>BLBF01000003.1:68750586-68775077 GCA_015471245.1 Laticauda colubrina
CAATACAATACAATACAATACAATACAATACAATACAATACAATACAATACAATACAATACAATACAATACAATACAATGAATCAGGGAGCAGCTTGCCTGATACTTTTTTCCAAGGATATTAGGAATGAATGTTTCATCCCAATTTGCCTATATAATGGTTCTAGCCTATTTCTCTCAAGGTCATCTCCATGCTTCTTTACAGATACAAATAAAAACACCATCAATACAAAATACCTTTGTTCAAATTTAGCATTCCACTTTCAAGTGAAACCATACGCTCATCCTGTCTTCATAACTCTAATTCTTCTGGTGCTATCCTTAGTGATGCTTGTCCTGTTACATTTTCTCATTGTAAACTGACTCCTGTGAGTTATTTTACAGTCTGCAAAGATGTGCAAGGCATTAATCTGAAGGAATTTCATACTGTCTGCTTTCAAAACAACTTGTGAAATGCCAAGTCTTCTCTAGAGTACAGAAATTGGTGGATCTGAATGGCAACCGTACGACAAATGTTCTACATTTCTATGGATATGGCACTAAAACGATCACCTAATTAGGAAAAAAGATCTTAGTTATGCACTAAATAATCTCCAATCACTTTAGGTATAACTTTGATGCAATGACCCAAATAGAAACTTTATGATGTTACAAAACCCAAAGCAGATCCAGACATTGATTAATAATTAATGAATCTTTATGTGACTATCCTCCTGATTGCAGGGTCTATTTCTTTGCACACCACTTGCCTAGTTGATACAGCAAAGCCATTGAAGCATGATATGATGAGGGATTTGTTCTTAAACTAGCTCATTGGAGACCCTGATGCTGTATTTGGGCTAAGAATATGTAGCTAGCTAAGGACTTCTGAGTGCTTGCCATGTTTAAGGGAAGATTAAAAATTAGGTCTCCTTGATCCTAGTCTAGCCCTTTAAACACTATACTGTACCAGCTCTAACAATTTTCTTCTTCTTCTTACGAATCCTGTAATCCCATGCTTCAAGGGTTACTAAGAGGAGCTGAGATTAGTGTTTACTGGCCAGATGTCCATCCTGATATTGACATAGTATTTGCTGCAGGTATTTTCTCATTGCCTCCTATAGGGAAACATATGTCATTGCCTAGGATTGAATTTCCAATCTTCTGAGTGGAAAGCAAGCGTCTTCATTCTAGCCACTGTGCCGCTCTGTAGTGGCTCTCAACAATGATTACAGCATATTGATTTAAAATAGAAAACTCTGAGAAAACCCAAAGTGGGTCTTGCAATTTTTGGTAGTATTTATTGCACTGAAATAGTAGTAAGTACATTTACAAAACATTGATGTTAATTGGATGGCCACTCATCAAATAATTATGATTATTTCATTGAATGGATTATATCTAATACTATGATTATCATTTTCATTCCATTCTTTTGTATTCACTTAATATCATTTAATTATCTGAGGTAAAATAGCCCTTTTGAATTTGATTTCATTTTTTCCTAAAACATTTTATTTGAAAATGCTTCATTTCAGCCAACTCTGAGAACTTCGATTTTTCCTTAGGTAATGCTTCTCAGTTTCTATAATTAGTGGCTACAATCTAAAAAGAGATCCAAAGTTCAACTTAAATCTAGCTATTATATAATCAACTGATTTATATATATATATATAAATACACAACTATTGAAAGTATTTTGGCATTTCTCCAGCTTAGCAATATTTTTTTTCCAAAGCAACTGCTTCATCTGATTTTATTTTTCAATAATCAAATCAGAAATTCTAAGCAGAATTTCAATTGCTTTGGCACATCTAGAAGAGCTGGTTATATCTTAAAACAATGAGTCTCCTATATAAAAACAATTCAACTTTCAAATTCCTTTAAAAAAAAAAAAGAATTCTTGTATATGCTTAGAAAATTGCCCTGGCTGTTTTACATTTTTGTTGTAAGAAATTATTAGAAACAGAAGCCATGTCCATCCTGAATTCAGAAAACTACCAATACAGCTGTTTTAAGCTGGAAAAGAAATTAAAACCATAAAAATAAATAAAAATAAAAACTGAGAACAATAAACAAAAGATTAAAACAGTCATAAAAATTTGTATTTCTAGATCTGTAATGATCAGGTTTATTGCAAGCTCCCTACCCATAAGGGAAAAATTATTACAAGAAAAAAAACAGGGAAATTCATGCTATTGATTGAACTTCCTTTAATAAGCCTGGGTGTACAAAAAAGTATAGCAAGAAGGAAAAAATGAATCATACCCACTCAACAAGAAAAGCTACCATGCCCCTTGTAGGTTCAGGGATTCAACACAATACAAATATTTAATTATTGAAAACCTGGTAGGTATGGGCTCACTAAGAAAACATTGCTAAAGCCCATGTCCCACTGCACCAACGGATGCAAAGAGGATATAAAACGTTAAAAAAAGCTTGCCATCCGTTGGAAAACGCGATGCATCCGTTGTGTACTCACTGCATACGTGTTTCATATGCTCTATCCTTTGATCCTCCGTCCACTGAGATTTCATCCGCGCAAGTTTTGAGCTGCACAAAACTTTGTGAACAGATGAACTTTCCGCTGTGTACAATGTAATTCCGTGACATTCGAGCAACAAACATTCTATGTCTGTTTATCATCCGTTAAACGTCCTCTGTATCCTCTCTGCATCCTCTGGGCATCCTCACAACTCACATCCGTTGCAGCTGAAAATGGAAAGAGGGAGGAAACAAAAGGTACACGGAACATCTATACAGTGTCAGTAGCACGGAAATAGAAAGGATGCGCAGTGAACAGTTTGCATCCGATATACATCTGCTAGGCTTCCTATGAACATCCGTTTAACATCCCCGCTACATACTACCCACGTCCGTTCTTTTCCTTTCTTTTCCATTCTGTTTATGCAAATTTTCACCACTTTTTGGAGCGGATGACAACGGATGGAGCCACCCCCGAAATTTTGCTCATCTGCTGTGTCCTTTATGCATACGTTTTGTGTCCATCGGCCAGTGGGACAGGGCCTTAAAACAATGGTTAATTATTTTTAGACACAGTTTGCATCGGTAATAAATTGAACTCTAAAAGCATTTTAGATTTACACAACAAAATGATATGAAAATAATAAAAAAAATTGAAGATTCTTCTTCACGATCTTGTCTTTGTTGACGAAGCTTTTCAATATTCTCAAGTTTTCTTTGTTCAAGGGAAGAACTTGATGCAAGACTTTTCATCCTCCCCTAAATTAAAAGGTTAGAGTGTGTTTTCTCCACTTTTCACAGTAAATCTCACAATAAATGTCCAAGGCTTATCTGTGGTATGAAAAGGATATGCTAGATGAGAACGGCTTTTCCCAATATCTAGCAATATAAAGCAGCAAATAAACAAAATGAAAATTACACAAACATGGTAAAATCAGATATATTTCAAGTCCTAAAAAAATAACACTATTATAAAAAATAAAATCTTCTATCCATAACTCAACACACCCTGCCACCTTATTTTATAATAACATACACAATGGACAATCCAATTTCACTTTATAAACTCCCATTCATCACATTTGCTCATAACTTCTCCCAATCTCATTTAAATGCATTTATTTATTTATTTATTTATTTATTTATTTATTTATTTATTTATTTATTTTTGTCAAATTCTTACAAGATTATAGGTATAAGTAAAACATAGTTATGAATACATGGATATATATATAAAAAATAAAATAAATAAAATAAACAATAGGACAGGGATGGTAGGCACATTGGTGTACTTATGCATACCCCCTAAAGACCTCTTAGGAAAGGGGTGAGGTCAATAGTAGACAATCTAAGATTAAAGTTTTTGGGGTTTGGGGAAGAATCCACAGAGACAGGTAGCATATTCCAGACATTGACCACTCTGTTGCTGAAGTCGTATTTCCTGCAATCAAGTTTGATGCGATCAACTGTGAGCTTGTATCTATTGTGTGCTCTTGTATTGTTGTGGTTGAAGCTGAAGTATTTATTGACAGGTAGGATTTTGCAGTAGACAATTTTATGCACTATACTTAGATCAAACTGAAGGCGGTGTAGTTGTAGGTTTTCTAGGTCTAGAATTTCAAGTCTGCTGGCATAAGGTATTCTGCAACGAGTAGAGGAGTGGAGAACTCTTCTTGTGAAATATTTCTGGACTTTCTCAACTGTGTTAATATTAGATACGTAATGTGGGTTCCAGACTGATGAGCTGTATTTGAGTATTGGTCTAGCAAAAGTATTGTATGCCCCAGTTAGTAGTGTGATATTACCAGAGAAAAAGCTATGTAGGATTAGGTTAACAACTTTTAATGCCTTTTTGGCTATGTAGTTACAGTGGGCTCTAGCACTTAGATCATGAGAGATGAGTACTCCAAGATCCTTGACAGAGTTTGGAACGTCAACAAGGTCTTGACTATTCAGCTTGTATTTTATTTTCTGATTTTTTTTGCCAATATGTAGGACAGAGCATTTATTTGTTGAGATTTGAAGTTGCCATTTGTTTTACCATTCTGATACATAGTCAAGGTCTTTTTGAAGGGTAGCAGTATTGTCTGTGGTGTTGAATAGCTTTACATCATCAGCGAAGAGAACGCAGTTGCTCTTGATATGATCACAGAGGTCATTTATGTAGAGTATGAAAAGAGTCGGTCCAAGAACACTGCCTTGGGGGACACCACTGTTGGCAGGTACAGAATTTGGTAGGATGCTTCCAATTTTGACCTTGTTGTCAAAATCTCCCAATTTTGATTTGTTGTCTATTTGACAGGAATGTTTCTATCCACTTATGCAGGTGTCCAGAGATACCATAAGATTTTAGTTTTAGAAGTAGTTTGTTGTATACCACTGAATCAAAGGCTTTACAGAAGTCTATGTAGATTGCATCTATTGCTTTGCCCTGATCTAGTTGTATAGTCCATATGTTTTTGCAGTGTAAGAGTTGCAGTTACATGATAGCTTTTTCCTGAAACCAAATTGTTTATTAGAGAGTAGGTTGTTTGTTTCTAAGTGGAGGATGATGGATTGGTTAATAATTGATTTCATGACTTTACAGGTGACGCAGCATAAAGAGATTGGTCTTTAATTTTCAACTAGGCTGGAGTCTCCCTTTTTAAAGATGGGGATGACTGTGGCTTGTAGCCATAAGTTATGCAAGGAGCTGGTCCTGAAAGATTTTTCAAAGATTATGCTAGAGGTTCGGCTATGGCAGTGGATAGCTTTTTTAAGTAGGCACATATTCCGTCTGGTCCAATAGACAGGGATGATTTTAGATTGCGTACTGCTTTTTCAACATTGTCTTCTGTAAAATTGATATGTATTAGATCATTGTAGTTGTCTGTAGTTCGACTAGGAAATACTGGGCATGATCCATTGCTGTTTACAAATACTGAGCCAAACAATTAAAGAAGTTGGTTTTAATACTGTCGTCGTTGCAGTTTTACCATTAGGTCCTTTCAGGGGTGGGATGGACCTTGAGTCTTTTAGTTTGTTGTTTACAAAATTGTAGAAAGCACGAGTGGAATTGGTGCATAGGTTTTCTTCTTGTTTAATGTGATAATTGGTGCATTCAGTTTTTGTCTGGTGGCATAAATTTTTGTATCGGCTTTTGAAGTTGGCAACATGAGCAGATTTGTTTTTCCACCAAAGTGATTTCTTTTTGGATTGAAGCTTCCTTATTGTTATGGGTAATTTGTTTTTTCTGGTTTTGGGAGTTGTTGTTTTTTAAAAAAAATTTTTATTGATTTTAAAACAAACATAAACAAACATAGCATAAAAACATAAACCATCTTCCATATATATGCATACTGTGTGCCAGTTGGTACATATTATTTTGTGTAACCATTTCATCTATTACAATTACACTATATATCCTCTCATATTTTCAATCAAATGTCAGGTACGTTAATATCTTTATTAATCAATCATTGACTATACTTTTATTCATTCATATTTTGTAAGATAATCATATTTTACTTAGTTTATTTTATAACAATTCATATTGTCCTCCCAGATCTATCCTGGAATCATTTTGTAAATATAATTAAAAAAGAAAAGAAAAATACATCTTTATATATTTATTATTTTCTAAAAATCTACATGTTACATCACTGTATTTTATCATCTAACCACTGATAGAACAGATCCCAAACTTTATAAAATTGTTTATCCTCTTGTTCTCGAATTTCAAATGTCAATCTACTCATTTCAGCACATTCCAATATTTTCTTAATAATCTCCTCCTGTAATGGCATCTTCTCATTTTTCCAGTTCTTAGCAAATACAATCCTAGCTGCTGTTAATACATTTACAATCAGATATTTCAAATCTTTACTATATATTTCAGGCAAAATTCCCAATAAAAAAAATCTCTGGTTTCAAGTCTATATGCTTATGTGTCATTTTTTCCAACTACATGTGGATTTTGGTCCAATATTTTTAGCGTCTGGGCATGTCCACCAGATATGGCAATATGAGCCAGGTGTCTGATGACATTTCCAACACTTTTCAGACTTATTATTGAACATCCTTGCTATTCTTGGTAGGGGGAAGTGCCACCTGTAAAACATCTTATACAAATTTTCTTTATATGCTGTTGACATTGTCATTTTATAATTTTGAGACCACAACTTTTGCCATTTCTCTAAATCAATGCCATATCCAAAATTCTTCCCCCAAGCAATCATAGTTTCTTTAACTTGTTCTTCTTCTAATTTAATCTCTAATAAATATCCATATAATTTTTTTAATCATCTTTTCATCAGCACCTGTCAAAATCTTATCTAAATCAGTCAATTTATCATAAAAACCTTTTGTTTTCATGTCTTTATCATACTTCGATTGTATTTGCACATATGAAAACCAATTCATCTTTATACCTTGTTCCTCTAATTTTTCCTTAGATTTAAGTTCACCCTTTTCATTCAGTATTTCACCATATCTGTGAAATATGTGAAATATAATATATCTGTGTTCCTTTTTGTATATTATAGGATAAGAAAATGCCTCAATAGTCGATAACCAGACTGGAATTTTCAAATAACATTGTCTTTTAATCTTCTCCCAGTTTAACCACAGAGACTCCCGTATACAATGTCTTCTAAAGTACCTCTTTATACCATAAAAAAGCATGCCACCCCAACAACAGATCATGTCCTTCTAATGTTCAACAATCTAGTATTTCTTAGTGTTATCCATTCCTTTACCCACATCAATTTCGTAGCTTGATGATACAACTCCCAATTAGGCAAGCCAAATCCTTGGCTAGCCAAAATTCTAGCATCTTGCAAAAGTTTTAACTTTATTCTTGCCTTCTTGCCTTGCCATATATATTTCAACACGATTTTATTTAAATCTTCAAAATAATTTTTTCCAAGCCTGATTGGGATTGTTTGAAACAAGTATAAAATTCTGGGTAATATATTCATCTTGATTTTTGATATTCTCCCTATTAGTGACAGCTGTAAATTTTTCCATTTCGCCAAATCTAGCGCTATCTGCTGCTTAAGTTTAGTATAATTATTCTCTTTTATTGTACTGCATCTTGCTGTCAAATATATCCCCAAGTATTTAATCTTATTCGTGACCTGGATTTTCAGGAGGTCTGCTAATTCTTCCTTTTGTCTTGATAACATGTTCTTTGTCAGAATCTTTGTCTTTATTTATTTTCAAGCCAACCACCTTTCCATATGTCTCTATCTTTTCTATCAATTTTGATGCTGTTTCTAGTGGATCTTCTAAGATGAAAACCAAGTCATCTGCGAATGCTTACAATTTAAATTCTTCCTTTTTAATTTTCATCCCTTTTATGTTCTTTTCTTCTCTAATATTTCTGTTTAACACTTCCAAGGTTAACACAAACAACAAAGGTAACAATGGGTATCCTTTTCCAGTTCCTTTTCTTATATCAGTAGAGTCTGTCAATTCTCCCTCTATCATTACTTTTGCTGTTTGTTTATGATATATAGCTTCTATTGCTTGAGTGAATTTTTTAGTAAAGCCCATCTGTTCCAGCAGTAACAATATGAATCAGCAGTTCACATTGTCAAATGCCTTCTGTGCATCTAGGAATATCAAAACCATTTGCTTTTCAGGATGAGCCTCATAATATTCCAAAGTGTCCAAAATTACTCTCATTTTGTCTTTAATTTGTCTCTTTGGCAGAAATCCATTTTGATCAGGATGAATAAAACTGTTTAAAAAAATTTTTCAATCTTTCTGCCAATATTGAAGCAAAAATTTTATAATCTGCATTTAGTAAAGAAATAGGTCTATAGTTCTTGATTTGTAATGGATCGGCTTCCTCTTTTGGGATAAGTGTAATATAGGCTTCTAACCATGTTTTAGGTATCCTCTTCTTTAACATAACTTCATTCATAACTTCTAAAAATGCCAGATTCAACGATCCTTGTAATGTTTTATAAAATTCTGCTGGAAGTCCATCTGGGCCTGGTGCCTTTCCATTATTTTGCTTCTTGAGTGCTTCAGTTAACTCCATCAGCGTTATATTGATTTCTAACATTGTTTCAATCCCTTTAGGTATCTGGGGTAAATTAGCATTCTGTAAATACTGTTTAACTCTTTCCTCATCAATATTCTCTTGTGTGTATAGTTTCCCATAATAATCTCGAATGATTTCCTTCTTCTCTTTACTACTATAGCAGACTTTGCCTTGATCATCTTTTAGTTCAAAAAATTTCCTTGATTCTTTCTCCTTTCTCAGTTTATATGCTAACCATCTTCCTGGTTTATTTGCATCCTCAAAATAATTCTGTTTGGTACTTCTGATTTTTTGTGCTAGCTCTTCTTTTTCTATTAAACCCATTTTATGTTTAATTATATCCATTTTTAACTTGATATCCTTTTTCTTTGGCATTTTCTGTAACTTTTTTTCAAGTCCTTTTCCTCTTCCTCTAATGCTTTAGAGGTTAATCTTTTTGTGGTATTTCTTTTCCTTGTATAGTCTATTATTAAGCCTCTTCATTGTATCCCATACATTCTGAATTTATGTATCTTCTTTTTTGTTTTCTCTAAAGAAGAGAGCCAGTTCTTTCTCCATCTACTGTGTAAAGTCTTTTTCCTTTAAAATAGTATTATTTAACATCCATCTAGATCTTCTTCTTTGTCCTTTCCATTTAATTATCATTAGATTAGGGTCTGCCCAAGTACTTGTTTCAATATTTACTTCTTGAATATTAGTTAACAATTCTGTTGACATCCATATCATATCTATTCTGGACCATGATAAATGTCTGTTTGAATAAAAAGTATATTGTTTATTTTGACTTCCGGTTTGCAGGGCTTCAGCAGCAGGCAGGAATCCACTATTGTGCGCAGTTTCTGCCTGGGCATGCCACCGGAGCGCCCTGAGCCATCTGGCTTCAGGGCTAAGCCACCTATAGAGGTCAGTGAAGACGGGGGAGATTCCAGCAGGGTCGAGGAAAGCCACATCTTTCCTCCCCAGCTGGCTAAATTCCCTTTCCCGAAGATGGTAGAGTGGTGGTCAGAAATGGCCGCCTCAAAGAAGCCCTCATCCAGAAAAGAATGTGCAGGAGGAAGAAAGTGCTGAAGTGAAAGTTTTGGCTGACTGGGATAAGAAACAACAATTAAGGCATCCTGGAACTCAAATTTTTAAAAAGGATACATCGCTCCCAAAGAAGATTTGGAAGCAAACGAAAGCGAAAATGGAAAGTTGTTTTTTTTCACTCTCCTTCCTTACATTGACAGTGAACAGAAATGAATGAGAAATCGGAAAAATCTGCTTTGGCATCAACAGGTATTTAAACTAGAAAATTTAATGCCAAGGGGATAATAAAGATTTCTGAATATAAAAGGAAAAAAAAAGAGATTTTTTTTTTTTGCTGCAAGTGGGAAGGGAGATGAAGAGAATAAGAATAGGATTTGAAAGGAGGAGATAGCCTGGAATCTAAAGAATCTAAAGTTAAATGTTAACAGGACTTCTAAAAGATACATTTTAATTGGAACTTTGTTACTAAATACTAACCCCAGGAAGAGAAAGTTAAAAAAAGGGAAGAAGGTGTCAAAAGAAACATCTTGTGTGTATTTGGATTGCTTGCTGACTTTGGGACTTTTGGAACTATATTTGAAGGATTAAAAACACTTGGATAGTTGTTTTAAAAAAAAACAAAACTCTACAATGGCACCACTTGTGGATGAACTGAAAATAGAATTTAAAAAACTTAAAGAGGAACAAGAAGGGAAGGTCTCTCTTGGTTCCGTTTTTCATTTCTTAGAAATGACAATCTCTACCTACAAGAAATTACAAGAAAAGACTACGCAACAAGAAGATTGGGACAAAGAAGAAGCCATTTTAAATGAACAAATAACTCTACTTGGGGAGGAAAGGGGAAAGAGGGGAAAGAGAATGGAGAATTTGAGACCTACAAAAACAACCAAAACAGGGAAAAATAAGGTGAAAAGTGGATATAATATGAGAAAGCAACAGAAAAAGGGAATACAGAAAAGGGAAATCAAGGTGGAGAGACAAAGGGGGTAAAAAGGGCAGAGAGAAGAAGCAAAGGAGGAAGGAAGGGAAGAGAAGCTACAAGGGTGTGAAGCAAGATGTAAAGAAACAGGACTTATTTAGAGATAATGGGTAAAAATTTAATTGAAAAAGTGATTCTGCAAAGGTACATATGATTGTATTGTTATATTTGTATTTAGAAATAATGTTAGAAAATTGGAAACAACGTATGATTTAGTGAAACATTTGTGAATAAAATAAATGGAATGAATTAAATGAGAGAATTAATTTAGAAAGGAATGGGAACATTTTAATGACATAATGTTTTAAAATTGCAAGTGAAGTGGGGGGGAAGTAATTATAGAAAGTTTATAAGCATTCCCATAGAAGCATGATACCTGTTTGAAAAGTAATGTGTTAAATGTTTAAAATTTAAATGAATATTAACATTAATGATAGAATTGAATTAATATAGATTGTTGTTTTAACTATATTATATATTTATATTTTTCTTTTCTTTTTCTTTTTAAAATATAGCATGTAGCTTTAATGTACTATGCAGAATCCAAATGGAAGTTATGTTCTATATTAAGTGTTATAATTTTAAGGGAAATATATAAAGGCGTCATACTCCAATCAGTGACCACAGGAGGAATTTTGTTTAATGAGAAGAAATAATAGACAGCTGAAATAGGACAGACAAAGAATATAAATATAATGATCTGATTTGAGATGAAACAAATAAAAATAAAATTAAGAAAGTTAAAAGAGGGGAGAAGCTATATAAAAAATGTAGAATGGTGATAAGATATGGAATAGTATATAAAAATGAGCATGAATTTGAACTGGTGTCTGTACAAAGAGATGTAACCCAGGATCGAGCTGCTTTCAGAAAAGAGGTTTTATGTTTTCATGTTCGGTGTTGTGTTTATTTATGTTTGTTTCTAAAAATCAATAAAATTTTCTTCAAAAAAAAAGTATATTGTTTAGTTTTAACATTTCTTTCTCTCCATCTACCTTTTAAGTTTATTTCATCTACCATTTTAAAGAAAGATTTAGGGAGAGTCTTTCTGTTTTGTTTTGTTGTTTTCTATGCTATGTAATCCAGTTTATTATCTACAATTCCATTAAAATCTCCCATCAAAACTATATTGGCATAGTCCAGTTCAATTATTTTCATGTGTAATTTTTTATAAAATTCTTCTTGATTATCATTTGGGGCATAAATTGCAATCAGGAGTATTTTTATATTATTGTCTATTATTTCCACCATTAATATTCTTCCATCATCAGTAGCATATATCAATTTCATTGGGGTAATATCTTTAATATACAAGACCACTCCTCTTCTCTTGCATTGTGCTAACAAGGTAAATATTTTGCCTAATTTTGGCTGTCTCAGCAATTGTTCATGTTGCTTTTTAATATGTACTTCTTGTAGACAAATTATATCAAATTTTAATTTCTCTAATTTGTGAAAGATTTTTCTTCTTTTAACAGCTGAATTAAGTCCATTTATATTGATTATAATTAATTTTATTTCTTCCATGATTAAATTTTGTAATTAGGTTTAACAGCTCTTGGCGATCTTTGTTCGCGTTGTTCCTTGGCTTCCACCTTTCCACCAACTGCACCTTCTTCTTTTCTAGTCATCATTTGGTAGTCCTCTTGGAATTCAACTAGTGAAATTTCTTTTTCTGCCTCTTTCTCCTCTTTAAAAAATTCTGCGTAAAATGATTCAGCTTTTTCAATTGAATCAATTCTGTATCTCTGTTCTTGCCATGTGAACATTAAACCTTCTGGGATCAGTAATTCACTTCCTTTTTAAGTAATGATTTGGTCAAGAATCGGTATTCTCTTCTCATCTCTCTCACTCTTCTGGGTACTTGTTTCAAGACCACAATCTCCTTATCTTTGTATTTCAATGTTTTCTCTCTTGCCACTTGCAATATTTGCATTTTAATGGCTTTCTTTGTAAATCTGATATGAACTTCTCTTGGTAAACTATTTCTCATCACATATCTTATAAAGAGTCGATAAACCTCATCTATACCATCCATCATCTTCTCTTAAGTTATTTCCAAGGCTTCTGCCAGAATTTCTGTCATTTTCTCAGCTAGATTTTTTCCTTTTTCTTCCTCTATATTTTGAAATCTAAGATAGAATTCTGATCTGTCCATCTCCCATCTTAGCATACCACTTTTGTCTTGTTCAACCACAGTTAATCTGTTATCAGTGTCTTCAATCTTCTTATCTCTTTGTTTACCTTCTTCAATTTCTTGGAGCCTCTCACCATACTTCATCATCAATTGTTGGATATTTTCCACTTTTTCATCAGTTTACTTTGTCCTTTGTTCAATGTTCTCTATTCTTTTTTCAATATACTCTGATCTTGTTTGAATATTTTGAATTCCTTGCATAATCATCTGCAGGGTCTTTTTCTTGCTTTAACATTATATGTACTGAACGGTGTCCTCCAGGAGGTGGAGAGGAGGAAGCAGCTGTTGAAGAACCAGGAGCTGTTAACTTCTTACTCATTTTAGAAAATTCAAAATCTTCAAATTCTTCTGGACCTTAATCCAGTTGTAAAATAACCAGCTACAATTCCAAGTAAAAATAGTTAAAAAAAAAAAAAAAAGAAAAGAAAAAAAAACCCCAATATTTCTTCAGGCTCTTGTATGCCTTAATCCAATCGATTAGTTAAAAGTTCAAAATTGAAGAAAAAGGAAAAAAAATAAAAAAGCATAAAAGCATCCTAAACAAACACTAAAAAAGAAAAGTTGAGAAGTCCCAAAGAAGGCAAAAAGGTGAAGAAAAAGTTAATTTAAAAAAAGAAAGGAAAAAGTTCTTCAGGTTCTTCAACACCTTAATCCAATTAAGAGATCTCAAATATAGAAAGATATATAAAAATGGACCAAAAAGAAACCAATGTGAAATGTGAACAAGCTCCAAAAAGCCAAAAATCCAAACGTCTATTACCAGGAAAAAAAATAAACTAATGAGGAGGGGATAGTGCAGCTTAAAAAAAAATAAAAAGAGTACACTGCACTTCATTTAATTATCCAAGGCTCTTATTTGTCTTCTCTCTTCTCCAAAAAACCTATCATCTTTTCTTTTCCTAGATTTCAGTGCCAGACTCCAGCTGTTGATAGAAACCCAGAAGAGCACCTGCAATAATACTCTCCCATGATCTTCCCTCTATCTTATCAACCAGGCAATGTCCTTGAAACAAAGTCTCAATTCTTTCTCAGCTTTGTCTGGTAAGGAAAAAACAGAGTACTTCCAAGCCTCTAGTTGGTAGTGCTACAAAATTTATTTAGCTTTCACTTTCCCCCTCTCCTTTTTCAGGCAAAATATAATAAGGATTGATAAAAAAGATAAAAAATATTTAAAAAATAACTAAAAAGGAATCTGTAGCTTAACATGTTATAGAATCAAAAAGGAGAGAAGAATAAATGACAAGAAAAAAAAGAAATCAGTCCAGTTTCAAAATATAAAATAATATATAAAAATTCAGCAATGAAGGAAAAAAAATATTACTGTGACATCCTTGTTTAAAATCGCCGCTTAATCGCTTCTGTCAAAACTTTTACAGATTTTTTCTTTTCTTTAGGGTGTCCTTTCAAGTCTTTAATGGCTGCCTCTTTGCTGCTGGCAAAAAGAGCTTCTCCTGGATCTACCAGGGACTTTACGATGTCCCTGGGATCGACAGGACACCCTCTTTACAATCTCCATCTCTTTGGGACAGTTTAGATCCAAATGGACCATCCAGGAGCAAAGATATCAGCAGCGATCTTGGACCTCCAAGACTGCATGCCGAATCGTCGCGACACCAGCTCAGCTCTCCCTGGTTTTGGGAGTTGTTAATGGTATATATAGTTTGATGACTCTTTTGACTTCAAGTAAAAATATGTTGTAATGGTCTTCTACAGTACTGCATCCAGTGAATAGAAATTGCCAATCAAGGGATGAGAGATCATTGTTTATAAGATCATAGTTGCCTTTCTTGAAGTTATAATTGGGGATTCTGTCATTGTGATGATTTTTGTGTAGACATATGTTGAGACAAAAGTCTATCATGTTGTGGTCACTGTTGGAAAAGGGTTCTTTAATTTGTATTCCGTAAATTGAATTCAAACTATTGCAGAAAATGAGATTGAGGCAGTTGTTAAGTCTGGTGTTGTTGGTTACTAGTTGTTCTAGTCCCAGATTTGTTACTGCATCATAGAAGGTTGCATATGTGGGTTCAGTTCTATATTCATTAAGGGTCCAATTTATAAGAGGTAAATAAAAACCAAGAAAGATAAAAGCATGTGGGCAGGACGCTGCCCGTGTTAGTAGTGTATTTAGCTTGTTTGCATGTTCAATGTCATATTCAGGGGCTCTGTAACATAATAAGAAACAAAATGTGATATTTAAGGACAATTCACAAAGGATGGTCTCAAGAAGAGCAAGAATCTAAGATCTGGTGGACTTACAATAGAAAAAGAAGAGCATTCCATAAGAAAGGACTTAGGACCTGTAATGTACATCAAAGAGGAAATGGAAAGAAACCTCTGCCATGTCAATCATGTTGAATAAACAGGAGCTAAGACATAAAATGAACAGCAAACTTCAGGACCTTAAACACTAATGATATTAAAAACTAATAATCTTCCAGCAAATGTAATAATTCATACTTTAGGGTTCCCAAGGTTAAAAAAAAAAGGGGGGCAGGTTAGCCATTCTCTAATCATTCTTAGAATTTCATCCCAGATCACTATGGAGGCAGTCTCCTCCTGTCTTTACTTATTCCACATTGATAGTTTTCCAACCTGATCTGAACAATGCTGTGCAGTCTGCCTGCTGCATTTCATTTCCTTCCACAGTTATTTCACTTTCAGCTGCTGTGGTATGCCTGCCTCCTTCTCGTGGTAGTTCTGCAATGTCCCCCTTCTCATGCTAATGATAGGAAAAGAGAGGTAAACTATGAGGAGAAATATATTAAGAATGTGGGGAAGTCAACGGAAGGGAGCGCTTGGAAAAGGTCTATCAGTGGAAAGCCATTGTCCTTAAAGACCAAATTTACATTTAATCATTTTACACCCTTTGCATAATTAGTGTAAATGGTGTCATTTGCAGTAAATTTAATGGACTAACCTTTGATTTAACATTAGTCTGTTAAATGGGGTGAATTCCAAATGAAAAACTTGTCCATTGTATCTGAAAGCTGGCGAGCCATTATCCATTCCTATTTGCAGTCATCAGTCATTTTCATGGGGATTCACATTTTTTTCACATCTGCCATAAAACTCATGCTGAGATATTCAGGTTTGTCATTTTATTCCATTTAAAAAAAAAAAAAACCTAGAGTTCTTTGAGTGTAATACAAACTGATTAAAAGGATAACAAATAATAAAATGCACAAATACTTGCCAATGTAGTTTTTCCATTTATGCAAGGAAAATAAAAATATGGACATGTGGAGGGAAAAATAATAATAAATCTCCCCTAAAAGGTACACAGCATAGATGTGAATGGTACAGATAATATCTGCCTCTTCCAAATGTTGGCTGAAGTTTTTTTCATGAATTTCTATTGTATATAAATCTTTCATATTGCTAATAGAAAGCCCTCTCCACATGTGCCTTTTGTCAAGGGGGAAAATATGAGAGAATAGTGGAGAATAAGAGATGATCCCAAGTTTAAATAATGTAAATACAAAATGCAAATATCTCTCTCTCTCTCTCTCTCCCTCCCTCCCTCCCCCCCCTCTCTCCCTCCTAAAGTGGCAACATATCTCCTAGAAAAACTAAAGAGATGTGTGTCCTTCCCAGGACTGTAATCTTCATCTCCAATAGTATATACTTCACTGCACTAATGAAACTGTTCACCCCAAATCTCCCAGTCTGCTTATCTGGTCAGCACATCAGGCCAAAACTGAGTTGCCTTTTCCTCCTTTTCTTTCACTCCAGGTCTGGCTCCTACCAGCCAAACAGCAGCCATCCCAGGATTTAAAATCCATATGGACATCCACATCATATGCCACTCTCTGAGAGGGACCTTTGAGAGCCAAAATCCAACCCAAGTTGTATCACTACCCATAGTTCCAAAAAGATATTCTCCCAGCTATTTTAATTTCGAAAGAGTTGTTAGAAACCTGTAATTATCTCATTTTATTATTAAAAAGCTTGTTCTGACCCATTCTAAGTGGTCTAACTGAGAAATGACTTGTTCTCATGAGTCTGAAAGGTACACTAGAAATAGCAAAACAGAAGAAGCAACTGCACCATGGAATTGGTTGGACTAAACGCAATGCAGGGAAAATGGCAATGTTTATTAACTTTTATTAACATTAGATACTCTTATTAGGAAAAACAATTCATTACTGTGGTATATAAAACTATGCATGACCTACAGAATATAAATGGAAAAGTTTTTCTCTTTTTCTTAAAACACAACAACTGGAATTGAGAGAAGGAAAATTAGAAGAGACAAATGAAAACACATTTTCTTGCAGCACTTAATGAACCTGTGGCATTTATTATCACAAGATGTAGTGATGGCTACTAGCTTAGATGGTTCTAAAAGGTGATTGTTAAATTCAGATGGGACAGGTCAATTAAGGACTATTCGTCCTAACCGAGACTTGATGTAATTTCCAGCCTGTTCTCAAGCTGTAAGAGAACAATAATAAAAGAGTATACCTCTCTACAGATCATTTCACAGAGGCATCTCATTTTTCTCTATGAGAAATAAAAATTCTGAATTAAGATGAGCCATGATTTCATCCAAAGGGCTATTTATTGTGAGATTTATCTGTTAGATAAGAAAAGTATATTGGAAAATCTGGATAAAGGCCAGTGGTGGGATTCAAATATTTTTACTACCGGTTTTGTGGGCGTGGCTTGGTGGACGTGGCAAGGGAAGGATACTGTAAAATCTCTAGTCAGAGGTGGTATTTGCCAGTTCTCCAAACTACTCAAAATTTCAGCTACTGGTTCTCCAGAACTGGTCAGAATCTGCTGAATACCACCTCTGATACAGGCTCATGATTCACTGTGCCAGTTCTAAGACAATAGTGAATTGTGTTGTTGCGGGGGGGGGGGGGGGGTGTACTTACATTTTTAAGGTATACTCCTAAGTTGTATAAAAAACAGATGGCAGAAAAAAAAAACCAGTGTTCCATCAAAACTACCTTTTGAGGTGGGTTGTGTTTTTTTTTTTTTTTTTGGATGATGGACATGCATTTATGCCAAGCATATTTAACTCAGTTAATGATGACTGACTCGCTATTTCCATTGGAAGTTGGTTCCAAGCTTTTACTACTCTTTCTATGAAGAAATACTTTCTAAGATTATTTTTCAACTTTCCTTCTGTCACGTTGAGGTTATGGTCAGGAGTGAGATCTGACAGATTTAACTACCAGTTCAGTGATTTACAATGTGCTTCCCTGCACGCTGCGCATGTGTGCCTGTAAATTGTCATCAGCACGCTGCATGCAGAGAAGCAGCCCTTCAAAAAGCACTTTTTTCCTGCTTTTCAAACTGCAGCTATGCCTTGCACGGCAGCTAAAGTTGAAAACGCAGGAAATAAAGATCAGGTAAGAGCCCAAGTGGGCAGGTAGGCAAAAACATCAGCAA
Source organism: Laticauda colubrina (assembly GCA_015471245.1). NCBI lineage: Eukaryota > Metazoa > Chordata > Lepidosauria > Squamata > Elapidae > Laticauda > Laticauda colubrina. The sequence continues at coordinate 68,768,685 of BLBF01000003.1, forward strand.
ACAAAGAACCTTTCTATGTCTGCTGCTCTTCAGAGCTACCGGTTTTACAGAGGTGGACAGAACCAGGAGAAACCCACCCCAGTTATGGTCCTGTGTTCTTGATTTTTGCAATGTGGACATGTTTTTATTTCCTTTTTCACACAGCCAGGAGAACTTATATATATATGGGTAGCATTAGCTAGGGCTCTGGATTTGAATTTTTCCATGAACAGGTTTGCAATGATGAGTGACAGTGGTAATCCCCTTGGGGCTCCTTCAATTTGATCATTTCCAAGAAGTGGTGTGAGTTTTGTACATGTGAAGCTTCCAATCCAGAGCCCTAGCTCATGCCACCCACAAACCCAAACTATGGTTAAGATACATTGATGACACATTTGTGATTTGGCCCCATGGAAAAGAAAACCTAAACAATTTCCTAACACACCTAAATAGCACACACCCCAAAATCAAGTTCACCATGGAAATGGAAACAAACAAATAACTACCATTCCTAGATGTACTAATCTACAAAAAAAAAACAGATGGCACACTAGGACACACCATATACCAGAAGAAAACACACACCAACCACTACCTCAATGCCCAATCCCACCACCACCCAGCACAGATAAACTCCATGGCCAAAACACGAATTGCCAGAACCAAATGCCTGGCAGACAAGACACACATAAAGACTGAACTATGCACCCTGACTAAAGTACTGACAGCCAGTGGCTTCCACAAAAGCAAAATCACCGTCTTGATCCACAAAAACGCACTGAAATATAATGGAGACTGGGAAGATGAACAGACCTATGGAACAGCTGTCCTGCCCTACATAAGAGGTACTACAGACAAAATCAGTAAGATACTACACAGGCATCACATCAAGACTGCCTTCAAAACAGACAGAAAAAGAGCAGCCATCCTGACTAACCTCAAAGATAAAACTGACTTGGAAAACCAAGGCATATATAAAGTCCCCTGTGCATCATGTCCTGCCACATACATTGGACAGACCAATAGAAGAATCAGTACCCACCTGGATGAAAACAAAAATGTAGTAAAAAAGCTGGAACACACTTCTTCACTCGTCCAACACATGAAAGCCACAGGTCATAGCATCAACTTCAATGGCACCAAAACCCTAGCCACTCTAGAAAACCCAAGCCACAGAATTATCAGAGAAGCCATAGAGATTGAAAAAAGATCTGAAAGCATGAATAGAAGAGATGAAAGCATGAATAGAAGAGACAGTCTACCAGACTGTCAATTATTTGGAAGCCTGCACTCACAAACAAAAAAATCTCCACGCCACAAGCCAGGGAAACACCTGGGCACAAACAGATCCTCCTGATACCTCCAGCTCAAACACACCCCAACCAGGCACCCAGATGAAACCTAGCTTCCAACAAATGATAGCCGTCCATTTACTTGGAGCCAAGCTGCACTAAAAGTCTCCAATACAGGAGCATAATGTTGCCAGCTAATCAAGACAAAAAAAAGCCACAAAACAGACAGAAGATATTAGAAACACCAATCAAGCAGAACACAGCAAACTCCAAGACCAATAAACACAGACCAAGACTCCCAACCAATCAGGATGAAGAAAAAAACATTCTGGTACAGCCATAGGCCATCCCCAAATTTAAAACTGAAACAACTGTAAAAGTCTGACTCAGACAAACACAATACAGAAGCCTGATGATGGCAGATGAGATTCTGCCGAAACGTTGCTACAACTTTAGAAGCACAACTATAATGACTTGGGAAAATACCCGAACAAAGCTGAATACCATATATATATATAGTTATGCAGTATTGCACTTCATCTGGAACAATCTACTTGCCCCTTTCTTCATTATGTCAATTTTTATTTCTAATGTAGGACTTGGCCTCCAAACTAAAAAAACAACACTACTTGAAATTTTACAAATTCACCCTCTAAATCGCTAACTGTATGTTTAATCAACAATGTCTTCATATACAATAATTTCCTCTAAGCATTGAGAGTTCTTAACTTTGAAATTGCTATAATTACCATCAAAAGTATGCATGAATTATATTAAGCACTCCCGTTGCTTTTTAATTTGACAAATTTGCATGAAAGTATTTCCTACCTTCCCACCATATTGGCTTTCTCTTTATGGCTGTAGCTTAGTTAATGCTTTAAGTGTGATGTTTCCCTGAAGAACAAATTAAAAGCCTCATTTGTAACCTGCAGTGACATTTCCCCAACCTGATGACATCCAGAAAAATTGGCCTTTATTCCCAGTATGATCTAACAGATCTGAAAGGTAGTATTTGTGCATCCATTTAGAATGCTAAAACAAATGGATTATCAATTTAGTGGAAAGCAGATTAAGGCATTCTAGCCTGAACCCTAATTTCAACCCTAACTCTAGATAAAATCTTTTTGAGATGATGTATGTACCTATCATTCCTAAGGTATATATTTGTGAGTTCTAAATATAGATATAGATGTCATCCTTTACTAAAGAACTATTCTGTGCAAGAAAGTGCAAGAAAGAAGCAACAGGGCACAGGTTACATAAAACAGACTTTATTTAACATTTGAAAAGAATTAAAAAAATATCTAGCCCCCCCTTCAAATGTCCAGAGTGGCATTAGTCATCCCCAACTTTTGACACCCCACCCAGTGATAATAAATATTTTAAAATGAAGACCACTTACCAGCAGCGCTTGCTTCTAACAGTATCTATCCTTCTACCATGCAGTTGAACAATTTTAATGATAAATATAAAGCAAAGAATGTAATTGACATTATTTTAAAAAGTATATATTGATTTGATTTCTTTATAAATTATTTTAATAGATATGTTTTGAAAAGGGATCACAGAGGAGAGATGAAACTGAATTGCATTTAGGCTTCTGGAAACAAATACAATGATGGAAGATGGTGTTTTATTTGCAGCAAATTACTTACTGATAAATTTTTCAGTTAAAAGATTATAAATATTTTTTATGTCAGGTGGGACAGAGAATCTGGCAAACAGGTGCTTATGGATATTATACAGTTATTTCAGAGGGATACTTTTATTTGTTGTGGCCATCACAGGTTAACTGATAACACAAATGTGATTTTGTATCTATGTTTAATCCAGCTTCCCACTGCAGTATGAATGGGTGGGTGGCTGAGCCAGCATCACTTTTTCTTGAACAAATTTGAAATACAAGAAGTGAATACAAGACCTGACTCTGTGGTTTCTTCCCCAAATCCCCAAAACGTTAACCTTAGACTGTCTACTATTGACCTCACCCCGTTCCTAAGAGATCTGTAGGGGGCATGCATAAGTGCACCAATGTGCCTACCATCCCCATCCTATTGTTTCTTTTATTTTTCTTATATGTATCCATGTATTCATAACTATGTTATACTTATACCTATTATTTTGTAAGCAATTAACAAATAAAATGAAATAAATAAAATGCTAACCTATCCAGTTTTGATTGTATTGCAGCCTTGCCAGATGAGAGGAAATTGGCTGAGGTACAGTGGTTGGAGGCCTGTTTCACAAGCAAAAAGCATGGTCTTTGGCATTTTCAGATAACCCATAATACTATGGTTAAAATGTAAAAGTTCTCTCTATATACACTTGGAAAAATATATCAGATCTTCCAAAATGATCACAACGAATTCTAATATTGAGCCTCCTATTTTAGAACACAGAGTCTTTAATCTACTCAAATGCCAGGAAGAAATATGTGTATCATGACATGATTAGGGTGTTTATCATGACATTATGATCAGGACAATTGTATGCATGATTAGGTCATATAGTTAAGCTTTTCTGCTAAGTTCTCCCCCCCCTCCCCGTTGAGGTAATTCCCTGTTAGGAGAATGAGTGCACACAAGGAGACATAGTGAGAGTAATGTTGAATAAGACACACACAGCACACAACTACATAGTATAGTAAAATGTAGGTTTTATTTCTAGTAAACGGTTAAGACTTTGCTTAACTGTTTACTGGAAGTAAAACCTACATACAAACAGTTCAAGTCATACACAGTTAGAGCAGTCAGTTTTCAGTCCAGGGATAATCCAAATATCAAAGTCCAGTCTCAAAAACAGTTCAGTAACAGACTCACATCAATCCAAGAATAATGACAAATAGCAAAGTCAATAGGCAAAAATGCAGAAACCAAAAACAGCGAACATCAGAACATCGAGCAACAACAACCACAGGACAGAACAAACAACCCAGGTTTCTGACTCCATCTTAAGCCCCTGTCACACTGCACCAATGGATGGAAAGAAGATGTAAAACGGAGAAAAACACTTGCCATCCGTTGGTTAATGTGATTCTTCCGTTCTGTACTCAAAGCCTCCGTTTTGCTTCCTCTCTATCTGTCCAGCATCCGTCTATTGACATTTCATCCACTCAAAAAGTTTTGAGCTGCTCAAAACTTTTGAATGGAAAATGTATCCAACGTGTCCATTCTGCATCCGCTAGGCATATGGGGAACATCCGTTCTGCATCATTACGCATCTGCTATATCCGCTAGGCATCCGCTGCGCATCCGCACAACTCGCATCCACTCCAGAGGAAAGCGGACACAGGGAGGAAGCGGAACAGACACGGAACCGACGCGCAGCGTTAGTAGACGGATGGAGAAAGGATGAAAGAAAGCATTTAAAACAGAAAAAACATTTGCAGAGAGGACCTATCTCGGATATTAAGGATGTCTAGAGGATGCCTAGAGGATGCAAAAGGACACATAGGGGAAAACCTATATTGCCTATAAAAAGGGGGAGCAACTCACCTGGATCTCACTTTCAGACCAGCAGCCCTGCTGTGCAGACCTCTGCAACCTTCATCTGCCTCTTGCTATTCCACAGCATCCAGTCATGTTCACCTTGGATCATAACAAACTCCCTTTGGTAGCCACCATAGTTCTGCAACAGTGCGAAGCCATCTACAGGCTCTGTGAACTCTACTACGGGAAGAAAAGGAGGTAGCCAAGAAGCATCTGGGTCCGAAGATGGATCGGGAGAAGAGCAGAGTATGGACTGTACAACAAGCTGATGGTGGAGCTCAGGAATGAAGACCCTTGTGCATTCCAGAACTTCATGAGGATGCCTCCAGCCATGTTTGACGACGTTGTGCAGCGGCTGACACCCAAGGCAAACACCAGCTTCCGGCCCAGACTGGAAACTGGGCTCAAGGTGGCGCTGACTCTGCGCCACCTGGCCTCAGGGACCACCTAGAGGAGCATGCAGTACGGCTGGAGGGTGCCACACAACACCATCAGCATTGTGGTCAGAGAAGTGGTGCAGGCCATCATCGAAGAATACCTGGAGGAGCTCCTCCAGTGCCCCTCCACTGAAGAAGGATGGAAGAAAGTTGCAGAGCAGTGGTATCAGAGGTAGAACTTCCCACACACCATTGGAGCCATTGATGGGAAGCACGTGGCCTGCAAAGCTCCAGCCAAGTCGGGCTCCACTTATTTCAATTACAAGGGCTTCTTCAGCATCGTCCTCTTTGCCATGGTCGATACTGACTACAAGTTCATGTACATCGATGCTTCAGGTAATGACTCCTATTCAGATGGCCAGGTATACAACGCCAGTCACCTCAAGGAGGGGCTGGAATGCAACCTCATCATGGGCTTCCCAGATCCAGAGCCCCTGCCCAATGACACACCAGATTTGCCCTACTTCATCATGGGGGATGACGCCTTCTCCCTCAGAACCTACCTCATGAAGCCCTACACCTCCAGATGCCTCACCTGTGAAGAGAGGATCTTCAACTACAGGCTGTCCAGGGCAAGGCGGGTGGTGGAGAATGCCTTTGGCATCCTGGCCAACAGGTTCCAGGTACTTATCACCACCATGCAGCATCGCCCAGAGACCATGAGGAGGATCGTGGAAGCTTGCTGCATCCTGCACAATCTCATGCGCACCCGCTACCCAGTCTTGCAGAACAGGCTCGTGGACCTCCAACAAGGCAATGGGGACATGGAGCCTGGGGAATGGAGGCAAGGGCAAAACCTGATAGACACTCAGGATGTGCAAGGCCCCAACAGAGCCTCACGTGAAGGGAAGAAGCAGCGCAACCTCCTGAAACACTGGTGCAACTCCCCAGCTGGAGTAGTGGAGTGGCAAGACAGGATGGTAGATGATGAATGGATGCTTCCTTCAGCCTGTCTCATCACACAGATGAGATCGGGCCATGTATGTTGGGTGGGCCTACAATGAACAGGGCATTTAATAAAGAGCTGTGTTTATGTTGACATGTGTGGATCAAAGATTACATTAGTATTGATAAGGAAGGGCCATAGGTGTGGCACCTGGGAGGGGTGACCATACAGTCCCACTATGCTTGCACTGGAGGTTTATCTATCCCCACAGCTATCTCAACCCATCCCACAGCTATCTCAACCCATCCCAC
>BLBF01000003.1:68778965-68807671 GCA_015471245.1 Laticauda colubrina
GCATCCTCTAGGCATCCTCTAGGCATCCTCTAGGCATCCTCTAGGCATCCTCTAGGCATCCTTAATATCTGAGATAGGTCCCCTCTGCAAACGTTTTTTCCATTTTAAAGGCTTTGTTTCCGTGCTACATCCATTCTGCATCCGTTCTGCATCTGTTCTGCGTCTGTTCCACTTCCTCCCTGCGTCTGGTGGATGCGAGTTGCACGGATGCCCAGCGGATGCCTAGCGGATATCGCGGATGCGTAACGGATGCAGAACGGATGCGTAGCGGATGTGTAGCGGATGCAGAATGGACGAATTGGATACATTTTCCACGCAAAAGTTTTATGCAGCCCAAAACTTTCTGAGCGGATGAAACGTCAATGGACGGATGCTGGATGGATAGAGAGGAAGCAAAACAAAGGCAGTGAGTACATCGCGTTAAACAACGGATGGCAAGCTTTTTTGTCCGTTTTACATCCTCTTTGCATCCGTTGGTGCAGTGTGACAGGGGCTTTAGCATTTCCTTAAAGAGTCTATCCTGGTTTATATATTTCCAACCCAACTGTTATGTGACTTACATTCCTAACACCCACCAATTCATGCTGTGTCTTTGTGAGCAATAGAAAAGAATTTGCCACTGTTTTCTTCCAGGAAGGGTTTGTTGTTGTTTTTCCAACTTCGTACCTTGTTCTACAACTCTGTGATTTCTGTATGGTTTCTCACTTGAGTATTATCTAAAAACAATCCTGCCTAACTTTTCAAGAGCAAAGCAATGCTCAGTGTTGTAACTTGTTTAGACTCCCCAGCACAAATGGAGAAAAAAAGAGAGCAGTCACCTAGATTGTTGCAGTTTATTCAGGATCAATAAATGAAAAAGTAACGTTCACATTTTGGTTCTAGTTTATTCACTTTGAATTATAAAAGCAGTGATGTTTGAATGGCAAACTTGCCAATTAGGCATCTGCCTGCCAGGTTTTATTCCAGCAGCAAGAGAAAGGACTTTAGGGGGCAGGTCAAAGGTCAGATCAACTCCACAGTCAGGAAATAAGGGTTAATAATAATGTATAATTGTTATTATACATGTATAATGTATAATAATAATGCCAGAGTAGGCTGGTATTGATAGGATTCAAATAATTTGTAGGAATGAATGAACCTGAGCATCCTTTAATTAAAGTCCATTTGATCTTTGATGCTTATATTAACTAAGCTATGTTATCTTATATCCTATGTTATGCTTTATCTTCCCTGTGTTCACTTCTGTCATGTTACCTTGGAGACTGAAAAGATTTCTGAACCTTCAAAGGGTTTTAGTGGTAATGGCAGCAGAACAAAAAAAATTAAAAAGACACCCATGTACAATAAGGGAGAACTTTACAGAAGAAGCAGCATTACAATCCTTGCAGAGGTATTGTAATGATTATTATTTCACTTTTAAAATAAAAAAGAAGAAGGATGTAGGTTTGTCAAATATTATCTTGGACATAAAGAGCATACTTCAAATCAGAGTTTGGGGAATTAATCTAGAGCTGCTGATTGATTATTATACTGGTTCATAAAGTCACATTCATGTTGCATTAACAGAAAATGTCCTATTGATTTTCTTGTAGCACAGTTTCCCAAAACCAAATGCCCTATGGAATTAGCAAAGAATGAACTCAATTCTTTGATCACTGCTCTACTTTGCCTTAGCTTTCCATACAAGGCAGCATGCTAACTGTCGTATTACAGATGGAATGGAGGCTTGCCAACCTCCATTTTACTGTTGTGAACAATGCTCGAGGGAGAAATGAGGGCTATTTATAACGATGTCATCATTTCAGAAAGAAATATTTGTCATTGATCAGAGGATGATTGTTAGGAATATAAGTCACCAAACAGATATTTGGTTTGGAAATATATAAACCAGGATAGACATTTTAATACCGTCTCTTTAAGAAAATCCTAAAAGTGTAATTGGGTGTGGTTTATCAAACGGCCATAAAATGGAGCCAGAAACCTGGGTTGTCTTAGTCTTAGTCTTAGTCTCAGAAAAGAGTTATGAGTCAGCCTGTTTCCTTCTGTTGGAAAGTATTGCTGTTCCTCCATTTCTTCTAATTGACTGATATTCATGGATTTGATGTAAGTCTGATACTGAACTGTTTTTGACACTGGACTTTGTTATTGGATTGTCCCTGGACTAAAAACTGACTGATCTGACCTGTGAATAACTTTGGACTGTGTTTGAACTTTGCTTAAATGTTTCTGGAAGTAAAACCTACATTTACTGTATAGAGTATCTGTGTGTGTATTATTCAAACACTTCTCTCAATACGTCTCCCTGTATGCACTCATTCTCCTAACGGGAATTACCTCAACACTGATTATGGGCCCAGGCCATACCAGGCTCAGATAACTGAGAGTTGGCGTGAATACATAGTACCATATACAGACAGCTGTTTACTGCTTAATTGTGGGTTACTATCCTGGTAAAGATGGCACAAGTCACTTCAACAAGTCTATCTCTGATAACCTGGTTGGATGGAACAAACTATGTTTCCTGGTCTATGAAGTGCAGTCTACTTCTGCATAGAGAAGGTTTATGGAATATAATTCAAGACCCACTGGATGTAAATGTTTGGGATCCAGCTAAAGAGGATGATGCCAAGAAGCTTGCTGACTTTAAACGAAACAATGAACAAGGTTTTTGTATAATTGGACTAACACTGAGTGACCAACAGCTAGTCCATATTTGTGGGGAAAAGTCTGCTGCTAGGTGTTGGGAGAATTTGAAGAGAATTTATGTTTCTGACAGTGTAGGTGCACACATACATCTTACACATAAACTGTTTACAGCACATCTTCTGAAAGGTGGAGATATGTTAGCTCATTTAAACTTCATGAAAAGAACTATTCAAGAGCTACATGAAAAAGAATTGATATTTTCAGAGTTTTCTTCACTGGAAGTCCTGTCCAGAGATAAACTGACATTGACTGATATAACTGAAAGATTGTTAGAAGAAGCAAGAAAACGGCTGGATAGAGACCAACTGAGGAAGGAACAACCACAAGAAGAGGATTTGTCTTCAATTGCCTATACTGTTTGGAAATGTTTTTCTTGTGGGGCTAGGGGACATATAGCTAGATTCTGTAAGAAGGGAAAAGGACAGAATACTAGTAAACACCAGAAGGCCAAGAAGAATGTTAGTTTATCTATGTCTAGCAACTCAACTGTAAATCATGATTTGTGGGTTGTTGATAGTGGAGTATCACAATGCATTACTAAAAATAGAGAAAGTTTTTTAAAGATGTCTACGAGTAAGCAACATGTATCATTGGCAAATGGATGGAAGATTAACGCATCTGGTGAAGGTTCTGCATATTGTTCTTGTATAAACAAACATTTAACTATGTTATATGTACCTAAACTGAAATTTAATTTGTTATCAGTGAGGCCTTTAGTTAATCTTGGTTATGTAGTAACCTTTAGGGGAGATAACTGTATAATAGAGAAAGAGGGTAAAAGTGTTACTGCTAATTTAGAGAATGAATTATGTGTGATACATGATGACCAGTTGAAGATGGCTAACTCAGTTTATAACAATGTTAAGCCACATGATGAATGTATACATTTACTATATAGACGTCTGGGGCACGTCTCCCTCTATGCGTTCATTCTACTAACGGGGAATTACCTCAACAATGACCTGGATACAATAACTATGATAGTTATCAAAGCTAAGAAGTTGATACTGGGGGTGTGTGGTTATTATTTGATAGCCAGCATTTCTGGCAAGCCAGAATAAATTTCATTTTAAAGATGCATCTTAATGTTACAAAAAATAGAATGTTGTTTTTGTTTCCATAGTTGTTCCAGAAGGAAACTACTTAGGTTTTAATTCTGAACAAATGTGTAATGATGTGCTTTGTGTCAGTATACTGTTTATTTGGCCAAGGCAATTTGTCAATCAAAAGCTCCAGGACAATGAAAAAAGAGGAATACATTCTCAGTTTGAAAAAAAAACAGGGACAGGTCAACTTTCAGAGTAACTTGCATTTGCACCAATGGACAATTTCTATCATTCTTTTCATTGTTAATTATTACCATTATTCTGTTAGGATTATCATATATGCCTTCAGACGTGTAACAGCTATTTTCATCATCAGACATATATTTGTTGTAAATCTAGTCTCAGCTTCACCTTATCCTGGAGTGTGCCTCTGCTAAAAGCAACTCTGCAGTTCACAAAGTATTTCTCATCCAGGCATGCACACAAAATGAAACTTACATGGACACATGCAACATTTCAAAATCAGAAATTTGGGCATGGTTATCTCATTGCTGTCTTGTATCAATGACATGGAACTTCTTTGCATGTATTATACCATCTTACTTGCTTCAGAATGGCTATTCTCAGGTATCTTTGTTTAATGACTGACTCATTCAGTGGCTTTTCAAATTACACCAGTATTGAAAAGATAACATTATGATCAATGCCTGCATTTGTTATTTTTACAGCATCCCTCAGTCACATTATCACCGTCACAGTCAGTATTGTTTTCCTGTGCCTGGCCTTTGGCTTTTCCTTCCCTCCCCCCACTTTCCTCCTCCCCCCCCCCCACATACCCCCCCCCCACATACATACCCCCCACATACACAGAGCAGATTAAAAAAAATTAAATGAAAAGATGCAGAGACTGCAGCTGCAGATCAAGAATTATGGAATATCCTTATGTGCTTAGAACAGAACATGACGATGGTGATGCAAAGCAGAAAGTTGGAGAGGAGGGAATTATAAGAGAATAAGCAGACACACAATGGGATATGCATCAAAAATAATGAATGGAGCCAACAGCTCTGAGCTCAGGGTTGCGCTTGAGCACATTACACAAGTAGCTCAAGGTACTCTCCATCGTGTACTGTCCTCTCCAGTGAATGTAAATACAAACATTATTTCCCTTTTTGCTAATTATTCCAGTGAGTATTCCAAAGGGCAGAATAGTGGGGGAGAGGAAAGCACTGTCATAGTTACATCATTTCCAACTTGGTGGCCTCTTCGCTCAATGATAGAACTGCCAGTTTCAAATAGTTGCTAAACAAGAGCTATCTGAATAACACTGCAACCTCTTAACAGAGAATTAAGTAATAAGTTTACTGTATAGTGCTGTTATGAGTTCCTCCCACCTCTCTCATTTTTTCTAGCCATTACCAAACCACAATTTTTCTCCCTATAGGATGTTGATATAAATTGATGTTTGCACACTATGGTCTTATATATGCTTATTCTGATGTGAGTCTAGTTGAAGTCAATGGGATTTATTCTCAGTTATAAGGATAGCAGGATTTTAAAAAAAACACATGCAGAACCACTGACTGCATTTGCAAACTAAGAGCAGCTTTGAAATACAGACAATGATTCCTTCATCCTCATATCCCAGTTTTTTTAACCAGAATTTATAATAGAGGTAGTCCTTGACTTACAACAATTCGTTTAGTGACCATTCTAAGCAGAGATGGGTATTCAGCAGGTTCTGACCAGTTCTGGAGAACTGGTAGCGGAAATTTTGAGTAGTTCTGAGAAGCGGAAAATACCACATCTGACTAGAGATTTTACAGTATCCTTCCCCTGCCACACCCACCAAGCCACGCGCACAAAACCACTGGTTCTAAGTTACAATGGCACTAAAAAAAAGTGAGTTATGATTGTTTTTTACACTTACAATCATCCCCATGGTCATGTGATCCAAATTCAGATACTTGGCAACTGGCTCATATTTATGACTGTTGCAGTGCCCTGGGGTCATATCATCACCTTTTGTGACCTTCTGATAAACAAAGTCAATGGAGAAACGAGATTTACTTAACAACCGTGTTACTAAAGCCCATGTCACACTGCACCAACGGATGCAAAGAGGATGTAAAACGGACAAAAAAGCTTGCCATCCATTGGAAAACACGATGCATCCATTGTGTACTCACTGCCTACGTGTTTCAAATGCTCTATCGGTCAAACATCCGTCTACTGCTATTTCATCCGCTCAAAAGGTTTTGAGCTGCACAAAACTTTTTGAGCAGATGAACTTTCTGCCACGTACGATGTACATCCATGACACATACGGCCAACAAACGTTCTACGTCCGTTGTCATCCATTACACGTCTGCTGTATCCTAAAAACTCAAATCCGCTCCAGCTGAAAACGGAAAGAGGGAGGAAGCGAAAGGTACATGGAACGTCCACACAGCGTTAGTAGCACGGAAATAGAAAGGATGTAAGCAGATGCATCTCGTATATAAAGCATTAAAATGGGAAAAATATTCATATATGGGACGTATCTCAGATATTTAGGATGTCTGGAGTATGCCGAGAATATGTGGAAGGACACCTAGCGGAAAACTGATATTTCCTATAAAAAGGGGGAGGAAATCACCTGGATCTCACTATCAGTCCAGTAGCCGTGGTGTACAGACCTCTTCACCCTTGCTCTTGCTCTTCCACATCATCCATTGATCTCTACCATGGATCATCACACACTCCTGATGGTAGCTGCCATCATTCAACACCATCATTCAACTCTTCAGACTGTTTCACCTTTTCTACGCAAGGAGAGGAAGGAGACATCCAAGAGCTGTGTGGGTCCGACGATGGATCAGGAGAAGAGGAGAGTTTGGATTCTATGACAAGCTGATGGTGGAGCTGAGGAATGAAGATCCTTGTGCATTCCAGCACTTCATGAGGATGCCACCAGCCATGTTTGACGAAGTTATGGAGCGTCTGGACCCAAGTTGATCAAGCCGAGCACCAACTTCCATCCCAGCCTGGACCCTGGACTGAAGGTGGCACTGACTCTGCGCCACTTGGCCTCTGGAACCACATAGAGAAACATGCAGTATGCATGGAGGGTGCCACACAACACCATCAGCATTGTGCTCAGAGAAGTGGTGCAGGCCATCATCGAACAATACGTGGAGGAGCTCCTCCAGTGTCCCACCACTGACTGAAGAAGGCTGGAGGAAAGTTGCAGAACAGTGGTATCAGAGGTGGAACTTCCCCCACACCGTTGGAGCCATAGATGGGAAGCATGTGGCCTGCAAACCTCCAGCCAACTCAGGGTCCTCTTATCACAACTACAAGGGCTTCTTCAGTATCATCCTCTTTGCCATGGTTGATGCTGACTACAAGTTCATGTACATCAATGCTTCAGACAACAGGTCTGCTTCAGATAGCCAGATATACAACGCCAGTGACCTCAAGCATGGGCTGGAACGCAACTTCATCATGGGTTTTCCAGATCCAGACCCCCTACCCAATGACACACAAGATGTGCCTTACTTCATCATGGGTGATGACGCCTTCTCCCTCAGAACCTACCTCATGAAGCCCTACACTTCCAGATACCTCACCCGTGAAGAGAGGATCTTCAACTACAGGCTGTCCAGGGAAAGGTGGGTGGTGGAGAATGCCTTTGGCATCCTGGCCAACAGGTTCCAGGTACTTCTCACCACCATGCAGCATCTCCCAGACACTGTGAGGAGCATCGTGGAAGCTTGCTGCATCCTGCACAATCTCATGCACACCCGCTACCCAGTCTTGCAGAACAGGCTTGTGGACCGTCAACAAGGCAATGGAGACATGGAGCCTGATGAATGGAGGCAAGAACGAAATCTGATAGACACTGTGGATGTACAAGGCCCCAACAGAGCTTCACATGAAGGGAAGAAGCAGTGCAACCTCCTGAAACACTGGTGCAACTCCCCAGCTGGAGCAGTGGAGTGGCAAGACAGGATGGTAGATGCTTAATGGATGCTTCCTTCAGCCTGTCTCATAACACTGATGAGACTGTGCCATGTATGTTGAGTGGCCCTACAATGAATAGGGCATTAATAAAGAGCTTTGTTTATTTTGAAATGTGTTGAATCAATGAATAAATTGTTATTGATAAAAAAGGACCATATGTGTGGCAGCTGGGAGGGTGGATCATACAGTCCCACGATGCTTGCACTGGAGGTTTATCAATCCCACAGCTATCCTTACCCATCCCACAACTATCCTTACCCATCCCACAACTATCCTTACCCATCCCACAGTTATCCTTACCCATCCCACAACTATCCTTCCCTATCCCAAAGCATGCAAAGGCTTAACCCTTTTTTCAAAGTTTTCACCAACACTTTATTAAGTAAATAAAATGAACCAAGTGTGTGAAGCAAAGATAACCTTTATTAACAACTGTCTTAAGTAAACTGTATGACTTTATTAAAAAAGCAAAATGAACCAAATGAAGTGTCTTTAAGCAAAGATAAGGTGAACAGGTAACAACTCAGTCTCTGGCACTCTTCTCAGTCACTCTGAGGCATGTCCATGGTCTCAGCTGTCAAACGGCTAGGAACTGTGGAGGTGGCTGTCTGGTCTGAGGCACCATTGGGGTGCCTGACCTCAAGAGTACAACAGGGGATGGTGTGTTCAGGAAGCTCTCAGAGAGCTGACTCAGTCCCATGAGGTTGAGAGGCCCTTCCTCAAGGACCTGGGATGTCAGACACAGTACTGAAGACAGATTTTCTGTTGATGGGCTTGTCTGTGGGGTGGAGGATGGAGGAGTGTAGTGGGGCTGTCTGGTCTGCAGCTAGGTCAGGTGAGGCATCTGTGGCATGCGATGTACTTGGGCTTGGACTGGGAAGGGCTGCCTCTGCTGTGGGAAGTCCTGGTACTCGTAGCCTTGGTAGGTGAGGGGCTGTTGAAAGCCGTGGAAGGGCTGTGACATCGCCTGGGGTGGAGGAGCAGTCCCGGACTGGGTCGGAGCAGGTTCAGCTGGACCTGGAAGGTGGTGCAGCATTGCTGTGATTTTCTCCTTCATCACCTGGTACTGGGCCTCGGGCAGGTCCATGAGGGTCTGGATCACGTACGTGATGAAGGGGTTGCGGTTTGAGGATGGTATATCGCTGTGGACCAGCTGAGAGAGAAGTTCTGTGCTGGTCTTGATCGTGTCCTTATCTCCAGCAGGACAGTGTGGCTCTGGCCCTCCACTCTGCTTCTCTACCTGCTTTCTGTGGAGGTGAAGCTGGAGGTGGGTGTGGGTTGGTCTCTGGCTGCTGCTTCTTCTTGCTCCATTTGAGACAAGGGATCCTCTACGTCCTCTGGCATGGGGAGTGCAGCTGTCGGGGGGGGTGTCAGCCTTCAAGATCTTCTACTATCGCTTTGCATCTTTTGACTGCCATAAGAAATGGGGGGGAAGGGGAGGTAAGGATAAGTCTGGGAAGTGAGCTGGAGGTGTTACATTTTTCTGTTGTGTAAATGGGGGGGGGGAGCATACAATAGAGTTAGGTTTCTATTTCTCGCTTAGCTTTCTTTTCTCTGCGCAATTGCAACCCGTTATCAAAATATGCCAAGGTCAACGGACAGAGGCCTCATCATCACCTGAAGATGCCCACATGATCATATTCACAACTTCTAATTGGAAGTGTCATCTGAACTATTGGGGGTGGAAACATTTTCGTCACTTTGTATATGTGAATTGCGCGCCTAATTTCTCAGATTCAGAATTCTTTGGTTGCTACCACTTCACTTTCAGTAAAAGATATCTTTTCTCTAAACTAAAGAGTCTAAGTATTTCTTTCCTGAATTTTGAATGGAGCTCCGCCTGACATTATTCTGAATCTCACTTCCAGCCCACCCAGAGAGAATACCCAATTTTCTTCTGAGGGGGCCTGGACATCATGTCATCTTCAACTAGTGACCAAGAGGATCTGGGAGCCATTAGAGGGCAAGATTCTTTGCTGGTGCAGGAAGCCCAATCGCTAGCAGAGCTCAGTCTGGAAGAGGATCCAGCCCAGATGGTCGGTGGGGGTTGGTTGGAAAGATTCAGAGAAGGACCCCCCCCCCCAGGGTCACAACTACCCGTCGGCGTGGAAAAGAGGAGCCTTGGCAAGAGAAGGAAAAGAGAGAACTCTTACTAGATCAAGCCAGGAGACTCCTGAATGAAGCCTTTGAACAACCCCAAGCTGCATAAAGGTATGAAGAGGGAGGGGAAGTAGCCCCAGCCAGAAGAAGCAGAGCAGCCCCCTCTCCCATAAATCAACCCGATCCATCAGCAGCCCTGGGACCCTCAGCGGGAGGTGTGATTCCTAGAAGGCGTAGAGCTCCCAGGCTGCCTCCATTAGAAGTAAAATACGGGGGGAATCCCAAAACCTTGGGATTCTTCCTAGCCCAAGTTTGGAGCCATATGGAAGAATACGGGGAGGATTTTCCCTCAGAAGCAGCCAAAGTGAGGTGTGTTACCAGGGCTCTGGAGGGAACAGCGGCAGAGTGGATGGTGACCTTGCATAATGACAATGCTCCCCAGCTGCTGAACTATAACCTGTTCATGGCTGCACTGCGGGCTAGGTTTGAGGACCCACTGGCAGAGCGCAAGGCCTGGATTAGGATGAAAACCATAAAACAGGGGCAGAGATCTGTGGCTGACTACACCCAGGAATTTAGATAGTTAACCGGCCATTTCCGAGGCTGGCCCCAGGAAGCCCTGATAGAAGTGTTTAAAGATGGTTTTAATGAAGATGTGTACCAGAGATGCATTGCTAGAAGAGACCCCAATGATTTGCAGATGTGGTACTTGCTGGCAGAAGAAGTGGAGATTGATTTAACCCAAAGTAAATGGCGGGGAGATTCTGGGTGGAGAAAGTTTTCCCCCCCACGTCCTCAAGAGGCTCCCAAACCTCAGAGGGGAGGAGTGGCGGCAAGACCCAACTCCTCAGCCTGCTTTCGATGTGGAAAGGAAGGTCACCGGGCTGTGAACTGCAGAGTCAAGCTGGGACCAAAGGGGGCACCAAAAGAAGGGAAGAAACCCAAAAAGTCCCCAGTGAAGCCTTGCAAAGCAGCACTAAAGTCGAAAGAGATGGCAGAGGTCACCCCTCCCGCAGGAGAGGAATCAGAAACCCCAGTGACCCCTGAGGAGGAGGATTTTGATTCGGAAGACGACTTCCTGGTAAGTCCAAGTGTGGGCCCTATGACCATTCCGGTGAAGTTGAGGGTACCCAATTCAGGGGTCAAAGGGGAAATGCTAGCCCTGTTAGATTCTGGGTGCACAAGATGTATAATCAACACGGAAGTAGTGAAGAAAATGGGCCTAAAACTAAAACCTTTGAAGATGCCCATTTCCTTTTGCCAACTAGATGGATCAGTGGCTGGAGGTTGCCCTGCACGTTTTGTCACAGAACCTATAGAAATGATCATGGGAGAGCATGATGAGACCCTGCGTTTTATTGTGGTTCCTGGGATGGAGCAACCATTAATACTGGGATTGCCCTGGCTCCGGAAATGGAACCCCCAAGTTAACTGGAGAAAGGGGATGTTGCGCATACGCACCAAGCAGCGACTGGGAAAAAGGAGCAGATCCCAGCCGAAGCCTGAGGACCTAATTGAAATAGCGTCCCCAGGTACTGAGCCCATGAAAGGGGAGGAGAAAATTCCCAAAGAGTATTGGGATTTAAAAGAAGTGTTCAGTGAGAAGGCCTCGGATGAGCTTCCGCCTCACCGGCCAACAGACTGTGCTATTGAGATTTTGCCTGGGGTGAAGCTCCCGAAACCAAAGTTGTACTCAATGACCCCACGGGAATTGGAAGAGCTAAGATTGTTTATAGATAAAAATCTGGAACGTGGTTTCATTCAACCTGCTAGACCCCAGGTAGTGGCCCCAGTGTTGTTCCGTGAAAAGAAAGATGGTTCCAAAAGCTTGGTGGTGGATTACAGAAATTTGAATGCTATTTCTGTGGAAAACGTGTATCCCCTTCCTTTGATGAAGGACATGTTGGCCCATTTAGCGAAGGGGAAGATTTTCATGAAGTTGGATTTGAGAGAAGCATACTACCAAATTCGAATTAAGGAAGGGGATGAGTGGAAGACCGCTTTTAACTGCCCGATGGGTTGCTTCCAATTCAATGTTCTTCCTTTTGGTTTACAAGGGACCCCAGCTGTATTCATGCAAATGATCAATCAAGTGTTACATGAACATTTATACAGGGGGGTTCTGGTTTATCTTGATGATATCCTTATCTACACGGAAACTCTGGATGAACATGTGAAACTAGTGCGGTCGGTTCTACAGAAACTGTGTGCCGCTAAGTTGTTTGCTAAATTATCAAAGTGTGAATTCCACCAAGACAAAATTGACTATTTGGGATATCGCATTTCATATGAAGGCATAGAAATGGATCCAGAGAAGGTGCGTGCCGTTTTGGAATGGGCTCCACCATGCACCAGAAAACAACTTCAAAGCTTTTTGGGATTTGCAAATTTTTACCAGCAATTCATCCCGACGTTTGCTAAGATAGCAATGCCCATCACAAATCTCTTTTAAAAAAAAAAGGGAGGTGAAGCCAAGGCCAGGAAAGCCGCTGGAGTGATCCATGGAGTGCCAAGCAGCTTTTGAAAAGCTAAAACGACTGTTTGCTGCAGAACCAGTGCTGAAGCACCCGGATATGGAAGCTCCTTTCATGATTCAAGCCGATGCAAGTGATGTGGCTGTTGGAGCAGTGTTACTTCAAATCAACGAGAAAGGGACCTTACAGCGTTGTGCGTATTCCTCCCCTAAGCTGTCTGAAACAGAGAGAAGATGGGCCGTCTGGGAGAAAGAAGCTTTTGCAGTTCATTGGGCCTTACTGACCTGGAGACATTTCCTGGAAGGAGCAAAACACCCATTTGAGGTATGGACTGATCATAAGAATTTGGAAGCTTTAAAAATGCCCCGGAAGTTGTCCCCTAAACAAGTTCGCTGGGCCCAGTACTTCAAGCGGTTCAATTTCTCATTGAAGTACATTCCAGGAGGGAAGAACTTCATGGCGGATGCTCTCTCTAGGCTGCCCCAATATAATAGTATGCGCCAGGAGGTGATAAGCCCAATTGTCTCAATCAAACATCTAGCCGTCCCAGTGATCACCAGAGCCCAAAAGAAGAACCAAGAAGTGGATTTATCGAATGACCTAACCGAACAATTAAAAGAAGCTTTAAAACTGGACGAATGGTTCCTGGCTCATTCAAGTGACTATACAGTTAGAGATGGTTTGGCTTGGGTGAGGGCCAAGTTGTATGTACAGGTGCTGAGGGGCCAAATACTACAACAGACTCATGATTCTAAAGCAGCTGGCCACATTGGATTTGTGAAGACCTTACATCTGGTTCAGCGGCAATTCAGGTGGCCTATGTTAAAGAAGGACATTGAAGCTTATGTAGCTAGCTGTCCGATTTGTGCTTCGGCAAAGAGACCTCCTGGTAAGCCAGTAGGATTGTTACAAAATGTAACTAGACCAACAGCCCCCTGGAAGGAAATCTCTATGGACTTTATCGTAGAATTACCTGAAAGTGGTGGAAACACTGTCATCTGGGTAGTAACCGACTTGTTTTCCAAACAAGTACATTGCATACCTTGTTGTAAGATTCCGTCTGCTAAGACGCTGGCTAAATTGTTTATTTCACATATCTATAGGTTACATGGCATTCCGGAACGCATAATCTCTGACAGAGGGGTCCAGTTTACCTCAAATTTTTGGAAAGAGTTCCTGAAGTTGATAGGCTCCGCCCAGGGTTTAAGCTCTGCCCACCACCCCCAAACCAATGGTGCCTGTGAGAGGACTAACGCAGTGTTAGAACAGTATCTTAGATGTTACATAAATTATCAACAAACTAACTGGTCCGACTTACTACCATTTGCCGAAGTGGCATATAACAACTCCGTACACAGTAGTATTGTTTTTACTCCATTTAAAGTGGCTTCGGGACAAGATTTCGTACCCATACCTGAACTCCCTCGTGAAAAGCCAAACATCCATTCATTGGATGAATGGATAACTCAACTCCAACTTAACTGGCCAGTGACATGCAAAGCACTAGATGAGGCCCATCAAGCTCATAAGAAGTTTGCAGACAAGAAAAGATCTCCACAGAAAGAATATAAAGTGGGCGACAAGGTTTTCCTGTCCACCAGATACCTGCAGACCACTCAAAAGTCGAAGAAGCTTGGTCCTAAGTATGTTGGTCCTTTCACGATTGAACGGATTATAAATCCCGTAACAGTCCAACTGAACTTACCCAAAACTCTTCAACAAATTCATCCGGTTTTCCATGTTAGTTTGCTAAAACCTGAACGTACTTCTGACTTAAGACCCATCCAGGCTGACCCTCCCATACCAATACTGATTGAAGGCGAACAACATTTTGAAGTTAAAGAAATTCTGGACTCTCGCAAATGGAGGGGTCGACTCCAGTATCTCGTAGCCTTCTTCACAAGCCGAATGGGTTAACGAAACCGACGTTAAAGCCCCTAAGTTGGTCAAGGCATTTCGTTCCAAGAATCCTGATAAGCCTTAGGATTGTATTCTTTTGTGATTGTTTAATGATTAATAATTGTCTTTATATTTTCTCCTCTTTCTCTTTTAGTACTGATGGTTTTCCTTTTTCTAGGAGGGCCGAATGTCAGCCTTCAAGATCTTCTACTATCGCTTTGCATCTTTCGACTGCCATAAGAAATGGGGGGGAAGGGGAGGTAGGGATAAGTCTGGGAAGTGAGCTGGAGGTGTTACATTTTTCTGTGTAAATGGGGCGGGAGCATACAATAGAGTTAGGTTTCTATTTCTCGCTTAGCTTTCTTTTCTCTTCGCATCTGCAACCCGTTATCAAAATATGCCAAGGACAACGGACAGAGGCCTCATCATCACCTGAAGATGCCCACATGATCATATTCACAACTTCTAATTGGAAGTGTCATCTGAACTATTGGGGGTGGGAACATTTTCGTCACTTTGTATATGTGAATTGCGCGCCTAATTTCTCAGATTCAGAACTCTTTGGTTGCTACCACTTCACTTTCAGTAAAAGATATCTTTTCTCTAAACTAAAGAGTCTAAGTATTTCTTTCCTGGATTTTGAATGGAGCTCCACCTGACATGGGGCCCTCCAAAGACACCTCCCTGGACACAGTAGCTGTCTCCTGGCTGGAAGAGGACTGGCTGTCTGTGGACTGTCTGAGGGAGAGGGCTGTCAGAGGGGCTGCTCCTCAGTGGCGGACCTCACCCTCCAGGAAGCTGCAATTGGCCATGACATACATCTCCAGGTCAGTGAGCTTGACAGCGGCCTGGCCAGATTTCTTGAGGTGCAACTTGCCATACCAGGTGTGCATGTGCTTCCACCATCCCAGGAGTACATCTGAAGTGTAGCCCAGGCTCTCTGCCTTGTCTCTCCATGCTGCCTGCTTCCTCTTGGTGTCACGATAGAGCCTGTGGCCCTTTCTCCAAAGGTACTCATTCTCCCTCAGCCATTCCAGCACCTCATCCTCATGGTCCTCGGAAATGTAGTACTGTTTCTCTCTCCCTTCTCCTTGCCTTGCCTCTTCCTCCCTCTGGCAGAGGCTTCAGGGCCTTCAGCAGCAGGGCTTTGAGGGCCTTGGGGCTGGTCCGCCACAGCAGCAGCACCAGCACCAGCAGCACCAGCAGGAGAAGCACCAGCACCACCAGCAGGAGAAGCACCAGCACCACCAGCAGCTGCAGCAGCAGGAAAAGCACCAGCAGCACCAGCAGTAGAAGCACCAGCAGCACCAGCAGGAGAAGCACCAGCAGCAGCAACACCAGGAGCACCAGCAGCAGCAGAAGCACCAGCAGCTTCAGAGTCAGCGCCAAGGGGTGGGATGGTGGTTTTGTCCTTCTTGCCAGGGCTGGCAGGAGTAGGCACAGGCTTTCTCTTCTTCCCTGACTGTCGAACCATGGTGTTCTTTCAAGATGTCTCTGGTAGCAGGTCTTTCCTCTGAATGGTGACTGCTTGCGAGCTGCATCTTTTATATCCACGGAGCTGACGCAATTCATCCTCCCCGCATGTGCAGTGAACGCTTTGCATCCGCTACGCATCCGCTATGCATCCTATAGGCATCCGTGATGCATCCGCGTCATCCACTACGCATCCGCTCCTTCCACTATGCGTCCGCTTCACTATTCTCCCCCAGAAGCCCTGTGGATGTATCATCCTCTAGGCTTCCTACAAACATCTGCTTACCATCCTTGCTACGTACTAACCCCGTCCATTCCTTTCCGTTGTTGTCCGTCCTGTTTATGCAAAGTTGGGGCACTTTTGAGAGCGGATAACAATGGATGGAGACATCCCCAAAATTTTGCTCGTCCGCTGTGTCCTTTTTGCATACGTTTTGCATCCGTCGGCCAGTGTGACCTTGCCTTAACTTAAAAACAGCAATGATTCTCTTTACAATTGTGGCTAGAAAGCTCTTAAAATGGGGTCAAATTCAGTTAACAAATGTCTCACTTAATAGCACAAATATTGGGGTAAATTATACTACTGTATTAACTATCACACTGCATCAGGGGTGGGTTTCTGCCGGTTCTGTAGAACTGGTAGCTCTGAACAACAGCAGACATAGAACCGGTTCTACGTCTACTGATGTTTTTGCCCACCTGCCCATCCGGGCTGTTACCTGATCTTTATTTGCTGATTTTTCAACTTCAGTTACCAAACGAGGCACAGCTGCAGTTAAAAAAGCATGGAAAGAGGGCTGTTTCAAAGGCTGCTTCTCTGTATATAGCATGCTGATGACAATTTACAGGTGTGCAGCTCGAAGCATGCAGGGAAGCTCATAAATCCTGAACCGGTAGTTAACCATGTTGTATCCTACCCCTGCATTGCATCCATCAGAATCTATCAAAGAAATCTAGGCTTACTTAAAAATCTATCTCTTCTGCTCATAACTGTTGCTTAAGCCAGTAGTTGCCAACAAGTGGGCCAGATAAATGTCACCCCCAAAGCAATTAATCCAGGTTTCAGGGGAACACAAGGCTGTGTTGCTCACATGGCCCATTGGAACACAAGGCTTGCATCATTTGCATTGCGAACAACATGAGGTAGTGAGGGGAAGGGGGGAAAGGGTGGAGGGGGGAACTTGCCCCACGCACCCCACATGCCTGGCCTGGCCACTGAGTTTCATCTTTCCACTTCTTTCTTCTTCTGATTTTGGCTGGACACAAGGAAAGCAGCAAAAGTCTTTCTTTCTCTCCCCCAAACTCCACCAGAAATGAGTCTTGGGGAACTTGCAAGGCATCCTGCTCCAAGAGGCTGCACCATTCTGGTGGAGTTTGGAGGACAGAAAGAAAGACTTCTGCTGCTTCTGCTGCTTTTCTTGCATGAAGCCAAAAGTCTTTCTCTCTCTCTCCCTCCCCCACCACAAGAACAGAGCTGGAGAGGGTGTCCTGTGATCCCAAATAAAGAATGATTGATTGGTTGGAAAACGGGGTGGGGAATTTTCCTGCAGATTTTTTCCTGCAGCCACCGTCTGTCAAAATTCATATTAGTGATCCATGGGATTTAAAATTATGAGTTTGATGGTCCCTGCGGTCCAAAAGGTTGGCATCCCCTGGCTGAAGCAAATAACAAACTTTTCGGAATACGAAGAGAATAGCTAATGCAGTTCTAAAGGTTTTGGATTTTATTCTGAAAGCATGCTTTCAAAAGTGTAGAAGCATGTACATAATTTGAGATAGAGTTGGCTGTTTTATGACTTGCAAATAGGGCTGTGTAAAATGGAGACATAGAATAAATAGGGTTGTGGATAATTTATTTCAATTCCCTTCAAATTGCTTTCTTGTGTGAAGGCAATTTTTATTGTTCCAGGATTCAGATCAACTCAAGGAAATGGGGGATGACATCCTTTGTTCCAAATTCTCCAAGTCAGAAGTTTAAATGATTGCAGATCATTTTCAATCTGTTTTTGATGGTGAGAAATGGGTAACAATGATGGCATCGACTCAAAATGTCCTGAACTATAGCTGGTTCCAGAAATGTAAAAGCAGAGTTTGAACAGTACAAGAACAAAAATTCAGGTTTTTGTCTTATTTATAATTGTACATCTTGCTTCAGGTTCTCTTGGCTACTTTGGAAATTGCTCTGGTTATCTCTTCATGTGGCTGCGTCACATGAAGTGTTGTAAGTTAAGGATTACCTGTACAAAAATATGAAAAGCTTCTTTGCTTGCAAAAAGGTGCCCTAAATACCAATCAGTAGATTAAAAATAACTCTGTAAGCCAGAGTTACAAATCAGATAGGGTACCAGAGCACCTTGAGGAAACTAAAATAGTTAAAATGCAATAACAGATAACAGATAATTAGAGTTGGAAGGGACCTTAAAGGTCACATAGTCCAATCCCCCACCCAAGTGGGAGACCCTACAACATTTCTGACAAATGGCAGTCCAATGTGTTGAGGTAATTCCCCATTAGGAGAATGAGAGTGCACAGGGAGATGTAGTGAGAGTGGTGAAGAATAACATACAACCAGCACACAGATATACTATATAGTAAAGTGTAGGTTTTTACTTCCAGTAAATGGTTAAACAAAATCCAACAAACAGTCCAAGTCATACACGGCTATAGCAGTCAGTTTTCAGTCCAGGGATAATCCAATAACAAAGTCCAGTGTCAAAAACAGTTCAGTAAATAGACTCACATCAAATCCAAGAATAACGATGATCAGTAACAGTCAATAGGGAAATTCAGGAACCAAAAACAGCGAACATCAACCAACTAACAACTAGCAACACTCAGGACAGAACAACCCAGGTTTCTGGCTCCATTTTATGGCCGTTTGAGGAATCACACCCAATTACAATTTTAGCATTCCCTTAAAGAGACAGTATTAAAATGTCTATCCTGGCTTTTATATTTCCAACCCAACTGTTAGGTGACTTACATTCCTAACACAATCTCTTCTTGAAAATGATAACTATCAGTAATGATAACTATCAGTAGTCCACTCTTGCTCATAAAGTGAACTACTTTAGCACCAGTTAAATTCTCCAGAAAGAGTACACCCAAGAGAAGCAATCCTTAGATTCATTTGCACCACTTAAAGATACCATCTGGTCTCACTCACCTCACAAGATATCCTAAGGAAATCATCCAGATTTAAGAAAAGATCACATGCCCCCCAGAAAGGCAGTAAAAAAATCAAAGCCAAGTTTGCATTCTGCCTCTTGGAAGTATACCCCAAAAGGACAATGCCAGACACCACTAAAGCAGTGAAGGAAGACCCCACCCTCCCCAGATAGAAAAAGAAACCATGAGGTAGGAAAAAATTCAAACACAATACAAATAATTAAATCACAACAATAGCTGTTGCTTGTTAAACCAATTACCAGGACAAATAGACACAGGAACTAGCCAGATTTCTCAACCCAGTTCCTTTTCAGGAACAGAAATTAACCTTTTTCCTTCTAAACAAAGCTGAATAAGGAAAATTATCCCATCAATAAACACAGGATTAAATGTCACCAAGGACAAAATTAAACTTCACCAAAAACCCATTTTAGACCAAAACTCAGAAAGGGTATGAAAACTCACATTTGAATATCAATCTTTCTGGCTAGCCACAAAGCCTTGCTGAATGTCGCTCATTTTGGTTCCTTTTCATTAAAAGCTTTTTTCTGGTAGCTCTTCATTATTTAATTATTTCTTCAAACTCCAACAGAGGAGTATTTCCTCCCAACAGCAGTATAAACAGCTTAAAACAACCCTTCCCCTTTAAGAAAATACCAGCAAAGGGGGGGGGGAAACTTCCTTCAGAGACAGTAAGTCTAGGCATACTGCCAAGAATGTAATAAGGGTGGAAAAAAACAAAAGGAGATTCCTTCTAACAACTGGTTCTCCAAACTGCTTAGAAAGTTAACAACCAGTTCTAGCGAATGGGTGAGAACTGATAGAATCCCACCCCTGCTTTCTGTCAAATAGACATTTCAGTTACAATAGTATTTTTTCTAAATGGCAACATCCACATAAAAATGGTTTCTACACCCTCCGTACAGACATTTTGTTTTCAAAAAAAATTCAGGCCCTTTAGCTTTAAAAGATTCAGGATCTTTGTCTACTTTGGTTCAGAAATTAGACGTGCAAAAGGCTGTCCTGATTTTTGTTTACACAAATTTTCCATCTGCTCCTATTTAATGCTGATCGCTGGTTCATTCTTCCTGGAATGGAATGATTATGGAAATCAACTATTAAAAAGCATCATGCCCAAGTTCCATCAGCATTTAATTAGGTATGCTAATTGCATTAAGTTCAATCGGAGTTCAATATATCATTCTGCTCATGTGTAGTGTATCTCATTTCATCCGTCTTCTATGCTTTGCTTCATTTTCAATATAAGATGGTTTTGGCTAACAAAACCCCTCAAAATCCACACCAGAGTTGAACACAAGCCTTGCAATGCAATCCCATGCTCAATTACTTGAACTTATGCTTCACTGAACTCAGTGAGAATTTCATATGACTAAACCTGCAGAGATTGCAATCATCTCCATTTTCATCAGAAGAAAAACCAAACTTCAAGATTTAAAAGCATACATTTGGATTTTGCTTGATATATTCAGTTACAAAAATGCAGAGTGTCTGAAAAGCATTGATTATTCAAGTTTTCAAATTTTGGTTTCCATCTCATTTATAAACTAGACATTTTTATTAGTTTAAGCCAAAGTCAAGACTTGAATCAAAAACAACTCAGACCATCCCTGAGATTTAAAAGAGCTGGGGGGGTGGTGAAATAGGCAGTCAAGAAACAGGACAAAGTTGAAGAGACCAGATGTGGAAACTGGGAAAGGGTTCTAAATGTATAAATCCAAAGGGAGCTGTGATAAATATTGGTTCTAATAACCCAACCATTCAAGATATTTATGGAAGAGGATAACTTTAACTTCATTAATAGACCATGGTCTACTCAGGATAAATTCTTGTTTCCTTAGTGAGTTTTAAATCCCAAGGTGCAGAGTCTTGAAGCCTTATTTTTCCACAGGCCTCTATTTATTGTTATACTGTTCAGAGGCCGCTACTCTATTCTCATGGGCTGTGGGCAGTGGTGGGATTCAATTTTTTTTACTACCAGTTCTGTGGGCGTGGATTGGCTTGGTGGGCATGGCTTGGTGGGTGTGGCAGGGGAAGGATACTGCAAAATTCCCATTACCTCCCCACCCCACTAACCTGCTTTCCAGCTCCATTCTCTTGTGCAGGGCAACAAAAGAAGACCAAGCCAATCAGCTGGAACTCGGGAGGCAGGGAATAGATGGGGTTGGTGGGGCCAGTCAGAGGTGAGATTTTCTGGTTCTCTGAACTACTCAAAATTTCTGCTACCAGTACTCCAGAACTGTTCAGAACCTGCTGAATACCACCTCTGGTTGTGGGGAAAACAACCTCCTGCATCAGTTGTCTACTGTTCGGATTCTCTTGGATAAAATGAGTTCTACTATAAGATTCTGATCTGATCTGCCCCTGGAAAAGGAGACTGCTTCTGTCCCCAAAGCTCCTCACCCAATCCTTCTTCCTTTGATCTTATCCAAAAGATAAGATCAAAGTAACATACTTTCAAAGAACATCAATATTTTTGGTTAGCTCATTCAGCCTAATTTCAGTCAAGGGCTAGATTAAGGGAAAACTGAAATTAAATTCAGACTGGACAGAAAAGATACTGGCAAGGAAAACGTTGATCTCAGGGTTTGATGAAGGTTGTCCAGGATCAGGTTGTCCTCTGCTAGAAAGGTTTGCAGTTTGGGAGTCCTTGTGACTGTTATAGGATTTCCAGGTAGGGAATGTGGTGAAGGGCATCTTTTCATAATTACATCTAATGCATCATTACCTTTCCAGGACCAGACAAAATTAGTGACACATTTCTATGCCATGGTTCCAAACAGTTGATCACACAATGTATTTTATGTGGGTTTGTCCTTAAAAATTATCTTGAAATGACTGTTGATGCAAAATGCAATGGCTGTTGCGGATTAGGACAAAGTACAACTTTGCTATAAATCCATACAGTAAAATATCTGCAGTACCTATTGGGAATAGTTTAAGGTATGAGGTATTGATCTTTAAGGTTCTCTATGGACCTGCCCAATTACTGAGGCCATCAGGGCAGGTCCTTCTGAAGATGCTCCCACAGCCAAAAGCTTAATGTTGGATATTTAGAAAAGGCTGTATGCTGGCTTCCAGACTTTAAGAATATATTTTAAATCGCAAATCCATTGTTAAGTTTTTAACTATTAATTGATTTAATTATTGGTTTTAATTTTGATTTTAATTGCAATAAATTTTATTTCTGTATGGTTTATTGTTGGAAGATGTTTTCTGTGTTGGGAGGGAGTATAGAAGGGAGGTGTGCATATATTCCATATTTAACTCCTTTCTTCTATACTGAAGGAGGGAAAACCTAATGTGGCATATTAATCTTGGCAGATTTTCTGGCAGTTTCAATTCACTCCCTAATGATACCCAATTAGTGAAGAAATTAAAAAGCTTTGGTCTCAGGATGGGTCCTTGGGAGAATCGCACACTTTGTTCCCTGCACTTATCTTTTTGTCAGGGAAGCTTCTCCAGAGAAGTTCTTCTTTACAAAAGATGTCACAATTTTTGGATGCTTCTTTTGTCAAGAGGATGATGACTCATCTCAAGTATTCTACCAGAACTCACTTTCTGGTTTTCAAACTCTGAATTTTCAGTGAAGGATTCCATGGTGGTATAGATCTAGCATTGGAAGTTTCTCCACCAACAAAGGGCAGATGACATCTGGAATTACGATTTTGTTTTTAACTACTTTGTATAAATCAGAATTACAAATTATCTTTTGTGGAGGAAAATGTTGATAATATTTCTTGTGGTACATATTTTAAGTATACTCATAATACATACTCGGAAAATATATTCTTTTTATATTGTTACTCTTATGCCATCAGTATTATATATAAAAAAGGAAATTCAAGATGCTGAGGTGATCATAACTAAAATTTAGACCAGTAGATATTTAAAGAAATTATATTAAAATTAGGAAAGTATATCTGGCGTGCAACTGAGGATGACTCAGATGAAAGCAGCTAAATAATGTCACTTGCTGTATCTTTTGGATGCCACCAAGTAATCATCTGCATTTTTGCAACACACATTCTGTATGCCAAATTAATTTCATATTTTCAATGATGAATATTTCCAGAATAAATGTCCATAGAGAGTCTCAGTGATCTTGGAGTCATGGTTGTCCCAAAGGTACTTTTTTCAAGAGGCAACTGGACTTTCTGTTTTTAAGTCCAGTTGCCTCTTGAAAAAAGCACCTTTGGAATTTTTAGAGTAAGTCGCTTGAACTTGCTGAGACCCTTTACTTTAATTTAGCATGTTTGATTTGTGGTTCTTCAGCATAAAACTCCCAAGTTCTCCCATATTAAAATAGTAAAGCAACAAGCACTGTGAAAACTCACTCTTAAATACTTCCTACAATAATGAAGTGCAGTAGAGTAATAAAAATATTAAAATGATAATATTAATCATTTAAAGCCAAGTGCAATAAACATGCAAGAGAACTTGGACAATCAAAAGGGATCCAAAAGGCCTTCAACTAGTACCAAAAGGATAATTAGTGTTCTCCAGGGAAGCTTCTCCAGTGAAGTTTTTTCACCCAAAAGATCACATAACTTTTCTCGATTGCTACCTACCTATTGTCAAGACTGATCTGCACTTTCACCTATATTCTGCTTTACTCATAGCTTGGCAAAGAAAAGGGAGGGGGATGGAATGGAATGCAAGGGTGGGAGGAATGGCATCCAAGTATTGCTCCCACCTCAAGGACACCCCATGCAGATGTCCCAGCATGGCCAGCTGGTCCCCATAACAAAATGAACAGAAGTGATTGGTGGACATAATGGACTGTGGGTGGCCCATAGGGAAAGGGGGAATGAACTATGTGTGCTTTTGCTCAGGAATCCCTTCTGTGCCTATGTGGTTTATTCAGTAAAGTTTTATACTCTTGGTAAAATAATGTCCCAGGAGTTTCTTTTCTTGGAATTGCCAATTGACATTAAACCAGCTCTCCAAGTAGCAGCCTACCTGTACCCCATCAAGCAGGTTGGTAGTTCTGAGATTTTGGCAATCAACAAAGAAATGGAAGGGGGTGTGATGCCAAGGGAAGGCTCCTCTCAAGAGACTCCAGCAGTGGCCCAAGCCAAAACTGGGTTGCAAGCGGCCAGTAGATGCCCCAAACAGAGGGGTGAGAAGGTGACAGTTGACACCTACCTTTAGAGGGGAGATCTCTGAAGATATATAAATCTTGTTAAAGCCCAATTCACTAAAACCAGTGTGGTGCTATTGGAATCAGAAATTACACTCCTAGAATGAAGATAATTTATACACGCTAAAGAGAGTTTTTTTCCTATTACCTCTGCCACATACTATACGCTAAGGGTGTGGAATATTGTCAGTATATGCTTTATAGTTTGCTGTAGTAGGCTTATCTATGTTCCACTTGTAAATAATGCCTTAGCCTATCAAAAAAAAAAAAACCAACAGATTGCATCACAAGTTTTGAGATGCTGTTTCATAGAACAATAAAGAGACAATTCTGTGTGTGCAATTTAAGTAACTTAAAATCCTTGCAAAGGGGCCTCTCACCTCTTGCCAATAAGGCCCAGTCCCACTGCACTTACGGATGCAAAGAGGATGTAAAATGTTTAAAAAACCTTGCCATCCATTGGAAAATGTGATGCATCCGTTGTGTACTCATTGCATACGTGTTTCATATGCTCTATCTGTCAAGCATCCATCCACTGCGATTTCATCTGCACAAGAAGTTTTGAGCTGCACAAAACTTTGTGAACGGATGAACTTTCCGCTGTGTATGATATAAATCCACGACATACAAGCAACAAACGTTCTATGTCCATTTATCATCTGTTAAATGTCCGCTGTATCCTCTCTGCATCCTCTGGGCATCCTCGCAACTCACATCCGCTGCAGCTGAAAACGGAAAGAGGGAGGAAAGAAAATTTATACATGGAATGTCTATACATCGTTAGTAGCACGGAAATAGAAAGGATGCGCAGTGAATGGTTTGCATCCAATATACATCCGCGCAGCATCCCCTTTCTTTCCTTTAGGTGTACATGATGCATCCGCTTCATCCGCTATGCGTCCGCTTTGCAATTATCCACCGGAACCCCTTTGGAGGTGTCATCCGCTTCCATCCACTTTCATCCGCTAGGCTTCCTATGAACATCCGTTTAACATCCCCACTACATACAATCCATTCTTTTCCATTCTTTTCTGTTCTGTTTATGCAAATTTTTGCCACTTTTTGGAGCAGATGACAATGGATGAGCCACCCCCGAAATTTTGCTCATCCGTTGTGTCCTTTATGCATACATTTTGCATCCGTCAGCCAGTGGGACCGGGACTTAAGGTTTACAACAGACTGCTCTCTAAGAAGCCTAGTGGGTCAGGCATTATATTAGAAACTAGGAGATTGTGAGTTCTAGTTTCACCTTAGGCATGATAGCCAGTGGGATGAATTTGTGTCAGTCACTCTGTCTCCCAGGGTTGTTATTGTGGGGAAAAGAAAATGAGGAGAAACAAGAATTATGTACTGTATGTTCACCAAGTTCAGTTATTTATAAAAATAATAAAGGCAGAATAAAAACAATTTTAATAAATAAATAAAGATAATCAAAATCCCCATCCATAAGATGACTAACAATCCCTTTCTTTTTTCTCACAGCTGCATGCAAAAAACTGCCCAAATTGTGGGAAGATTACAGCTACCAAGAAAATAAGTTTAGCATGTGATGAACAGAATAAATCCTCCGGAATGTGAGCCTCTCCTCTTTGAAAGAAAAGAGGAGGGGGAGTATTCCCAATATACACATAGAAGGCTCCTAAGAAGCAGCCAAACAGATGGGAAGAAACAAAGTAATCTGTTCAAAGTCAGCTACTCCCAAGGAATAAAGAAATGAGTACTGATA
The DNA here is from genome assembly GCA_015471245.1 of Laticauda colubrina. Taxonomy (NCBI): domain Eukaryota; kingdom Metazoa; phylum Chordata; class Lepidosauria; order Squamata; family Elapidae; genus Laticauda; species Laticauda colubrina. The sequence goes on from BLBF01000003.1 coordinate 68,804,724, forward strand.
TGCTCCAAAAGAAAACAACGATAAGAAAAGAAGAAAAAAACCCTTCATCTTCTTTGCTGATAGAAGCAAGCAGCAATTGCAAATTTTAAGTGCAATTCATGGAAAAACAATGTGCTTAGGGTGTAATCTTAGACTGACATGTTTTACAAATTTTAAATAGGCTCATAATAACGCAAGATGTGATGTTCAGCCATTCTGCTGGCATAGGCAGGAAAGTTGCTATAAAATCACTGGCTTTTGTGACAAGGAACTCAGTTCAGCAGATGTGTATTTTAGACCAATAACATCCAATTTTTATATTTCAATTAGTTGAAATAAATATGAAAACAACTATAGAAGTTCACAAGCTATATACTTGCTTGCTGCTTTTTCTCCCATGGACAATTCTGAGCCAACATGTTAGGTTGGAAGTTAAAGTGATTCAAAAATCTATAAAGATCTGCATGTAGCACTCGTATGCAGCTGTGTTATAAATAATCCCTGCTTAAAGGAATTGTCGAAAAGTGTTGAGAAATGTACCTCTGGCTTTAAGAACAGGAAAACCAGGTACTTTACTTCTACTGGGAAAGTAAAAAGCATGAGAAAGGGAGTAAAAACACCCACACACCCTGCTTTGACTTCTTTGTCTTCAAAATGGACAGTGAATGTTTTGGTCAAGCATTCAAGGTTATAGTATACCCCCTGCAACAATAAAGGAACATTCCTGGCATCCTTTGTTTCTTAGCCTGGCCAACATCACAGGGCTGATGAAAAGTGCTACATGTGAACCCCATGTCACTATCCTTCCTCATAAATATATACACATAGGGGCTGTCTACTTCAATAACTAATATTGTTTGTTTGTTTGTTTGTTTGTTTGATTGATTGACTGATATTCCACTTTTAAGTACAGGAACTCAAGATAGTGTCCATATTGCTCCTTCCTCTTACTTTTCCCTGCTACAACAATAGCAATAGCTTTTGTACCTAGGTACTGCTCTATAGCTCTTGACAGCATATTGGCCACAACAATTTGTCTCGGAAGGATGGAAGGCTGAGTCAAGCTTGAGCCAGTCAGGATTGAACTCTTAGCTGTGAGCAGAGTTAGCCTGCAATGCTGCATTCTAACCAGTGAGCCACCAAGGCTCTTAATCCTATGAGATAGGTTGGGCCGAGAGAGATAAAATTACTGACATAAGGTTACCCCAGTAAGTAAAGAGGGGTCAAAGAAGCGGTCTATATCAAAATTAAACAGCCCCCTCTCAACAGAGGGGGAGGATACAATATCATCTATCTCCAGTCTACAATACAATCCTTTCAACAGATCCAAGAAGGCTCCACATCTGTTTGCACTACTCAGACAACCCTGACAACACAGATAAACCTCCAGGTGGCCCTCTAAAATAAGGAAAATGATCAGCTGTCTGCAAGGAGTATAAATTATTCCATTCCCTACCATCCAGTCAGAGCTGAAGAAGCTTCTTGGATGAGAAGCTAAATGTCTTCAAAAAAAACCCAGAAAGTCCAGTTGCCTCTTGAAAAAGCATCTTTGGGATAACCCTGACCTGGATGACTGAGAATCTTCATAGACATCCTGTAAATAAGTATGCCATGGGCTAAAGTGGATTAGAATATGGATCTCCTTGTCCCTAATCCAATACCTTAAACACTACACTACATTAGTTTTCTAATAATTGTTGGGAACTACATTTCTCATACCACAGAAAATCTGCATATATCAGCAGGGCGGGATCAGACAGGGTTAACTATCGGTTCCATGATTTATGAGGTTCGGTGATTTACAACTTGCTTCCCTGCATGCTGTGGACACGTGCCTGTAAATCGTCATCAGCACGCTGCATGCAGAGAAGCAGCCTTTGAAAAAGGACTTTTTTCCTGCTTTTTTAACTGCAGCTGTGCCTCGTGCGGCAGTTGAAGTTAAAAAAGCAGGAAATAAAGGTCAGGTAAGAACCCGGGCAGGCGGGTAGTCAAAAATATCAGCAGACATAGAATTGGTTCTATGTCTGCTGCTGTTCAGAGCTACCAGTTCTACAGAGGTGGACAGAACTGGTAGAAGCCCACCCCTGGATATGAGATAAGAATGACTCACAAAAAAGTTTCAGCATTTACAAGTTTGGTTCGGTTGTTGAAGAAGAATTTTTCAAGACTGAGAGTTATGCACTGTATTTTGTAATCTTCTGAAAGAAGGGCCTAAAGGCATCAGAGCACTAAATGAGAGCAAATAACTTGAGACTTCAACCAGAAAAGACAGAGTGCTCTCAGGCAGGAAAATGATGGATTCAGAATTATGATTTCAGCCTGTTTGTGACAATTAGGTTGGGGCAGAAACAAGGGTCTACTTAGAGACAGTACCAAAATTATAGAATTCCTTTCTTACCTGGTGGTACTCTGCAAGTATGTCAATAACTTTATAAAGATATTCATATACAGACGATGTATTGTATCTTTTCTACCAGTCAAAGGAAACATACTTGAATCAGGAGAAGCTGCCTGCTTTAACAAAGTCCAAGAATAAAAAAAATTCCAATGCATTTACAATAATTATAACAAATACAGATTGTCTAAAATAATTGAACAGCAGTATTGGATCACAGGTATGCTTAATTAATAATAATATACTGCCAAAGCTCTTGTGTCTGATTCTTTTATTCTTCATTTGGGTGAAACAGTACATAATAGGGCAACAGTTTTTGAATCAACATATTTCAAATGGGATAATTTACAGAATGCATCCAAATCCGAGATCTGTGACTCCTGTGGGATTGAAATTTTACAAAGTTGTGGCTGCTTCAGTGCTTCCATCCCATTGTGTCATAGCAGTCAGTCATGGTCATGTGACTGCCAGCTTCCTTCAAGGAAAGTCAGTGGGGAAGCCAGCAGGAAGTTGGAACTAACTCCCACTGTTAAGCCTGGGTTCCCCAACCAGGGTTAGGTAGACAAGCTAAACA
>BLBF01000003.1:68807681-68909083 GCA_015471245.1 Laticauda colubrina
TATTATTTCACCTAAACCAGTTAGGGTGAACAATGTTATCCCTAACACCCACTATCATGTCTTTTTTGTGTACTCATGGTCATTCTGTTTCTCTGTTTAGGTAAAGAAATATCTTTGAAATTATGACCCAACAAATCATAGTGAATAATAACAATAATATTAAATATTATACCACTCCTTGCTACCATGCAGACCAAACTATATTTATGAAACTAGATGTTGCCTGACTTTTGGATGTGAATGAACATCTATCACAATCTAGGTTTCCTTGTGGACAGCCAATTAAATATGAACCAGCCTAGTACTGGAGCTACCAAAAAAGTCAATGCAATCCTAGGCTGCATCAACAGAGGGATAATTTCAAGATCACATAAAGTGATAGTATCACTTTATACCACCACACTGCATTTTTACTACAGGTTCTGTGGATGTGGCTTGGTGGGCGTGGCAGGGGAAGGATACTGTAAAATCTCCAGTCAGAGGTGGTATTTGCCAGTTCTCTGAACTACTCAAAATTTCCGCTACCAGTTTTCCAGAACTGGTCAGAACCTGTTGAATACCATCTCTGGTTGAGAACTTAGAAAGAGTGCAGAGAAGAGCAAAAAAGATGATCAGAGATCTGGAAGCTAAATTGTATAATTAACGATTGAAGGAACTTACGTGTATCTAGTATAATGAAGAAAAGTGTTAAGTCGCGGGTAAAAGGAGACTCGAGACCAGTGTGACTTTCAGCTCTTTATTTCGTTCCTGAATTGTCTCTCTGACTGCGGAACCACGGCAGCCTCTTTTATAATGGCTGCTCGCGGCTTGCAGCCAATGATGGCTGCTTGAATCTCCCGCCGCTCAGGCGGACCAATCACAGGGTGGCAATTGCGGACCAATCACAGTAGTGTTGAAGAACCAATCACATTGTAGTATAGGTGGACCAATCAGAAAGTGGTATGACAAGATGCTAATATAGAACACTCCTCCCCAGTTGGTTTAGTCCAATCTACATTACATAGTCACGTAAGTAGGCGGGGCTTTTATGGTGTCTACTTGACCTGAGCAACTCAGTTGCATTGTTGTCTTTGGCCGGTTCGGACAGGATCACTGTTTCTCCCGTCCTTCTCCATGGAACCTCCTGGAAGGTGGAGTCAGTCATGCTGCTCCCGCCCGGCCTATCTGTGCTGGTAGAGTCAGTTCGGCTGCTCCCTTCCGAAGTGGCTTCGTGTTGGTTTTCCACTGCCTGTTCCTTTCTACCAAAGTCATCTCCAGGTAAGTAATTGTGGTTTTTTGGGGGGGCTACTGGTGATGTTGTTTGGCAGGTTGTTGTTAGGGTTTGTTGCAATGTTTCTTGTGCTAGTGGAGGGTCTCCCCCTCCCCTCTTATTCGTATTTGAGGGGTCTCCCCCTTCTCTGGTCTGGTTATTATTATTTTTTAATGTTTGATGTGGATTTGGCGTGTGTGTGTGTTCTTTTCCTTCACACTTGGGTTTGTTAGTGTTTTTTTCTAGTGTTCGTGATCTCAGTTGATCTATGTGTCTCCTCCAGCTTCTTCCCTCCTCTGTTTCTAGTCTGTATGACCGGGGTCCTGTTATCTGGGTTATTGTTGCTGGTATCCAAAGTGGATGCCCTGTGAGATATTTTGCATAGACCAGGTCCCCTGTTCCGAATGTGCGGTGCTTACTAGAGGAATCTGCTGGTTTTTCAGGGCTGTAAGTGGGGTGTAATTTATCTAGGTGCGATCTTAATTTTCTACCCATCAATAGTTCTGCTGGGCTTTTATTCATTGTAGTCTTAGGTGTGATGTGTTGTATAGTTAGCATTTTGTAGATTTTTTCTTGTATGTCCCCTGTGTCTAGTTTCTCTGTAGTCTCTTTTGTATACCTAACCATGCATTCCACCTGTCTGTTTGTAGCCGGCCGACCAGGCGCTGTCAAGGCATGCCTTATGCCGTGTTCGGCGAGGAACTTTTCAAATGTCAACGCTGTGAACTGCGGTCCATTGTCTAAAACCAATAGATCTGGCAACCCATGTGTTGCAAACAGCTTCCTCAGCTGTCTGATGACAGCTTCTGTTGTTGTGGAGTTCATGACGCTTACCTCCAACCAATTTGAGTAAGTCTCTACTATTATTAAAAATGTGTGTCCTTTTGTCGGCCCTGCAAATTCTATGTGTATTCTCGACTAGGGACCCCTCGTTAATTCCCAGTCAAGCACAGGTGCGGCAGGTGGTGTAGGTCTGGATTTTTGGCATTGCATGCACATTTGTACCCATCCCCCAATATCCTTATCCATCCCTGGCCACCATACATAACTTCTGGCCAGGGATTTCATCCGTACGATACCCGGGTGTCCTTCATGCAAGATATACGGTACTTGTTCTTGGAGTATTTCCAGTATGACTACCCGATCACCCCATAGTATACAACCTATGCTGTGTTCCGTCTGTCTTTCGGAATGGTTTAAAAGCCTTGTCCATCTCATTTTCTGGCCATCCTTTTCCTACCCAGTTTAAAAGCCATCTTTTTGTCTCTTGCAGTTTCTTTAATGATGTCCGCTGCAGTTATGGGTAGGTTTGGTAGTGTCTCAATTGTAGCTGTAGTGTGAATGTGGTTGGTGCTGGGTCACTTCCCAGTTCAGGCAGGGGAGAACAGCTCAGGGCGTCAGCTTGTGATATGTCCTTCCCTGGCCGGTGGATTAATTTGTAACTGTATGCAGCAAGAAACTCGGACCACCTTGTCATTCGTGGTGACAATATGTTTGAGGTGGCCTTGTTTCCTGCGAGTATTCCCAACAGTGGCTTGTGGTCTGTAATTAGTGAGAAAGTCCTGCCATAGAGGTATTCACAGAATCGCCTGACTCCAGTTATCGCTGCTAATGCCTCTCTGTCCAATTGGCTGTAGTTTCTTTCTGCTTTAGATAGAGTTTTGGAATAGAACGGGATCGGCACTTCTCTCCCATCTGGTAGTGTTTGGCTGAGTATGGCTCCTACGCCGAATGGTGATCCCGCTTCTTAAAATCTTTCTAAGACTTCCCTGAGGCGGCTTTCCAGTTGGTTCTTGTCACTAGCTGATACCAGCAGGTCATTGAAGTATGGAACCACCCCTTTTATTCCTTGTAATAGATGCTCCATCAAGCTTTGGAACACCCCTGGGGCCACGCTGACTCCAAATTGCAGTCTTTTGCATCTGAACGCTTCCCTGTGAGTCACAATTGTTTGTGCCTCTGCTTTTTCGGGGTCGACTGGCAATTGCTGGTACGCTTGTGCAAGGTCGAGCTTCATGAAGATTTTTCCTCCCCCCAATGAATGTAACAGGTGTTGTACCACTGGAACGGGGTATGCACTTTGCTATAGTGCATGGTTGAGGGTGGCCTTATAGTCTCCGCAGATGCGCATGGACCCCTCTGGCTTAATCAGAGTCATAATTGGGGTTTCCCACTTTGCGTGGTCTATTTGTTCGAATACCCCCTGTTTGATGAGTTTATCCAATTGCTCATCGATCTTTGGTTTTAATGTGAAAGGGACTCGCCTTGCTTTTAATCTGATTGGGGCTATGTTCAGGTTCAAATTAAATGAGATAGGGGACCCTCGGTACTTGCCTCATTTTCTGTTGAACATGTCCTGGAAATCCCTCATCAGACTCTCCTCCCAGTCTATTTCGGTGACGCTGTTGATTCCAGTCACTCCAATTCCCAGAGGTGTGAACCATTCGAGTCCCAGTAGGCTTGGGCAATCCCGGTCTACTATTGTTAATGGAAGAATTGCCGTGTGCTTTCTGAAGTTAACTTGGAAATGTCCAAGTCCGACTATGGAGATCCTGTTCCCTTGGTAGTCCTTCAGGGTCAGTTTCTGGCTCTCTAGTTCCTTTCTTCGCATGCTTGGTATCAGTCTCTTAAGTGTGTTCCATGATACCATAGACAGGTATGAGCCGGAGTCCACCTCCATCTCGCATTGTTGGCCTTCGATGTTGACTTGCACATGTACCTTTTGGGCATCGGTTGCGCTCGAATGCCCAGTGGTTATCGTTTGGTGTGTCTCTTCCTTCCGGTAGGTTTCGTTGAGCTGTTTGCTTCTGTTTTCTCGGCTCCAACAGCTTCCTGCCTATCTTTCTCTCATTCTGGGGGAAGTGCTGTCTCTTCGTCTGGGGCTGTAGCTCTTTCGGTTCTGGCAGACCCTTGCGATGTGTCCCCATCTCTCGCAGTGCTGGGAAACCGCATTGAGGAAATGGCACTTGGAACAGGGGTGGTCTCCTCCACACCCGGCGCACTGGAACCCTGACTTACGTTCTCTCCTCTCCCGTCTGTTTCATTCCAATTGGAGTCTGTATTTCTTCTTCCTCATCGTCAGTCTCAGATAAGGACTCAATGTCCTCATGGTGCATGGTGGTGGTGGTGGCCTTGTGGGTGCCCTCTAGTTTCTTCTTCGGGAGTTGGCTTGTCTCTACCAGTAGTTCCTGAGTTGCCATATTCATTAGCCGCATGGTGGCTGCTGATTTTTTCGCAGCTTTGGCTGCAGTGGCCTCAGCGATGGCCTTGGTGACTATGATGTTTGGTCGGGTCAGCAGTCAGCTCTTCAAGGTGAGGTCTCTCAGTCCTAGGACCACGTGGTCTCTCATGGCTTCATCCATGTTGAGGAACTCGCACGCCCCTCCAATGTCCCTTAGAGCCGCTATGAAATCCCCGATGCTTTCACCTTCTTTCTGGTCCCGTTTATAGAATTCATGTCTCTGGATAAGGCTGGAGACGGTCAGCGCATAATAGGCCCTCAGTATTGTGTCCAAATCTGGCCAGGCCATTTGTTTTACATCTTCAGGTTTAGCCAATGCCTTGGCCATCTTGAATACTGTGGGCCCACAGTGTGTCAGGAACATGGCTCTCTTCCTGTTGTCTGAGATCCTCTGTAGCTCATTACTCTCGAGGAACATGAGGAATCTGTCGATGTACGATTCCCAGTCCTCCATCGCTGGGTTGAATGGTGCGGTCAGCCATTTCATCTTTGCTTGGTTCTCGTTGCCACATGCTCAACTGGTCTCCTTGTCTCAGAATCCCATCCTCATCACCAGTGTTAAGTCGCAGGAAAAAGCAGGCTCGAGACCAGTGCGACTTTCAGCTCCTTATTTAATTCCTGAATTGTCTCTCTCACTGTGGAGCCGCGGCAGCCTCTTTTATAATGGCTGCTCATGGCTCGCAGCAAATGATGGCTCCTTGAATCTCTCGCCACTCAGACAGACCAATCACAGGGTGGCAATTGTGGACCAATCACAGTAGCATTGAAGAACCAATCACATTGTAGTGTAGGTAGACCAATCAGGAAGTGGTATTACAAGTATGCTAATATAGAACAAAAAGTACTAGGGATGATATGATAACAGTCTTCCAGTACTTGAGGAGCTCTCACAGAGAAGAAGGAATTGATCTATTCCCCAAAGCACCAGGAAAAGAAGTAATAAGTGGAGGATTATTAAAGAAGATCCAATGTAGAACTAAAAAGGAATTTCCCGACAGTAAGAACAAGCATTCAATGGAACGGCTTACCTCGATAAATTGTGGTGTTTAAGAAGAGACTGGACAGCCATTTATTTGTAATGGTATAGGGTCTCCCATTTGAGCAGGAGTCTCCAATCACAGCAGGCACATTTCTTATTCTCTTCCAACATTTTTTAAATGTTCAGTATGTTGTGTTTCATTCAGAAGAATGCTAAGCTTATTTTAGTTGTTTGTCCTTAACACTTCTAAAGATGGGAAGATCCTAGTTTGAATGTAAGGTTTAATCTAAGAATAACATGACTAGTTTTTGATTTATTATGGTGTACTTTGGGTTGCAACATGCAAAATGGACACTCTGCAAGCTTTTGATTCAATATAACATTTTCTTTCCAGGTGTTGCTTCCAAAGCATTCTTGAAACTTTTTCATGAACATTTTAATCAATCTGTACCTGGCTGATTTGTTGCTAATGCTGATATGTCTGGTTCCATTCTTTTCCAAAAACATCTATAATTGTTGTTACACATTGTGTTCCATCATCACTGATTAATTATTCAGAATACCTGCTCTGACAAAAAGTTTCCTAAATACATCTGTGATGTGCCTGGCTGTTGAAATAATTGAAAAAATATCTGGCTATTTTAAAAATGGGGAGCTAAAAGATTGGATGTATAAATTCTCCAGCTTATATGACTATTTTGCAATAACAAGATAAGTTATTGTCATATCTTGGTGCTCTTTGGGCATATTTTTGGGCATAAAGACAATCTCAAGAGTTGGGCTTAAGGGTCCTACTGCTGTTGTAGCTCCAATCTACAGCACCACTGCATAGTGCCAGAAGTCTGCTTGACTTCTTCTGGTTTATATTTCTGTATGATTTCAGCCTGCCTTTTGGAGATGAGTGGGAAGGCAGAGACAGCTCAGGAAAGCATGGCCATCATATATTTGTCTCAGACGATCTGGCACATGACTCATATTAGAGATAATAATCAAATTGCGGGATGCTAACTGATGTTACCAACCACCACAAGAAAAAAGGACCCATTTAATGCCTTCGTCCCAGTTGTCGAACAGATCTATAGCATTTGGTTTCCAGAGGGCTCTTGGGGAATTTCCTATCCTATGGTGCACAGTTCTACAAGGCCTTGGTCACACTCTGGAACATATTGTACCTTCGGATTGCAGTTTCTTCCTGCTTATTGATCCCAGGCTGCACTTAACTCTGTAAAGAGCTCTGTAAAGATAAATGGGCAGAACAGATGTCAAAATGGTCTGACCCTGGTGTCAGACTGGAATGAGCCTGACTGAAACTGGTATCTCAAGATAGAGCCTAAAAGTTGTCCTCAACTTATGATTACAATTGGGATCAGAATTTGCAAAGTAAGTTGTTTGGTCATAAGTTCAGTTTGATACAATTTTATAACAATTTTATGGCAGTTGTAAAGCAAATACAGCTTCCCCAATAACCTTTTTTTTTTTTTGCCAGAAATCAGCAAATAAAGATTGCAAACCGCAATCACACATAGGACATTGAAATCAGTTATAAATGCAAGTTGGTTGCCAAGAACCTGATTTGTGATCACATGTCCACAAATAAATGATGCTTCAACTTGATATCATGTTTCTCCAACAATACGGCCTCCACCAAGAGGAAGCCCCACCATGTTTTGGAAGCTTAGCCTGAGGCGCCCAGCACAGCTGACAGGCGGGCCCTCCTTCCCAATGGCAGAGCTCTCACCAAGGCAGTGAGCGCCTCCCCACCGGACCCTCCGCTCATCCCGCCAGGGCCGCGGCAGAGCCGTGCGGGCTGGGCAGAGCTGGGAAAGCGAGCCACGGGTGCATGCCTCCTCCTGCCCCTCATTCCCAAATCTCTCCCGGGCGAGCAGTGCTTTGCTTGCTCTGCAAAGCCATGGCTTCCTCACCTCTCAGCAAGCAGAAGGAACCAGCTGCAGTCTCCTCATCCTCAGCTGCAGCGCAGATGTTGACCTTGCAGGGAGAGAGAGAGAGAGAGAGAGTGGGAGAGATCCTTTTGGGTGAGCTCCTACCCTCGGAAGGCGGCGACGGGAGCATCTGAAGCCAAGCATCTCCTCAGGACTCTGGTTGCAGGGAGGAGCCCTGACTGGCCGCACGTGGCTGCGCCAAACACCGTGGCATTCCTCTAACGCCGTGGCAGCAAGGGGGAAGAGAAAGAAACAGTGGCAGAAGGTCTCCCGAACCCCAAGCTGTCACCGCCCACCCACCCGAGGATGCAAGGGGGGGAATTAAGCCACCACTGAAAAGACAGCCTAGCTGTTTTTTTGCGGGTCAAAAAAAAAATAAGGCCTGGCCTTATAATGTGAGAAACATGGTAGTTAGGGAACACTTTTTGACTCTAAATTAGTTCTTATCTCCAGACCCAGAAGGACCTTGCAGATTATGTGACTAAACTTCGATCTATTATTTATGTGATTTGTTTACATAATTTGTCTACCATCTCAGTTCTCATAGACTCTAGGCCATTAAAAAAATCCTTGAAAATGGACAAAGTAACAGATGAGTGAATAAAGGAAATGTTCCTACCTAATCTTAGAATGATGGAATACTGAGTTAACCTTCAGACTTGAGTCAGGATTAAACTAGTGACAATTGACAAAGTTAGCTGGTAATATTTCATTGTAACCACTGCACTACTAAATGAACATAATCTTTCCTTGGACTTTTCCAAGAACTTATGGAAAATATTCATTTGAGTTCAGGGGGCATTGCAGAGATGATACTAAAGTGAAAGCTATTTCACTGCCTTCTTGCTTCCTCCTTAAGTGAGGTGGAGGCTTCCTCTATCTATGAAATCACAAGTCTACTCTACCCAAGATTTCCTTTGGTGAACTAAAATGAATAGTTCTAATTCTTTCATCACTTTAAACTACAAATGCTGCATTTTCACCATAGATTACTGCTAGAAAAATAAGAATATAATACCAGGCATATTAGTTTCATTCCTGGCTGCTTTTTTTTTTTTTTAGAAATAGAACACAGCATGAAGTGATAGAATACATGTTCTCAAGTTGTTCTAGCATGTATGATTGATAGTATGCCTATCCTTGCCCCAATCCATATTTTTAACTTATAAAATGCATGAAGAAAATGCCAATTACTATGAGCCTCCTTTTTCCTGAACTCATGAAAAAAGTCACAAAAAATATGAACTTCTTATAAAAAAAATTAAAACAACAGTCTTCCAACTTCCTATGTCATAGATCAGACAGTTAATTCTGTTATTTCATTTAATAATACATCTCTTTTTCCAGGCAGTTTAAAGAAAAAAAATATTCCTTTGAACAGATAATAAGAAAACGTGGCAGTGAAAGAGAATTTGTGCATGTACTGAAATGATTTTATCTCATCACTTAGTATCGTATAACACACTCATAATATTAAGAATCACATTTCAAAGAAAATAAAGTAAATGAAAAATGAAGCCTTATTTAACATTAAAGATCATCAAATGAAATATGTTGTGCAATGCATTTAAAGGTGCTCAGAAGGATGTCCCTATGTGATTAAGTCTTGGCATAAAAATGAATATTTCCAAGTAATTTTATAACAGGTTACATCAACATCAAATAGCAATCACTCAAACAAAGAGCAAAGAGCAATAGCAGCAACAGTGGGAAAGTGTTTTTATTTGAGTTACAGGAAAAGTCAAGGAATAGGAGTTAATATATCTTTCTGTAAAAAAATATCACAGTGAAGGCCACTGCAAAAAAATGGCCTTGCTCTGAATCCCAGCAGATCAAACAATAGAAAATACTCAGACAGACAGACAGACAGACAGACAGACAGACAGACAGACAGACAGACAAAAAGAAAGATGTTCAGACCTCAGGAAATATGTAAGGTCATAGGAGATAGGCTCGATAATAAATTGAAACTTAAGCCCATGTCACACTGCACCAACGGATGCAAAGAGGATGTAAAACGTTAAAAAAAGCTTGCCATCCATTGGAAAACGCGATGCATCCGTTGTGTACTCACTGCATACGTGTTTCATACGCTCTATCCATCGAGCATCCATCCACTGAGATTTCAGCCGCTCAAGAAGTTTTGAGCTGCACAAAATTTTGTGAACGGATGAACTTTCCGCTGTGTACGATGTAAATCCGTGACATCCGAGCAACAAACGTTCTATGTCCGTTTATCATCCATTAAACGTCTGCTGTATCCTCTCTGCATCCTCTGGGCATCCTTGCAACTCACATCCGCTGCAGCTGGAAAACGGAAAAAGGGAGGAAACAAAAGATACACGGAACGTCTACACAGCGTTAGTAGCATGGAAATAGAAAGGATGAGCAGTGAACGGTTTGCATCCTATATACATCCTCTAGGCTTCCTATGAACATCCCTTTAACATCCCTGCTACATACTACCCATGTCCATTCTTTTCCTTTCTTTTCCATTCTGTTTATGCAAATTTTTGCCACTTTTTGGAGCGGATGACAACGGATGGAGCCACCCCCGAAAATTTGCTCGTCCGTTGTGTCCTTTTTGCATACGTTTTGCATCCGTGGGCCAGTGTGACCTAGCCTTTATCTTAAATATAAAAGAAGAAAACAGTATTGTTTGCTCTATTAACAGAAAAGCTGCAGTGATGCCATTTTTTTAAAACTGACTCAGAATAAGTGACTCTTGACCTAGTCTTAAAAGAAACTCATTCAGTAATTTGATGTAGCCAAAGTTTTCGTCTTGTGTTGAACAGGTGCTGTTCTTTCTATTCATTTATGTATATGGTCAAAATCCCCTTAAAATCCAAACACTTTTTTCTGAGCAAATACGGGCAAAATTTTCAAGAATGGAAATAGGAAACATTCTGCTAAGGCACTATTTGTAATCACATGCATGATTTGTGGCGCAGTTTGGTAGCAAGCATTATAATAATATGTTCAACCTGTATGCCACTCTGTTTAACAGTCTTGATAAAAAGCTTGTTCCCTCAGTTTTTTCTGAAGGCTGGTAAGAGGAGATGGTGAAGAAAAAGGGACATCTCAGAATTTAAAAACTGGGAACCATCCCTCAATATTTTTAAAATAAGTGGAAAGTTCCGTCCGGAAAAACATGAGGTAGACCGGGTTCCAACAACAAAGTCTTTATTAGTTAACAGCAGTTGAAAAACGGAACATTGGCTCAAGCCGTGGCAGCCTTTTTATAGGGTTTTTGCCTGCCAGCTTGTAGCCAATGACAGGTATTTAGTTTTGCTGCCTTTAAGCAGCTTCGTGGATTGGTTCCTATTGAACCAATCCCAATTCAGGTTTTTTAGCCAATCAGAATCCTGTATTAGGAGTCTACTATTCTTTATACAGAACACCCCTCCCCTCTTGGTTTAGTCCTACGTGGTGACGTAGTCGCGCAGGTAGGTGGGGCTTCTTTTGACTCGACTGGACTTGCGCGGTTCATTTCTGCTGAAGACTTCGACTAGTTTGGATGGGGTTGCTGTCTCTCCGGTCCTTCTCCATGGAACTGCCTGGAAGGGTGAGTCAGCCATTTTACTACCGCCTGAGTTTCTTAGGCTCCCTCCTGTTTTCTCCGGGCAGGTTGAGCTGGCCTGGCTGGCCCCTTCGAGTGGACTCTTCTCGCAATTTTCTTCTAACTGTAAGTCTCTTTTTTGCTCTTTTTGTTTGTTATTGTATTCTGGGTTTAATTTAAACGATTCTTTATTATTTTCTTGTATTTCCCCCCCCCCTTTGGTTTGATTTTCATTGTTTTTTATTATTTGTGGTGGTGTGATTGTAGTTCTTTCAATGTTCCGGGATCGAAGCTGGTCTATGTGCCGCTTCCATTCCCTGCCATCGTCCACGGTTAGTCGGTAGGACCGGGGCCCTGTAATTTGTGTGATTGTGCCTGGAAGCCATAAGGGGTCCCCGGTGAAATTTTTTGCATAGACTAAGTCGCCGATTTCAAATGTCCTGAAATGGGTGGAGGAATCAGGGGGTTTCTCTGGTGTATAATTCAGGTGCAATCTGTCTAATTGTGATCTAAGTTTTCTTCCCATTAGTAGTTCCTCTGGGCTTTTATTTGTTATAGTACTGGGTGTGATATGCTGGAGGGTGAGTAGGCGGTTAATTTTGTCTTGGATATCCCCAATGTCCATTTTTCCTAAACCTTCTTTGGTAAACCTGACCATTCTCTCCGCCCTACCATTTGCAGCCGGGTGGGCCAGCGCGGTTAGGGCATGGCGTATACCTAGGGAGGCTAGGTATTGTTTGAATTGGATACTCGTTAATTGTGGCCCGTTGTCGGACACTAGGACGTCCGGCAGGCCGTGGGTTGCAAAGAGTTTGTCAAGTTGTTTAATGACGGCTTCAGTTGTCATAGATGGCATAATTTTAACCTCCAACCAATTTGAGTGTGCATCTACGACAATTAGGAAGGTATGTCCCTCAGTAGGACCCGCAAAATCAATGTGGATTCGTGACCAGGGGCCTTGTGGGGTTTCCCAGTCCTTTATGGGTGCTTGTGGTGGGGAAGGCCTGGTTCTTTGGCATTTGTTGCAAGAATTTACCCAGTATTCGATGTCCCTATCTATACCCGGCCACCAGACATAGCTTCTAGCAAGGCTCTTCATTTTAACAATTCCAGGGTGGCCTTCGTGACGCATACCCAGTACCCTAGTTTGTAATTTGGGAGGGATAACTACCCGATCACCCCAGAACAAACAACCTTTTTGAATCAAGAGTTCGGTTTGTCTGGTCCGGAAAGGTTTAAAGTTCTCCGTTTTTTTATTTTCCGGCCAGCCTTTACCTACCCAGTTCAGTTCGCGGGCAGTCAATGGGTCCCTTGCGGTGGCTCTGGCGACATCATTTGCAGATATCGGTAGATCGGGGCATGTCTCTATCTGCAAGGTGGTCATCGTCGGTGCCGGGTCTTCCTCTATAGTTAGTAATGGTGCTCTGCTCAATGCATCTGCATGGGAAATTTGCTTCCCGGGGTGATGTATCAGAGTATAAGAGTAGGCTGCTAGGAATTCTGACCATCTAGTCATTTGCGGGGACAAAATGTTCGGTGTGGGCTTGTTTCCTGCCAAAATTCCCAGTAGCAGTTAATGATCCGTTACTATCAAAAATGTTCTTCCATATAGATATTCGTGGAAGCGTTTCACTCCGGCGACGATTGCCAGGGCTTCTCTGTCTAATTGACTATAATTATGTTCGGTTTTAGACAGAGTCTTTGAATAGTAGGCGACGGGTGCCTCTCTCCCATCTGGCAATTAGTTGCTCAGGATGGCACTGACTCCAAACAGTGAGGCGTTGCAGGTCACCGTCAATGGAAGTGTGTTACTAAACTGGATAAGAACGGTGTTTGATGTTAATAAGTTTTTTATTTTTTGGAAGGCTTTCTTTTCTCTATAA
The DNA here is from genome assembly GCA_015471245.1 of Laticauda colubrina. Lineage (NCBI taxonomy): Eukaryota > Metazoa > Chordata > Lepidosauria > Squamata > Elapidae > Laticauda > Laticauda colubrina. The sequence continues at coordinate 68,820,533 of BLBF01000003.1, forward strand.
CCCCAAGTCCAAATTGTTTTTTTATCCAGTAATCGGTGTAATGGTTCCGCTATTGTCGCTTTGTGGGGTAGGAACACGTTATAAAAAATTATTAGTCCCAAAAATGCCTGCAATTCAGTATTGTTCCTTGGTTCTGGTGCGTCTTTAATAGCTTTGATTTTTTTGTCAGTAGGGTGTATACCCTCTCCATCTATTAAGTAGCCCAGGAATTCGACGCGATCAGTCATTAAGCAGCATTTTTCTTTTTTTACTTTTAGGCCAGATTCTCTGAATTTAGTTAGTACATCTTTTAGTCTTTTTTTTAGCTGGGTCGTATCTTTGGCTGAAATTAGGACGTCGTTGAAATATGGTACGACCCCTTTTATACCATTCAATAGGCATTCCATGAGGCTCTGGAAAACGCCTGGGGCTACACTCACTCCAAATTGGAGTCTGTTGCATTTGAATGCCCCTTTGTGGGTCACTATTGTTTGTACTTCAGCCATTAAGGGGTCTGCTGGAAGCTGTTGGTAAGCTTGTACTAGATCTAGTTTAGCGAAAACTTTTCCTCCCCCAACAGAATGTAATAAGTGTTGTACGACTGGCACCGGGTATGCGCTTTGTTGCAATGCATGGTTCAGGGTAGCCTTGTAGTCACTGCAGATGCAAATCGACCCGTCTGGTTTAATTGGTGTTACAATTGGCGTTTCCCATTTAGCATGGTCAACAGATTCTAAAACCCCTTGGTCTATTAATTTATTTAGTTGTTCCTCTATTTTTGCTTTTAGAGCAAAAGGAACTTGTCTGGCCTTTAGTCTTCTAGGGGCTACCTGGGGGTCTAAACTAAAGGAAATTGGGGTCCCCTGATACCTGCCTAGGGAGCCGTCAAAAACTTCCTGGAACTCTTGGATCAGGTTTTCTTCCCAGTTGGTTGCGGCCACCTGGTCTACTCCGGTCATCCCGATGCCCAATAGTGCGAACCATTCGATGCCCAGGAGGTTTGGTCGGTTTAGGTCGACTATTGTCAATGGTAGTACTTCGACATGTTGTTTGTAGGCAACTCGGAAATGTCCCAGACCTACTACAGGAATTCGGTTTCCTTGGTAGTCCTTGAGGGTTAATTTTTGTCTCTGGAGTTCTTTGAATATGATATTTGGGACCAGTTGTTTGATGGTGTCCCATGACACCATTGATAGGAAAGACCCAGAGTCTACCTCCATTTCGCAGGGACTGCCTTCTATTTTTACAATTATTTTTACTTTCTTCCCGCTTTCCATCTGAGCGCTTCTGATAGTGAAAGTCTGGTGTGTTTTTTCTCGGTTACTCACTCACTTGTTCCGCTGCCACTTTCTCTCGGTTTGTTTTGGCTCAGCTTGTGCGGGGGAGTTGCTGCGTCTGTTTGGGCTGTAATTTTTTTTATTCCTGCAGACTTTCTTGATATGCCCCCTTTTCTTGCAAGCTCTGCAGATGGCATCGAGGAATCGGCTCGAGGATGGTTTCCTCCGCAGCCGGCGCATTCCTGCCAATTTCTTTTTTCGCACCCTTTTTGTTGGTGTATAGGCGGTGGACTTCGTCGTCTTCCTCCCCAGATTCTGACATCTCGTCACAATCTTCGTGGTGAGTGGTGGTGGGAAATTGTTTCTTCCCTCTGGCCAGGTTCGTTTCGTCGTTGTTCACGTTAATCTGTTTCATTTTGACCGCCGATTTTTTCGTGGCTTCAGCGGCTGTGGCTTCTGCGATGGCTTCGGCTATGGTTATGTTGGGTTTATTTAGCAGCTTGCTTTGTAAATTAGAGTCTCTTAAACCGAATATTACTCGATGCCACATTGCTTCATCTAAATTCAGAAACTCGCATGCTCCTCCTAGTTGTCGGAGGGCTGCCACAAAATCAGCAATGGTCTCGCCTTCTTTCTGGTCTCTTAGGTAAAATTCGTGCCGCTTGATAAGGTTTGACACCACCAGTGCGTAGTGAGCCTTCAGCATTCTTTGGAGCTCTGGCCAAGTCATTTGTTTCACATCCCGGGGCTTCGCTAATGCCTTGGCCATTTTGAAGATTGTGGGCCTGCAATGTGTCAAGAAAACAGCTCTCTTATGCTGGTCTGAGATCTCTTCCATCTTGTTACTTTCCAAATACATTTGGAAACGATCTACGTAGGATTCCCAATCCTCTTCATTGGGATTGAAGGGTGCGGGCCGCGCGTTATTTCCAGCCATTGTCTTCAGTCTGGTTTTATTGGTTGCCGCGTGCTCGGTCTCGCGTTTAGGACGATCCCATCCTCGTTGCCAGTGTTCCGTCTGGAAAAATGCGAGGTAGACCGGGTTCCAACAACAAAGTCTTTATTAGTTAACAGCAGTTAAAAAACGGAACATTGGCTCAAGTCGTGGCAGCCTTTTTATAGGGTTTTTGCCTGCCAGCTTGTAGCCAATGACAGGCATTTAGTTTTGCCGCCTTTAAGCAGCTTCGTGGATTGGTTCCTATTGAACCAATCCCAATTCAGGTTTTTTAGCCAATCAGAATCCTGTATTAGGAGTCGACTATTCTTTATACAGAACATGGAATTTCTGTTTAAATATACTTGAAGGAAGTGGTGGAAAATCTATCTCCTATATAATATTTTATTTTCCTCTTAAGCACTCATCAATTAAGCACTCATTAACTTTTGTTCTTTGATCTGTTCTGTTTTTCAATAAAAAGGATTTCCAGTAAGATTTTCAGAAGTCTGCACTGTCAAAATTCCCACAGATCAAGCTACCTTAAAAAACATTCATAATTGACTGCATGCCTGAGATTTCTCTATGGAACTCCTAAACTTCATCTGAAATATTGAATTTTCTGAGCTGGTGGAAGCTAGATATTGCTATAATAGAATTATAGAATAAATAATGTTATTAAAATAGCTATAGCACCCCAAATTGGTATTATTTTATCCTTCCTCAGCAGTCCTTATTTACTTACTTATTATAATCTTGTCTAATGTTAGACTGAAATAGCATGAATACCATGCTACAGAAAAGATTCTATCTTATCCAAGTTTAGGAATTCAAAAATAACATAGAATCTGTCAGAGTTGGGCAGATAGGATGATGTGTAACTTTCAGATAAAATAGCTTATGGACTCCAATGTGCATCCAGGATTCTTTTAGGCTAAATGACCAACTTCATGTTATATGCCAGTTATGCCCCTTCCTGGACAGAGAGGCCCTCTGCTCAGTCACTTCTGCCATGGTCATCTCCTTATTGGACTATTGCAATGCAGTCTATATCAGGCTATTCTTGAAAAGTATATGGAAGCTTCAGCTGGTACAGAATGTGGTCAAATGAGCCATACTGGGTGTCCAAAGGGGGGCATATGAACTGCACAGGGTGCCAGTTTGCTTCCAAGTCCAATTCAAGGTGTTGGTTGTTACCTATAAAGTCTTCCATGGCATAAGGCCAGGCTATCTATCCAACCAACTTCACCCCATTATATCAGTCCGTATTACTCATTCAGGCAGGCAAGGTATAATATAGAAGCTGTCAGCTAAGGAATTTCAACTGGTAGGATCTAGGACAGAATTGTCAAAATCACAGACGCAGGCCAGATGCATCATGGACCAGCCATGCCCATGCCCAGTTTAGTGAAAGGGGGGAAAGTTTTGATACATCACATGACACCATCATGATGTTGTGAGTTTGACACCCCTGGTCTAGGAGCCTCAGTGGCTCAGTGGTTAGAGTGCAGTATTGCAGGCTACTTCTATTGACTGCCATCTGCCTGCAATTTGGCAGTTCAAATCTCACCAGGCTCAAGGTTGATTCATCCTTCCATCCTTCCAAGGTCAGTAAAATGAAGATCGAAATTGTTGGGGCAGTATGCTGACTCTGTAAACCGTTTTGAGATGGCTATAAAGCACTATGAAGTGGTATATAAGTCTAAATGCTATTGCTAAGAGGAGGGCCTTCTCTGCCACTGTCCTTGCATTGTGGAACATCTTGCTCTTAGATGTGAGGAAAGCCCCCAATCTTTTGGCCTTCCACAAAGAGGTAAAAACTTGGCTGTGTAGCCTTGCATAGATGAGACAGTGACCTACGGAACCATGGGGCTGTCTGGCCCCATGAGAATCTCCCTCCCACCTACACTAACAGCTGTAAATTCCCCATCTTGAAATTCTTCACATTCTGACTTTTTTATGATAATTTTAAAGCTTTTCTTTTCATCCTAAATTATTCTGATTTAAATGTTTAATTTTGTTGATTATATTGTACACTGCACAGAGCCCTTCTCTGAGGAAGATGGGTCATTAAGAAATGTGAAATACAAATAAATAAACAAATGGTTATGGAAAGTATGATGCTAAAACAAGGAATATCCAGCAGGGATAATTTTGGTTCTTTTTGAAACTATGATGCCACAGATGTCAGTGCATGAGCAGCTCTCCAGATGTTAGTGCTCAGGGTGGAGTATATTGAAATTTTCAGAAGGGTGCATAAGGCCCACCTTTCCATAGAGCATGTAGATGTTACATTATGTCATGCTCTCGTGTACAGGGTTTTACACGGCTTTCATCCTTCTTCTTTGAAAGAAAAGATGAGCATTAGCTCATAAAGCTAATGCATTCCCTACAGTCCACTCAAATAGGAAGATCCACGAACCATGAATTTAGTTCCAAGGACAGAAGCTTGCATCTCATCTTCCCAAATCTGAAGAGTAACCAACAAAACTGGTCACAGTGTGCCTTCTGCTGGCCAATGTAACTGAAAATACCATCCCACAGATGCACTGTGTAAAAGCAGAGAAATGTTCTCCGCACTCCTCTAGCCCATATAATTAGTGGATTTCTATGACAAACTGTAAACTTTCATATACCTGGTTTTATTTCAACATTGGCTTCAGTTAGATTATTCTAGAAATAAACTGGAAGTCAGTGCAGATTTTAGTAGTACCAGCAAGATATAATCCATGGAGTGAGTAGCAATTAATAATTTAGCTGCTATATCCTGAATGTTTTGAATTCTCATTAGCAGTTCAATCCACTATTAGCAAAAAGTACATAGGAGATTTTTGCTGTTGTAGTGGTAAGTGACAGCTGCCAAATTAGTAAATCTTCTCCATGGTGCTTTTTTGTGACTGAGAAATGGGATGTTGTGTTCTGATTTATTTTCTCTATTTTGTGCATCATTAATACATTAGTTGAGTTCAGAACAGTTATAACCCAGATATTATTGCTTTGTTTGTAGATATAAATTGTATTCCACCACATTTTGATGGGATTAAGTATCCAACAAGGAGTGGGAATGGGTGGGTGGATGTGGAGGTGTGAAAATTTGACCCTTAGTATGAATATTGAAAGGCCAGCATAGGTATCTGCCCCAATGGAAAAATTCTTGCTTTGACAATCTATTCTAGTTTTTATTGCTGTACTGTAATGAATTAGGAATGAGGATACATTTGAGAACTCTTCTAAAATAGTCAGAATGTAACAGCTAAATTATTAACTGATATTCACTCTATGGATTATATCTTGCTGGTATTAAAATCTAGATTGACTTCCAGTTTATTTGTAGCACAATTCAGTGAAGAGCCAGAGTTGAATGGAGACCAGAGATATACAGGATAAAGTTATCTGTTAACTATAGAAATTTGCTGGGTGTATTTGGGCTCCTCATTAGTTCTCAGTCCAACTTATCCTGCAGTCTTGATCAAGTAATAAACGAGGGAAAGGAAGTTGTACTGCAGCAACATGACTTCCAAAACAAACTGACCAACATTTTGAAGAGTTGGAGATCACACCAGAAGTTCTGTGACAATGTGATCACAAGGGCTTGCCAGCAATTTTGGAGCCTACAGTTTGGAATTTTGGGAATTAAGTTTGGGTATTGGAATGAAGGCATATCTCTACACACACACACACACAGAGAGAGAGAGAGAAAGAGAGAGAGAGAGAGAGAGAGAGAGAGAGAGAGAGAGAGAGAGAGAGAATCCAGTTCACACCATTAAAATTTGCAATCTCAAAATGTAGTGTAACAGTGTAATCTCAAGATGCTAGAAGTTGCCCTCCATATTTAGAGGAAAGGTGGATTATAAATCCCTAAAAAATACATGTTTCAACAAATGTATTATCTTTGAATAGTTGAAGTCACTTATTTCAGAAGAACCTCAGAAGTGAACTTCATCAAATGCACTGCTTTAGATGTTGCCAGTGTTTTTGATCACATTGTTATAGAAACCTTTTCATATTTGCATAGAGAGCTGGGGGATGACCTTAAGACAAGAACCACCATATAAGCAGAGTGAGCTGAAACATTCCCTAAGGTCTAGAGAAAAAATAGTATAAAGAGACTTAATTAGGTTGCTTTTTGATTCACTGGGATGTAAGAGGGAGAGGAGTAATTTTTTACCATAAAAATTCTTCCAAACAATAATTTTCTTCAGTTTAATAAATCCTTCTTAATTTCATTCCATATTTTAACATAATTATGACATGAATTCATACACTTCATGTTAGTTACGATACCCAAATATTTTTTTCAATCTGAAAGCCATTTATTTATTTATTTTGTCTATCTTAATGTTCTTCAGTACGTAATGTCAGTATCTTTGTTCTTTTCCCTTATTAATTTTAAATCCAGACAATTCATCCAATTCTCTTAATTTTCCATTACTACATCTTTCTTCATAAAGATTTCTTCTCCAAAATTAGAACCAAATCATCAACAAATGCCTTTAAGCCCATGTCACACTGAACCAACAGATGCAAAGAGGATGTAAAACGGACAAAAAAGCTTGCCATCCGTTCGAAAATGTGATGTACTCACTGCCTCCGTTTTGCTTCCTCTCTATCCGTCCAGCATCTGTTTATTGACGTTTCATCCGCTCCAAAAGTTTTGAGTTGCCCAAAACTTTTGCGTGGAAAATGTATCCAGTTCGTCCATTCTGCATCCGCTATGCATCCGTTACGCATCCGTTACGCATCCGCTATATCCGCTAGACATCCACTGCGCATCTGCGCAACTCGTATCCGCTCGGATGCAGGGAGTAAGCAGAACGGACGTGGAACAGATGCAGAACGGATGCAGAATGGATGCAGCACGGAAACAAAGCGTTTAAAATGGAAAAAACGTTCGCAGAGGGGACCTATCTCGGATATTAAGGATGTCTAGAGGATGCCTAGAGGATGCCTAGAGGATGCAAAGGGACACCTATACTGCCTATAAAAAGGGGGAGCAACTCACCTGCATCTCACTTTCAGACCAGCAGCCCACCTGTGCAGACCTCTGCAGCCTTCATCTGACTCTTCCTCTTCCACAGCATCCAGTTATGTCCACTGTGGATCGTAACAAAGTCCTTTTGGCAGCCGCCATCCTTCTGCAACAGTGCGAAGCCATCTACAGGCTCTGTGAACTCTACTACGGGAAGAAAAAGAGGCGGCCAAGAAGCGTCTGGGTCCGAAAATGGATCGGGAGAAGAGCAGAGGACGGACTGTACAACAAGCTGATGGTGGAGCTCAGGAACGAAGACACTCGTGCGTTCCAGAACTTCATGAGGATGCCTCCAGCCATGTTTGATGAAGTTGTGCAGCAGCTGACACCCAGGTTGACCAAGGCAAACACCAACTTCCGGCCCAGCCTGGAACCTGGGCTCAAGGTGGCACTGACTCTGCGCTACCTGGCCTCAGGGACCACCTACAAAAGCATGCAGTACGGCTGGAGGGTGCCACACAACACCATCAGCATTGTGGTCAGAGAAGTGGTGCAGGCCATCATCGAAGAATACGTGGAGGAGCTCCTCCAGTGTCCCACCACTGAAGAAGGATGGAAGAAAGTTGCAGAGCAGTGGTGTCAGAGGTGGAACTTCCCCCACACCGTTGGAGCCATAGATGGCAAGCACGTGGCCTGCAAAGCTCCAGCCAAGTCGGGGTCCACTTATTTCAACTACAAGGGCTTCTTCAGCATCGTCCTCTTCGCCATGGTCGATGCTGACTACAAGTTCATGTACATCGATGCTTCAGGCTACGGCTCATGTTCAGATGCCCAGGTATACAATGCCAGTCACCTCAAGGAGGGGCTGGAAGGCAACCTCATCGTGGGCTTCCCAGATCCAGACCCCTGCCCAACGACACGCAAGATGTGCCCTACTTCATCATGGGGGATGACGCCTTCTCACTCACAACCTACCTCATGAAACCCTACACCTCCAGACTCCTCACCCGTGAAGAGAGGATCTTCAACTACAGGCTGTCCAGGGCAAGGTGGGTGGTGGAGAATGCCTTTGGCATCCTGGCCAACAGGTTCCAGGTACTTCTCACCACCATGCAGCATTGCCCAGAGACCGTGAGGAGGATCGTGGAAGCTTGCTGCATCCTGCACAATCTCATGCGCACCCGCTACCCAGTCTTGCAGAACAGGCTTGTGGACCGTCAACAAGGCAATGGGGACATGGAGCCTGGGGAATGGAGGCAAGGGCGAAACCTGATCAACACTCAGGATGTGCAAGGCCCCAACAGAGCCTCACGGGAAGGGAAGAAGCAGCGCAACCTCCTGAAACACTGGTGCAATTCCCCAGCTGGAGCAGTGGAGTGGCAGGACAGGATGGTAGATGCTTCATGGATGCTTCCTTCAGCCTGTCTCATCACACTGATGAGATTGGGCCATGTATGTTGGGTGGGCCTACAATGAACAGGGCGTTTAATAAAGAGTTGTGTTTGTGGATCAATGCTTTCATTGTTATTGATAAAAAAGGGCAGTGTAGTGTGGCTGTCTGCTCTGCAGCTGGGAGAGGACTGTCGTGGGTGGCATCATTGGCGTGGGTGGCATCGCTGTTTTCTGTGGCATCATTGTCGTGGGTGGCATCGGTGGCATCAGTGGAACCGGTGGCAATGGTGTCGCCCGATGACTCTGTGCCTGGACTGGGAAGGGCTGCTGTCTGTGCTGCTGAACCTCCTGGTAGCCGTAGCCCTAGTAGGTGAGGGTCTGTGGGAAGCCTTGGAATGGGAGGGACATCACCTGTGGTGGAGGTGGAGGAGCAGACCTGGACTGGGTGGGAGCAGGTTCCTCTGGATCAGGAGGGTTGTGAAGCAGCTTGGTGATCCGGTCCTTTACCACCTGGTACTGTGGATCCATTTCCTTGAGGGTCTGGTTGACATAGGCAAGGAAGGGCTTGCGGTTGGAGGAGTCGGAGTCGGTGTGGACCAGCTGAGAGAGGAGATCTATGCTGGTGCGGATGGTGTCCCTGATCTCCAGCAGGACAGTGTGGCTCTGCCCCTCCTGTTGTCCGGCTCTCTGCCTTTCTGCGGAGGCGCAGCTGGGGGGTGGTGGATGTGGCTAGGACTATGGTGGACTCGATGTCTCCTTTCTCCCACCGCACCAGGGAGTCCTCCACGCACTCCACCATGCTTACCACACCTGTCCGTGGGTTTTTCACCGTGGCATGCTCCACAGAAACCTGCCTGGAGACAAGAACTGACTCTCGGCCGGAAGAGAACTGGCTCTCAGCAGGCTGCCGGAGAGAGAGGGTCGTGAGAGGGGCTGCTGGTGCATCTCGGTGGTGGACCTCACCCTCCAGGAAGCTGCACCTGGCCATGACGTAGGTCTCTCTGTCTGTCAACTTCACAGTGGCCTGGCCAGATTTCTTCAGGTGCAGCTTCCCGTACCAGGTGTGCATGTGCTTCCACCAGCCGAGGAGCACCTCCGAAGTGTAACCCATACTCTCCGCCCTCTCTCTCCAAGCAGCCTGCTTCCGCTTGGTGTCCCTGTACAGCCGGTGTCCCTTCCGCCACAGATAGTCGTTCTCTCTCAGCCACTCCAGCACCTCATCCTCATGCGCCTCCTCAATATAGTATTGCCTCCTCTCCCGTCTCTTCCTCCCTTTGACAGGACCAGATGGGCCCTCATCAGAGGGGCTCCCAGGTAGTAGGGGCTGCTCCTCCATACCACCAGCAGCAGCAGCAGCACCAGCAGGATCATCATCATCATCATCATCATCATCATCATCATCATCATCATCCTCACCAGCAGAATCATAATCAGCAGCAGCAGCAGCAGCACCAGCACCAGCAGGATCAGCAGCAGCAGGACCAGCAGGACCAGGATCAGCAGCAGTAGAGTAAGCACCAGCAAGGCCAGCAAGGCCAGGAGCACAAGCAGGACCAGGAACACGAGCAGGACGAGCAGGATGAGCAAGACCAGGAGCATGAGCAGGATGAGCAAGTCCAGGAGCACAAGCAGGACGAGCAGGACCAGGAGCAGCTTCAACAGAGTAAGCACCAGCAGAAGCACCACTGCCAGGAGCAGCTTCAGCAGAAGCCGCAGCAGAAGCAGAGTCAGGGGCAGGAGGCGGCAGGCTGCTGAGGCTTTCGCTTCCTCCCCATGGTTGTGGGGTTGCTGGCTGGCAGGGAGGCTGGCAGGCACCAAGGCTGGCGTGAAGCCTGGCAGGTAGGCTGGCAGGTAGGCTGGCAGGAAGCCTGGCAGGTAGGCTGGCAGGAAGCCTGGCAGGAAGCCTGGCAGGAAGCCTGGCAGGTAGGCTGGCAGGAAGCCTGGCAGGAAGGCAGGCAGGAAGGCAGGCAGGCAGGCAGGCACCAAGGCTGGCTGGAAGGCAGGCTGGCAGCAAGGCTGGCAGGCAGGCATGCAGGCAGGGCAGGCAAGGAACTCGAAGTGTCCAGCAGCAGGTCTTTCCTCGGAATGCTGGCCACGTGCGAGCTGCTTCCCTTTATATCTGGGGGGCTTACGCAATGCATCCCCCCCGCATGCGCAATTAACGCTCGGCATCCGTTCCACTTCCGCTGTGCATCCGTTAGGCTTCCGCTGTGCATCCACTTCATCCACTGTGCATCCGCTTCATCCGCTGTTCATCCGCTCTGCATCCGCTGTATCCGTTCCGCGTCCGCTTTGCTGAGGTCCCCCGGAAGCCTTGCGGATGTGCCATCCGCTCTCATCCGCTTCCATCCGCTGGGCTTCCGTTCCGCATCCACTTTGTATCCGCCCTGCGTCCTCCCCGTGTCCGTGTTATCCGCTCCGGTTATGCTAATTTTTGCCCCTTTTGAGAGCGGATAACAACGGATGGAACATTTTGCTCGTCCGCTGTGTCCTTTTTGCATCCGTTGGCCAGTGTGACATGGGCTTTAGTTTATACATTTCTTTCTTAATTTTCAGACCAGTAAGTCTCGTTTCTATTATATTTCTATTCAAAACTTGAAGAATCAAGATGAATGACAGTGGAAAAAGCAGCATCCCTGCTTCATTTCTTTCTGTATTTTAGAGCTTGGTTAACCCCCATTCACAATTATTTGTGCTTTTTGTGAAAATGTATTGATTTCACACATATAATAAAGTTCTTTCCAAAATTGGTATATTCCGAATTTTAAACAGAAAAATCATTTAAATTGTCAAAACAAAAAGCTTTCTCTGCATCAAGAAATATTAACCTTGTTTTTCACTGTTGTGCCAAGTACCCTTATATATTAAGTACTCTAATACATTAAGAACATTTCTAATATTATTTAGTCTCTTGGGTGTAAACAAAAATCCACAACTTCATGGATAAAATCTTGAAAAACATTTTTAGATAAAATCACTGTGAATATTTTATAATTATTATAATTTTATCATTATTTGTATCCTCCTATATTTTTTTGGCAAAATCCATCCCTGGCCTTCTTTTGGAATGACTGCTACATATGCTCCTGACTATATGATACCTTTCCATTACCTAAAATGGAGTTTATCATTTTTTGTAAAGATAATAAAAACTCATCTGGAAAATATTTGTAAAGTCAATAATACATTTAGAACAGGAGCTATTTATTCATCTTCTTTATAGCATGACAAATTTCCCTTATTATCATTGGTCCAGTCATCATTTGGCTTTGGGCATTTGATAGATTTTATTTCTTAAATTCCTCATCTGGCCTTATCCCACTGTATAGTACTAATTTGCTATTAGCCAATCTGAATAAAGGATAGTCATGGTCTTCCGGTGATGTCCATTTCCCCTTCCGATTTTCCTTGAAGGACTGACAATTGTGGCATTATTTATTACCTTTATTGTCAGAGTACATGTGTACAATGAGATTGGCTAAGCCTCCCTTCATGCTCCCCCCCAACTCACAGTGAGGACCTCCAACCCAGTCCCAATCTTATTACGTGACTTTGTTGCACAATGCTCCAGCCCCGCAGGTCTATCATACTATGTTAACATGAAGTTATTTTCTGTTCAGAAGTCTGACAGCCCATGGGTAGAAACTGTTCTTCAGCCTGTTGGTGTGGCTGGCTATGCTTCTATATCTCCTACCCAATGGTAGGAGAGTGAAGAAGTGCTGACCAGGATGTGAGTCATCTGAGAATTTTCCTCATTCTTCTAAGGCAACAAGCTCTAACGATGTCATCTAGTGGTATCGGGAATAGCCCACAATGTTTTGTGCTGTGCTCACTACTCTGTAATGTTTTTCTATCCGCGGCTGTCAAGCCAGCATACCACACCATAATGCAATATGTAAGGATGCTTTCTATTGTGGACCGGCAAAAGGTGGTCATCAGTTGTTGTTCCACTTTATTCTTTCGCAAAACCCTAAGGAAATGGAAGTCTCTGTTGGGCCTTTCTGGCCACCCGGGTTGTGTTGATTTTCAGGCAAGATCTTTGCTGAGATAGACTCCCAGGAATTTAAAGGAGGAAAATCCTCCAAACAGCCAAACATAAGGCAGAAAGTTGCTTGTCATTATAACTAAGGGAACTTTTAATTACGATTTGATACTTTTTGAAATCCAAAGTACACATGCTATGCAATTACTATTAAACACTTTATTTTCTGAGGTTTGCTAGTTTATGCATTTCTGAAATCTTATTAATGAACCTGAGTACGCAGGCAAATTTCAAGGATTGCAAGTTCTACAGAATTTTCTATGTACTCAGTAAAATAAATGAACAGGCATGCCATCCGTAATCATGTTTTATTGCACTGAAATTTCAGTGCATCACTCATTTACTGTTCAGAAATATATTCCTTGTGAAGAATTGGAAGATAATGAAGAACTGTGAAACTAAATTCCAATTATCAACAAAACAATTTTTAATTTAATGATTACATTATGAAAGAGCACAAAGTTTTAAAAAGCTAGTTGGAATATTAGGTACATTTTCTCTTAATTTTGTTTGCTCAACATTGGGAATTGTTTTATTTACATCCAATCTTTCTTTCCCAATGAAATTCAATTTCCACAAGATTCCCAAGTAGTTTTCAATGCAGGCACTTATCAGATCAGGACAATGTTCTGCCTGTATTAGAAGTATTGGACATATTGCCTTCCATCATCCCCCCCAAAAAGTAACTTATTTTCTGACCACCATTCCAACTCTAAAAGCTCTCCATTAGCAAAAGCTCCCTTCCTAAATACCAATGTACAGTATAATATATGACTGTTTTCAGAAACAGGAAATTGAAAACTTATTTATAAAATGTACTTTACATTTTTTATTAAAAAGGAAAAATAGACACAGTGTTTTATGAGAGGTGTCATAGTGTATTAATTATGGTTCGTTTCCGAAGTTGTTCAACATACTCCTTAGCCTGATCAAATCCAGTCTTTGCAGGTGCTGGAGGTGGAGGTGGTCCTTCAACTAATCTCACAAAGTAATGACATTTGACTTTGTTCATAATCCCAAAACAGCCTTTGCCATGGTAGCGGATTCTTTTTATATAGTGCCCTTTTCCAGAAAACGATTCAGCTAGAGAATATCAAAGGAAAAACCTGGTTACAACAGAGATCCAAAGAAATACTTAGTAGAACAGTCAGTTCAGCAATTCATTATCTGTTTAATGCATCTCAAAGAAAACAGAAAATGGTTCAGACTTCTAGGATAATCAAGCCAACAGAATAAGAATGATTCAGGTGGTCCTCGACTTATGACAATTAAGCCAATGTTGTTAAGTGAGACATTTGTTAAGTGAGTATTGTCCCATTTTACGACTCTTTTTGCCACACTTGTTAAGTAAATGTATTTATTTATTGCATTTATCTATTGAATTTATATTGCCCATGGCAACTCGAGGTGGCTTACAGAATGTAAAACCATATTTAAATAAAAAACAATAAAAACTAACAAAAAGAATCAAATAAATTAATAAAGTACAATAGAAGAAAATCTGGGGGGTGAAATTACCGCCAACTCCCACCCGCCAACCCCGACAACAGCAGATCACACGAGCCATTTGATGGGCTCCATCCCATTCTGGGTTCCCCAAGCTTGCTGGCAGAACCAGCTCTTCAGTGCCTTCCAGAAGAGTATTAGAAAGTGGGACATTCTAATCTCAGGGGGAATGATGTTCCAGAGAGAGGGAGTCACCATGGGGAAGGCCCTTCTTCTGGGTCCCACCAGATATATCTCCCTCAGGGATGGGACCTGCAGCATTCCCAGCTTCCCTGCTCTAATGGGTCAGGTAGATGTGAGTGGCAAGAGACGTTTCCTCAGATAACCCAGACCCAAGCCATGAAGGGCTTTAAAGGTGATAACCAGCAAATTGGTAACTAATGCAGTTACCTGGAAGCAAATTGGTAACTAATGCAGCTCCCGCAGGTGTGATACATGTGCACACCGGGGTCTGCACAAAATCATGTGGGCCGCTGCATTTTGCACCAACTGGAGCTTCCAAATGTTCTTCAAGGGCAGCCCCATGTACAGCACGTTGCAATAATCAAGATGGGAAGTGATTAGGGCATGAGTGACCGTGAGTAAGGACCATTGGTCCAGGAAATTGCTACAACTGTTAAGTTAGTAACACGGTTGTTAAGTGAATCTGGCTTCTCCATTGAACTTGTTTGCCAGAAGCTAGCAAAAGGTGATCACGATCCAGGAACACTTCAATGGTCATAAATATGAGTCAGTTGCCAAGTGTCTCAATTTTGATCATGTGATCATAGAAATGCGTAAGGCACTTTTTTCACACTTTCATAAGTGTGAAAAATGGTCGTAAGACACTTTTTTCAATCTCGTTGCAGCTTTGAACAGTCACTAAATGAACTGTTGTAAGTCGAGGACTGTTTATTCATGTGACAGCTGCTACCCTTCATTCTGAACTAGTAGGGCTTTTTAAGATTCTTCTCTTTTTTCTAGATTTTTATTTTATTCAGAATAAAGTTAAAATACAAAATATTAAAACTAAATTAAAATCCAAGACATAAAAGGAAAAAAACATAAGACATAAAATGATCAGAACATTAAAAAAGATGCATCAAAAAAAATCTTCTCTTTTTGTCTCCATTAACTACCTCTGCCTACTGCTGTTCCTGTTGCGCCAAGAGTGTTGCTACTTCTGGGAATTTGTCTTACATCAGTGACATCACTGACTCATCTTGTTTGACACCATTCAAAATTCTACATAAAGCATTAAATAAGGGAGGACAATAAAACTATAAAAATATTAAAGGTAATGCGTGTAGGTAAGCATCTTCTAATGTGATAAACAATCTGTCAGATCTTACTTATATATCAGTGTTTCTTTAAAAGGGTCGTAAAATTGATCATGATTTACTTAGCCATCTTGGAAATTCTGATGCCAACTGTGATTGTAAGCTGAGGACTATAAGTTATAAATTACATTTCATTTTGCTTTTTTTTAAGAAAGTTTCATATAATTATAAAGTATTTACCAATATATAAATTGGATTTAAATTCTACATTATATTTTGTCACTGCCAGTTCCTGGGCTTCCAGAAGAATCTATTATGAAAAAGGAAAAAATAATGAAGTCAGAGAGATAATGAACATTTTTAATTTAAGAGTGTAAAGCTCTACAATGAGAAACAAAGGAATATTTGAGGCTTAGCAAAATGGCCTGCATAATTGAAAATCCTATACTCTTCACAGCAGAAGCTTCCGTAATGGGATTTTTATTCCATGAGCCTTATTGCGAGATCACTGGACAGAGCACTGCCTTAGTTAACTTTTTGAAGTTCAAACAAGTCCATGCCCCAGAGGAGCAGAAGCTGGTGGCATTCTTCAACTTGAGGATATGTAGGCATGTTTGTTCAGCTAGACTGGCAGGAGCTGGGTTAAGTAATGAGAGCTCCACATGTTGACAGAAGCATCTTTCCCACAATGCAGGCTCCCTTGGCTGAGAATCAGAAATAAGCACCGCCTTCTTGAGTCGGTCATGACTAGACAGGGGACACCTTTAAACCCTTTTTTCAATGTTTTGCTACAACTTACATCATCCAACCCCAACATCCTTAAGATGGGTGTTTTAATTAGATTCAACAATATTGAATACGCCTTCCTGAACACCTAGAATTTTAGGATTATTCTATTCATCCTACTGGCTTGTTGAGATATTTTGAACTCTTAAAAAGTAAGAAAAGAATTAAATAATTTTCAAGGAGCCTAGAATCAAAACTTTCTATTTAAAATTTTACACTCTCATACAGGCACATCTGCCATACATTTCATGCAGAACTGCCTGGTTATCCCAATTACCTCATCCCTAGAGCTTACCTATACAGCACAATCATATTTTTCCCTCTAATTCCATGTCTTCTTGAAACGCTTTTGTGTGCATATAACTGTGGCTATCCAGAATCTTTGTTTACTCAGAGCACTAACCATATTTATGCACTATGCAAATTGAACAAATTATGATTTCTTCAGGAGCCATCATTAAGAAAACTAAGTTAATGAATACACCATATAATAGTTCCATTTGTTAGCAGGGGTGGGATTCTACCGGTTCTGTCCACCTCTGTCGAACCGGTTGCTCTGAAGAGCACCAGACATACAACCGGTTCTATGTCTGCTGCCCTTATGGCCCACACATCTGCCCGGGCTCTGACCTGACCTTTATTTCCTGCTTTTTCAACTGTAGCTGCTTTGCACGACACAGCTGCAGTTGAAAAAGCAGGAAAAAAAGGGCTTTTCCAACTGTTGCGCACTTGCACACAGTGCTGCTCAGCTGTCCGGGCAGCTTAGCAGGTTGTAAATTGCACTCGCACAACTCGCACATGCACGTACGAAGCTAATAGACAGAACCGGTAGTTATACCAGTTGGATCCCATCCCTGTTTGTTAGTATGTTGCCTTACCACACTTAGCTAGTGGCTAGATTCACACAATACTCTATGCCAGAAAAAAGCAAAACACATTTAAGCTCAGCATGTTTCATGAATCCAACTTATAATTGTATTCACTTTTCCTTAGTCTATTGGAATAGTCCATTCCACCTTTATATTAAGCATCACAATTTTTTTTCAAGATTCATTTCTATTTTACACGCGTTTCCCTTTTCTGACAAAACATATTAACCATATTTTTTTTCTAACCCATTACTGTTTTGCAAACTTTCTTTAACTTTCTTGTATTAGCATTTTTTATTCTTCTGCTTTCTAACGCTTGGGACCCTTCCCTGCTTTGACCTATCCAAATATCAAGTTTTACCAAAGCCAAATGGTCATATTTTCTAAAGTACAAAACTCATTGGAAATTAAAGAGCCACATAATATACAGAGAAAATATACAGAATATATTTTCAATATATTCAATAATAAATGTAATAATATATTAAATTTAAATTTAAAAATAATATATTGAATAATATATGCATATATTGAATAATAAATATCAGAAAATCTCTCAGATAAATGGCTTTAACCAAAACTGAATACATTTTGAAGAAAAATGTAACATACCTTTTTCTTCAAATACATTTTGAAGAAAAATGTAACATACCTCTTTTATTATTTTTGCTCCCTTTTTATCATTGAATTCCAACTGAGACAGTGCCTCATCAATTGTCATTCCCCGTATCTGAAATGGAAGGAAATAATATTTTGTACAAAAAAAAATCTCAAATGATTTCAATGGCAAATATATTTTGGCATAAAAGGGCAATGCAAGCAGAGACTGGCAACTGTCGTTAAACAATACAGTCATAAAGTGAAACATCATATGACCATGTCCAACTTATGACAATGGTTTCAATTGGTTGTTAAGCAAATCAGTGCAGTTGTTAAATGTGATGCCACCATGAAGCTTGCTGTCAAAGTCGCAAATGACAATCACATGACTGCAGGACACTGTGATCAAAATAGAATGTGCACAGGTTGCCAAGCATCCAAATCATGATCAGGTGACTATGGGGACACTGTGACTAGTGCAAGTTCAAAATTAGTTGTAAGTCTCCTTTTTCAGTGGTTGTAACTTCAAATAGTCACTGTATGAGCAATCAGTCAGCAAGGATTACTTGTATAACATTGGTTTTTATTTATTGAGGTCTGAATAAAAAACTGAAGTATCATAACTATAAAATAACTATAAACTGATGAACCAGGAAAAATTAGGATCATATAAACATCTAAGAAATCTATCAAAAAAAGTTCTTACCAATTTGGCCAGATACCACATCTTATCCTTGTCATATTTGATATCTCTTCGACTGTGGTATACTTCCTTTAAAAAAAATGAAACAATAATGAAACAAAAGTGTAATGTGAAATGGTTATAGCAATTTATCCCTAAATGAATGTATCCATGTTTGAGCACAGAAGAGACAGAACCAAGATCCTTCAAGACTCAAACCCCCAAAGGTATCTTTTTGAGTCAAATTATTTTAAATAGTACATATCAGTAACAAACCACAACCCTAGAACATCCTATAACATCTTGGACACTACACATGGCTGCTTTTGATTACAGTTTTAAAAAATAAAAGCCAGCTAATCTCATGAGATTTTTAGGAAAGACTGCAGAAATCTCATGAGAAGTGACTAGGCAATCATCTGAGATCACAGGCCAATCAATTTTACATACTGGTTCATCTAATTGAATACTAGCTAACTAGAAAAAAGTTGTCAGGTATCTTAAGAAAGTCCTGACGTTGTTGCTGATATTATTTTATATAAACTCCATTAGCATGGTGTATTGAAGCAATTAAATTTTAACACATTTTTATAGGAGATATAGGAATTAACTGCCCATGACCAGAGTCCACTCAACTATGCTATTGACATTCTTCTCTATTACCATTATGTCTTCCTTACTTTTCCCTTCCAGGTATTTTCAGTTGATCACTGGAAGAGAAAGGTCCAGTTGCTAAATAAATAAATAAAATGCATTATCTTAAAAGTGTGGACCTTCCCAAAAATGAGGGCTGTTGGTCTGCTGCAGTGATGAATACTAGAATTGTTTTGAAAGAAGACATGGCAGTCTTCTATGGTTTTTCATACCCTATCTCACCTCAAAGATGCCAAAGAGCTAAAAGGAGTGAATATATTTTAGACCTATGAATTTAATTCAATTGAGATGCTACAAAATGCTCAACATTTATTTCATTACATTTATTATAACTGTCTTCCAACAAATGTGCTCACTATGGACCACATCCACCATAAATACAGCACCAAGATCAGATTATTTAATGCTACTGTCATACTGACTGCCATCTATGCCAGTGAGACCTGGAAATCTACAACAAGAATTACTGATAAGATCAACTTCTTTCAACAATATTGCTCCTGAAGGGTTCTTTGTATCCAGTCACAAATGAGAAAATTTTATAAAGAAGTAATTCCTGAACTCTCTCTGAGATGGTGATAGAATGAAAAATGTGCTTTGAGGACATGTGCTCCACATGAGTGAGAACATCCAGCAAAGACAGCTATCAATTGGACACCACCAGATCGTCAGAGAAAAAGAGGAAGTCCAAAGAAAACCTGGCACCAAACATTTCAGGAAGATCTGAAAAACATTAATCTTAAATGAAAGGATGCGGAGATTGTAGCGACAGACTGAGAACTGTGGGGTATGCTTGTAGACCAATGTTTATCACAGGACGTGATGATGATTATAACTGCCAACTCCAACACAGATTTAAAAAAATACTCATAAAATTAGGACTTACTGCTGGTCTTCGGGGTTCATCTGGCCCTTGTGGAGGATAGATGATCTTGTTCTTTTCTTCCCACTTTGTACTGTATCCGAAAGATCTACACATATTTGAAAGAAGAGGAATGCAGGAAGATGCCAGGACCCTACAAAACAAGGTTTTGTCATTTTACAAAAGCTAAATCCTATCACTGGTTGCAATATAGATAAAGGAGATTGTTTGTAGCTCAGGGTTGAAATGCAGGATCCTTGGTGCTCTCTGGGCTTGATTGTTTTCTTGCAGACATTTCATTAGCCACTGATGATGTTATCTGTTTTAGGTAATGAAATGTCTGCTAGAAAACAAACAAATTCAGATAGCACCAAGGACCTGTCACTGATTGCAACAATTATTATGACATTGAATGTTAAATTCATCCCAATAAACTATATTTATTCTAATTCTTTAACCTAGTATCCAATAGAATACTTATTTTAGGCCAACATCCTCAACTGCACTGCAAGATAATATATCTACAAATATAGCTATTTATGAATATTTTACATTTATGTATAATCTAAAGATATGGAAACAACAAATATAATTATTTGGGGCAAAGTGAAATAGATATACTTAAGCCTAAACTCAACTACTGTTAAAATACTGGGTTTTCAGTGGCAGCTGTCACTTTCACCCATTAAAAAGTAGCTAACTGTAGATCAGAAAGGGATCCATAGCAATCAATGTGGCTTTGAATATTGTATTAAGCAACCTTTTAACTGTTTTTCAATCAACCAATAATCACTTGACTCATATTTATGTTATGCCATAAAATGTGGTTTAATACTGCACTGACTGAATTGGTATATAATAGTAAGCAAAAATCAAAACATTTGATTTAGTACAATGAGTGAATCTAGCCAATGAGATAACTATCGCTATTACTTTTATCAGTCATTCTTGCATTCTCTCAGTTTATACTTACTATATTCCATTCTTTCTTCCACACAGTTTTCAGTTCCTTCTTTTTAACTGTGTAGCCTGAGGCTGGCTAACCCAGTTTTTAATCCTTACATTCACTCATTCATTTACATCACATATACATTTTAGGAATATTTCATCATACATAAACCTTTTTTAGTGTAGATGGTGCACATTTGATTATATTTATGTAACAAAAATAGACAAAAATACTAAATGTATTGTTCTAAATAAAGGAACTCACCCCTACTGTTATTTAATAATTTGAGTGAGAAATTACATTAGGCACACATATCTAATGCCCTTCAAATCTCTTTTTGGAATATTATATGATAGTACTTGATTTCAGTTATTTGAAAAGAATAGAATATCACAGAGCTACTGGAAAAAATTCACACTGATAAGAAGCAATCAGCTGGCTGTCAAAGACATGTAAATCCTAAGCCTCTTAAGTTTTAAAAATTTTGTATGTATCTTTAGATCTCTACTGGCTCTATACCAATTCTTAAATTTCATGGAAATAAAGTTTTCCTTCAGTAACCTATTCTGTAAAGCAAATATCTTATGCTTTCCAGGGTGTTCCTATGCCATCTAGTGATCATAAGTATATAATGCTTTCATACTATCAGAGAATGTGAGATCACTCAAAAGCTAATTGATTTGAATTAATATCTATTCATTCAGCTACTCTTCAAAATTACAAAAGCACTACATTACAGTAAATATCATTTTACTCATATTTTCTGAAATTATTTCTGTTTGTAATATAACAATGCCATCTTACTATAATGTAGTGGAATGTTTGTTAATAAATAAATGAATTAAAGTGATTGAGAGAATTAAATGGGAACATTTTAATTATTAGTAATGATTTATAAAAATATAAGTGAGAAATATGGAAAAAAAAGAATTAACTATGGAAAGTTTATAAGTGTTCCCAAGGAAGTATGATATTTAATTGAAAAGAAATGTTAAAAATG
The DNA here is from genome assembly GCA_015471245.1 of Laticauda colubrina. Taxonomy (NCBI): domain Eukaryota; kingdom Metazoa; phylum Chordata; class Lepidosauria; order Squamata; family Elapidae; genus Laticauda; species Laticauda colubrina. The sequence goes on from BLBF01000003.1 coordinate 68,842,293, forward strand.
TTAAGATTTTAATGAATATTAATGATAGAATTGGAATGGAATGTTTTATTTACACACACACACACACACACACATATATATATATATATATATATATGTGTGTGTATGTGTGTGTGTGTGTGCTGTTTAGCTTCCTTCGGGTATTATCCCACGTCATTGTAACTCTATACAGAAGCCTGAGGATGGCAGATGAGATTCTGCTGAAACGTTGCTACAACTTTAACAGAACTACAATGACGTGGGATAATACCCGAAGGAAGCTAAACAGCACACATGTAAGTACCCGCGAAAGCCTAAAAAAACAAATATATATTTGTTTTTATATATTTGTTTTTATATATATATTAAATATATATATTTATAATTTTTTTCTTTTTAAGAATATAATGTGTATTTTAAGAATGTACCAAGCAGAATTCGATTGGAAGTTATGTGTAATATTGAATGCTATCATCTTAAATATATACATTGAAGCTTAAATAAGAGTTTGATTGGATAAAATTAAAAGATATAAAGATGTCATACTCCAATTGGTAACTACAGGGAAAAATTTGTTTAATGAGAAAAGATAATATGAAATTGAAACAGGACAGACAAAAGTATAAATATAATGATTTGGATTGAGATGAGATAATTAAAATAAAGTTCAGAAAATTAAAAGAGGGGAAAAACTATGTAGAAAATATAAAATGTTAATAAGATATGGAATAGAATATAAAAATGAGCATGAAATTGAGTTTTGTGTCTGTATGAAGAAGTGATAACCTGGGACCATGCTATTTTCAAAAAAAGATGTTTTATTTGTATTTTGTTTTTGTGAAAACCCAAATAAAATTTTCAAAAAAATTACAAAAGCACTGAAAAAATGAGCTTGTGACCAATGCTTGTACAACTGTTGTGGGACTCCCACAGTCACTTAAAAATTTGGACCAGTCTGAATTTACAACTGCCTCCCTGCAGTCATGCCCCTAGCTGACCTATGTTGTGCCTTCATCTGCCTTCTCTCTGCTAGGTTCACCATCCGGGAGAGCATCCCATGTTTTTATTAAAAGACATGAAAAATAATTACTATTTCATTTGTATTATTTCTAATGTTTAAAACAAGTGAAAACATTTCTATACTTCCCTACTTTACTTATTCTGCTTAATGTTAATTAAGCCCTCATGGAATTTGTGGAGAAAAGCATCTGGCTATGACTATCACAGGACTATTCAAAACTGGGTGATTTTATATGATCAGTGTCTCATAGCAATATTAGCAAGAATCAATTTGTCAACTTAGTATTTTGACTACAGGAGAAGGTCACCAAAGAAATATTTTCTCTCCTATAATATCACATATTTTCAGGCCAGATTACCTATGGTAGTAGTTCCTGATCATACAAAATGCCATAGGAGAGAACATGGACCATGATGCTATAAATGGCCTAGTCCTCTTCATTCAGCTGAAGGGCATCAGCATTTGATAAGTCATATTTTCTAAAAGTTAGTGACTGACAAAAAACAACTAAATTTGGAAGATACATTCATTAGCTCAGTTAAAACTGATGATCTATCTGGATCCATAAATATTGTTTTCCTGTTGCTCATTTCTAAAGATTTGGGATTCATATTTTGGAATAAAAATTTTGAAAATGGTTTTAATACTGAAATCTGAAGGGGTTTTTTGGGGGGATGGCAGACAAAAAGGTAAAAAAAAATATGGGACTTTGTTTTTACAGGTGACTATGGCAGTGAGGTTGTTTTAGGCCCAAAGACAGAAGGAAAAATATACATATACCTACAATGGAAGAATGGACTTTGAAATGGCAAATGAAATTGCAAAATTGACTGTTTTGGTTACAGACAATAATTTGATTAAATTTCATGTGACCTGGAAGCCACAGATAAATTTCTTACAGGATAAAGAGAAGAATCATTTTTGATTTTGGAATTTGAAGGTCAGATTGGATTTGACTAGAGAAATACTGTAAGCCTATTTGCATTTGGTTACTTATTATTTTTTTAGTTGAAATTAAAGTAACATTTCAGGAAGGCTGGTTTTTAGTAAGTTAATAAGATAACATATATGATATATATGACATAATATGATAACATATTTTATAGATAGATGTTATTTCTTTAAACCTAGAGAGAGGTGATTATATCTCTGTATTAAAAGAAAATCAGAGATCATCTGGCTATTTGTTAGAAGATTTTTGGCATGTCTAATGTGTTTTCCCATTTTCTGTGATATTAACTTATATTTTAATGTATGATGCTGCAACACCGAGTTAGGATTTTCCTGTCTAATACAGGACTGGGATAAATACTCGGACAACACCAGGTTATTGGCTAGTATATTATAAAAAAAGAGAAACTTATTGTATATCATTGACACTGGTTCTAAACAGAAATTTTTATTGGAAGTGAAGTGGATGATGGGAGCAAAGAATCATGGTTTTTCCACTACCACTGCTTCAGGAAAGTAGAAATCAGGAAAAATATATTTGATCAAGTGGGTTCCTGCAATTTGAAAACTGTGGTATAGTATGTATGCCGTGTTTACAAAATACCATTTATGAAGTTTTTAAAAAAGTAGCTTTTATTAAATTTAATCCATGCTAACCTGCAAGGACAAACAGGAGATTGAACATAACCTGTTTTAATTCATTTATTCATATGATTTCAATCCGTGATTTGAAAATGCAAAGAGTTGTGAATCACTCATCATCATTCTTGGTTACAAGGAGTTTTGCAGCATCTTAAAGGATTTCAAATGTGTTATAATAGCCATTGGGAATACTGGTTCAATATGCTGGATTATGATGTCAAACACAGTTTGAGGGCATGATACGGGGGCCCGTTGTATTATGCACTTATATTTCACTTGTAATTTGTAATCCATTTTGAAAACTTTAGTTGAGACAGATATATAAAGAGAAAGCAAATGCTTGGAAGAAATCATGAAAAGACAAGCAATATCGAATGGGTTAATTTCATGAAAATTCAAATAAATAATGACAGCTTTTCTCAAAACAGCATTATTGGCGAAAACACTAAAAATACTAGGGCAGAGGGAGAAACAAATAAGGGGGAAAGGCAGCAATAGATCCTCCTAGCAATATCTTATTCCCAACAGATTAATCAGCTTGGGGGGGGGGGGTCAATAACAGATTATTCCCGAAATTAATACAGCATTGCTAAAGATACCAGAAGAAACCAAGCTAAACAACTGTTTTCACATATTCTAATTTCGTCCCTTGGTGAATTTCTTAACTTCCGCGAACTTCAACTACCAAAGCTCACCTGCCGGCCCGAGGGCAACCGCCAAGGCTCCACCCGCGGGCAATCCCTGCAACAGAGAAAGAAGATGTGACAGTCGTGGGATCCACCAGTACCTGCCCTTCGCAAACCGCTCGCCCCTCACAACTCACCCCAGAGCATCCCCGGCAGCGCCATCTCCCCAGCTCTCAGTCAAGGACCGACCCACTTTACGGCAGAAGCCGGAAAATTAACCCAAAGTATCTGCCGTAACGGCGCTTCCCCTTGCGACAGCACGTGAGGGAGGTTCGAGCGGGCTTTACGGCGGTGCGTGGTGACCGCTGCCGGGAAGCCTCCTGGGAGTGTAACGTGACGGCGACGCTTCCTCGGCACTCGCGCGATGGCAGCGGCGGCGGCGGTGTTGGGTGCTGGAGCCGCCGAGAGCGTGCTGCCGGCTTCCCCGAACTGGTATTGCAGCCGGTGTAGCGACGCTTCCCAGGACGGGCATCTCTTCGGCTTCGCGGCTCGTCACAGCGTGTGTCTCCTGGAGGTCCGCCCTACCTCTCCCATCTTTTATGGTAGGTGGCTCCAGGCTGAGAGTCCGCAGGGAAAGTCCTCCTCCATCATCCCCCTCGGTGGTGCCTTAAGCGGCTTGCGCCCTTTCTCTCAGGGCGGTCCTGGGAAAGAACAGCAAGTTCCCGCTTCCCGACTTAAAAGCCAGAATAAAATAGTCCTTTGGTGGATGGGGACCAAATAGGAAAGCTTCCGGCAGACTTATCAGTCCAGTTTTCCAATTATGAAGACCAGCCTCCTGGGAGTTATAGTTCCAGCGTACTTTATTAAAACGATCATGACGTCTTGGCTCCCCTGCTACTAAATTTAGGTTTAGATTTATACCTTATAGGTATAGCTATAAGGTTAGGTACAGAGAGAAAATATGCACAGAGGCCCATTTTACAATCTGACTCAGTAATACCTGTTAATTTCACTTACATGCAATATGCTCTGTATGAAGGAGCAATGCATTACTTATTATATTTGGTGAAGGGAGCGTATCTGTTTAAATTTTGGAAACACTATGTGAACACGTGAGTTGAATTACAAATCTCCCGATGTAGGAGCAGTAGGCTTTGCTCTAACTTCTTGTCTATTTTTACATTGAATTCGGAGTTCTGGTAGAGGTCCCTTAAAACTTGAAGCCAAGGGATTGAGAAAAATATAATATGCCACACATACATGGTCAGAGTCTATCTATGTGCAAAGATCCACTTCTTATTTTCCCTACCAAATAGAATTAGGTGGATAGCCCTAATAGAAAGGATTTCATCATTTGTGCCTCTTGACCTACAGAATGTCTTGCCCCAAAAGGCTGCCTCTTGTCAAATTAAGACAGTCTTCCTATCTCATCCATTGTGGACATTTTGCTGTTCACTTTTGTATCTCTAAATGTGCTTACTATATTATGCAGAGCTGATGTCTGAAAATAATTTGAATCCAAATCCTAAAAAGATTGCAACAGTGTGAATGGGCTGCTCCTTTAGCTGGGAATTAGGGAAGTTAATTGGGGTAGAATTGTTCAAAATAATACTTGGATCTATTTTATAAGTAGTATGTTTTTCATTGCAGGAGAATTAATAGGCCACACTGAAAGAGTTTCTGGCTTCACATTTTGCCCCTATCCTGGGCAACACTACTATTGTGCCAGCAGCTCTGATGATGGAGCTGTGAAAATTTGGAATGTCCAGACTTTGACTGTAATGATGGAACATACACTACATCAGGTAAAATACTTGTGGAAATGGTAGTTCTTGATCACTAGTTGGGTTGTGATACACATTTTACTATATTCTGGAGCAACTTTTCATAAACTGTAGGCTTGAGTTTGCCAAGCATCACTGAAATCTTTGTTATGAGAAACATGGAATTAAATATTTATCAAGATTTGTACTGTGTGTATATCATCTGGAATCTGGATGATAGGCTGTGAGATAATGTGAAAAAAAATTGTCATGCAGTCTGTTTATTTTATTGAATCCTGCTACCTGACTTTCTCCTTTCTTTCTAATTTTCGTATCTCTTGGATGCGTCGATACTGAAGATATATTTTCCAGATGAAAGCTTTTCTTTGATATCAGTAATGATAATTCTAATATCTTAAGAGTAAATAAAGATCAATATGATTATTACTGAAATCATTATTGTCAAATGAATTGGTTCTCATCCTTATTGACATGTGATTGGATAGGTCATAGATACTTAGATTTCATGTTTTTAAAATATAATATGGTTATTATGAAATGTTTGGAAAATATTTTTCTTAATTTCTTTCTATAAAGTACTTTTGAATTATTTTGCACTCTAGTCAATAGCTGGTTATTATTTCAAGAAAGAAAGAGATAGAGATCATTGTCTCAGTTTCCACTTTGGAAGTGATATGAGGCAGATTCATCTCCATATGTTATTGGCCTTTGATTGTTAACAAGTACACCCACTGGACTCTGGAAGTAACTGAGAAATAGTTGCAAATTTAAATTCTGGCTTTTTATATTTGAATGTTTTACTAAACCTCAAAAATATCAACATTTAATTTTCCTTTTAACTGTGCTGCTTTTTTCCCTCTAGAATACAATTTCTGCATTGCACTGGTCATCCAGAGCAAAAGATCTTATTGTATCAGGTGATGAGAAGGGGATAGTGATTTGTTACTGGCATAATCGAAATGACAGTCAACAATTTTTTCCAGAACCTAGAACTATATTCTGTCTTACTTGTTCTCCTTACCATGAAAATCTGATAGCTATTGGGTAAGGACCAAATGTTTATCTTTTTGACATAATTTATAATACTATATACTTACATGAGTAAGAGGTTGAAATAAGTGTTGTTTTATCAATGGTGTCCATTTCACTGATGAATCATTCTCCCTCATTTTTTGCATGTGGCCTTCGGAATCTGCTTCAAACATTTGGACCTGTTTAACCACTCACCAAACTGTTCTGTTACTGCCAAATACTAGGGGAAAATGAGGAGTGTTGTGTTAGTTTCATAGTGTTTATAACAAATGATTAATTAAGTAATTGAATTCAAATTATTTTAGTTCCTTCTGTTTTAATCTTACTTCTAACTTTATAGCACTGTCGGAAGTTATTACTCTATACACTGTGGGAGTTACAAGTGCTTAGTGTAAAAATGCTGGTTATGTTGACAACCAACACTCAGTTAGAGAGCTGACCAGCAGAAGGCAAAGGGTTTCTTAAAGGGAGGAAAAATAAATGCAATAATAAAAAAGGCACGAGTTTTAAAATAGATCCTCATTTTTTACCAAAGGGTTATCAATTCTTTAGCTGGTTTCATTTTAATATACAGTAAAGATTTTTATTCAGATACACCATTTCAATATATAGAAAGCTTTGGCTAAATAGAGGTTGGAAAGACCTGAATCATCCTAACATGCTTTAGTTAGTATTACATTGAAGAGATATATATTTATAAAACAAATATGTGATTATGGAGAAAAATATTTCAACCCTAGTCTGAATCTAGAATGCTGATTAATTCTAGTTTATCTTCTTTCAATTACTTATATTTCTAGAATAATGGTGATAATAAACAGACTAAAGCCCATGTCACACTGCACCAACGGATGCAAAGAGGATGTAAAACGGACAAAAAAGCTCGCCATCCGTTGGTTAACGCGATGTACTCACTGCCTCCGTTTTGCTTCCTCTCTATCCGTCCAGCATCCGTTTATTGACGTTTCATCCGCTCAGAAAGTTTTGAGCTGCCCAAACCTTTTGAGCGGAAAATGTATCCAATGCATCCGTTCTGCATCCGCTAGGCATACGGGGGACATCCGTTCTGCATCCATTACGCATCTGCTATATCCTCTAGGCATCCACTGTGCATCCGCACAACTCAAATCCGTTCCAGCGGTAAATGGACGCAGGGAGGAAGCAGAACGGACGTGCAGCGTTAGTAGCACGGATGGAGAAAGGATGAAAGCGGATGCAGCTCATCCGCTCTGCATCCTCTACGCATCCGCTCTGCATCCTCTACGCATCCTCTATACATCTGCTCTGCATCCTCTATACATCTGCTCTGCGTCCTCCCCACGTCCGTTCCTTTCCGTGTTATCCGCTCTGCTTATGCAAATTTTTGCCCCTTTTGAGAGTGGATAACAACGGATGGAACATTTTGCTCATCCGTTGTGTCCCTTTTGCATCCGTTGGGCAGTGTGACATGGCCTTAACTTAAAGTATGCATTGCTCCATATGTGCATGCAGTAATTTTACAAACTGATGTAATGCCACAAAAGCATATGCTTTTATGTTCAGAAGCATCTGTTTTTCCCCATAAACTATACTGTATATCTGCAGATATAGAACATAGAATGCTTTCTGTTGTGTTCAATATATAATTATTGGCAGGTTGAGAAATAATCCAACTGGCAAGCTTTGCTGTTCAGATTAATTTCATGCAGAAACAATGAACTATTAACATTCTATGTTAGATTATGAAAAAAAAAATCATTTGTTTACAGTTCATATGGGCTGAAATCTCACTTTCTCTCACTTATTGAAGCACCTCCATCCTAAGGTTTATGTTTACCCCTCTGCTCTTACAAATAAAGATTACATTACAAACATGAAAGGGCTGCATCTAATATTGGGATTATTTATTGAACATGACTTATTACCTAAGATTAAATATTTCTTGCTCAATATAAATCTTTTTATCTCAAGCTATAAGGATGGGATTGTGATTGTTATGGACATCAGCAAAAAGGGAGATATTGTTCATCGCTTGAGAGGTCATGATGATGAAATACATTCTTTGGCATGGTGCCCTGTGCTTGGAGAAGATGCTCTATTCAGTAAGCAAGATTTCCAAGGTATATGCTTTGTATATGCAATATATGTATTGCAATATAAAAGTAGTGTGAATCTTGTAATAATATTTTGTTCTGTGGTGGAACCAAAAAATAGAATACTACTTTTAACTGATTTCTGAATACTTTCAGAAGATGCCATTACAGGAGCCATAACAGAAGAAGCAGGTGTAGAAAAAGGCTATTATTTGGCCTCAGGAAGCAAAGATCAGAGCATTCGTGTATGGAGCTGTAATACAAATAGAGGTAAGTCTGGAGAAATTATACATTATTTTGACAACACAATGTGGTATTTTTTTCTCTTTACAAAGTTAATTTTTTATCAATTAAGATTAAAAAAAGGCATTCTAAAAATAATTTGAAGAAAAGAGCTGCCTCCTCAAATGTCATTTCACATAACATCCAGTTCTGAATTGTGTGAGCTTAAATGTGTTGAAATGGCACATAGTCTTTCTTTATAATAAAGCCAACATGATAATTGCTAAAGCTGTTCAGATCCACTTGGAGTTTGTACTCTGGGCAAGTCTTGAAATGCCTGAGGCTCAATCTTAGCTGGATTTAACTGGGTTGAGTTTGAGCATGTAATTCCTGAGGAATAAGAAAGGGTCCTTTAGACTATGACTATGGCCATTGTGCTTTTAAATGGCCTCTGTCAGAGCCAGAATGGGAATGTTGCAATTGTCTTGATTCTTGATCTCTCAGTGATACCATTGACCATCATTATGGACTGACTAGAACAATTGGGAATAAGAGCACTATGTTCTAATTATCCTTCCTCTGTGTGTGATTCCAGTCAGTATGAAGAGTTTGAGCTGTCATCTGTGGGGTGCCTTAAAGCTTCATACTCCTGTTTAACATCTGTATGAAACTGCCAAAATGAGTTTGTTGTCATTCAGGGTCTAGTACTAACAAATAATCAGATTATATCAATTTTATTACAGCTGGCATTGGTTGCCAGTTGGCTTTTTATGCTTTTCAAGATGCCGATTATAAGGTATAAAGCTTTTCATGTCACATGCCCCAGTTTTCTGATGGGTCCCTTACCTCCTATTATTTTTGCTCATTTTTATGTGTAGGCTGAACAGGCATACTCCAGGTTTCATCAATTAAACAGTGTAATCTGTTGCAGGAAGTACACGTTTTCTTTCTTTGCTCCGTTGAAACTCAACCCCCACCCACCCCATAACAAGATTTAACAATTCATGAAAAATTTTGCTTTCTGAACTTAGTAAATAACTAAATTTCATGTATCCAATCAGAAATAAGATGTATTATGTTCAGTAACATTTATGTCTGTATCAGTCTGTAAGTTACAGAACATGTGCAAAGGGTTTTTTAAAAAAAATAAAATTAAATGAAATTTCATTCTGGAATTTCTCCTTTATTTTGATATTAAGGCAGATTTGAAGTCTCTATTATTTTTTCTTTTTGCTAGTGGTAATGAGCTTGAAATTGCCCTTTTTGAAAAGAAGAGGTGGAGGTGTTGAACCAATGGTCAAAGAGCGTATTTGGTTAACACTACACTGGCCCTCAAATCAGCCCACATGCATTATCTCCAGTTGCTTTGGGTGAGTATAAATGGCTGAGTGAAAGGCAAAAGTATAAGAAAATAGGTCTGAGGAAGCTGTTTGTTAATTCCTTAGCATTATATATTTTCTGTGTTTACTGGATACACATCCAACCTTTTTTTTTCTAAAGCCCATGTCACACTGAACCAACAGATGCAGAGAGGATGTAAAACGGACAAAAAAGCTTGCCATCGGTTGGAAAATGCGATGCATCCGTTGTGTACTCACTGCATACGTGTTTCATATACTCTATCCGTAAAACATCCGTCTACTGCTATTTCATCTGCTCAAAAAGTTTTGAGCTGCACAAAACTTTTTGAGCGGATGAACTTTCCGCCGCGTACAATCTACATCCGCAACACATATGGGCAACAAACGTTCTAAGTCCATTGTCATCCGTTACACGTCCGATGTATCCTCTCGAAATCCTCTGGCCATCCGAGCAACTCACATCCGCTGCAGCGGAAAGCGAAAAGAGGGAGGAAGTGAAAGGTACGTGGAATGTCCACACAGCCTGAGTAGCACGGACATAGAAAGGATGTAAGCGGATGCATCTCGTATACAAAGCATTAAAACGGACAAAATGTTCGTATATGGGACGTATCTCGGATATTTAGGATGTCTGGAGGATGTCTAGAGTATGTGGAAGGACACCTAGCGGAAAACCGACATTTCCAATAAAAAAGGGAAGGAAATCACCTGGATCTCACTTTCAGTCCAGTAGCCCTGCTGTGCAGACCTCTTCAGCCTTGCTCTTCCACATCATCCATTGATCTCCACCATGGATGTTCGCACACTCCTTTTGGTAGCCGCCATCATTCTACACCAGTGCCAAGCCCTCTTCAGACTGTTTCACCTTTTCTACGCAAGGGGAAGAAGGAGACGTCCAAGAGCTGTCTGGGTCCAAAGATGGATCGGGAGAAGAGTGGAGTTTGGACTCTATGACAAGCTGATGGTGGAGCTGAGGAATGAAGACACTCGTGCATTCCAGCACTTCATGAGGATGCCACTAGCCATGTTTGACGAAGTTGTGGAGCGTCTGAGACCCAAGTTGACCAAGGCAAACACCAACTTCTGTCCCACCCTGGACCCTGGGCTGAAGGAGGCACTGACTCTGCGCCACCTGGCCTCTGGGACCACATACAGAAACATGCAGTATGCCTGGAGGGTGCCACACAACACCATCAGCATTGTGGTCAGAGAAGTGGTGCAGGCCATCATCGAAGAATACGTGGAGGAGCTCCTCCAGTGTCCCACCACTGAAAAAGGCTGGAGGAAAGTTGCAGAGCAGTGGTATCAGAGGTGGAACTTCCCCCACACTGTTGGAGCCATAGATGGGAAGCACGTGGCCTGCAAAGCTCCACCCAACTCAGGGTCCAATTATCTCAACTACAAGGGCTTGTTCAGCATCATCCTCTTTGCCATGGTTGATGCTGACTACAAGTTCATATACATCGATGCTTTAGGCAACGGGTCAGCTTCAGATGCCAAGATATACAACACCAGTGACCTCAAGGGTGGGCTGGAACGCAACCTCATCATGGGTTTTCCAGATCCAGATCCCCTACCCAATGACACACAAGATGTGCCCTACTTCATCGTGGGTGTTAATGCCTTCTCCCTCAGAACCTACCTCGTGAAGCCCTACACTTCAAGATACCTCACCCAAGAAGAGAGGATCTTCAACTACAGGCTGCCCAGGGCAAGATGGGTGGTGAAGAATGCCTTTGACATCCCCATCTGGAGCAGTGGAGTGGCAAGACAGGATGGTAGATGCTGAATGGATACTTCCTTGAGCCTGTCTCATAACACTGATGAGATTGTGCCATGTATGTAGAGCGGCCTTACAATGAATAGGGCATTAATAAAGAGTTTTGTTTATGTTAAAATGTGTTGATCAATGATTAAATTGTTATTGATAATAAAGGGCCATATGTGTGGCAGCTGGGAGGGTGAACCATACAGTCCCACTATGCTTGCACTGGAGGTTTATCTATCCCACAATTATCCTTATCCCACAGCTATCATTACCCATCCCACAGCTATCCATCCCACAGCTATCCTTACCCGTCCCACAGCTATCATTACCCATCCCACAGCTATCCATCCCACAGCTATCCTTACCCATCCCATAAGCATGCAAAGGCTTAACCCTTTTTTCAAAGTTTTCCCCAACACTTTATTAAGTAAAAAAAATGCACCAAGTGTGTGAAGCAAAGATAACCTTTATTAATCACAAACTGTATGACTTTATTAAAAAGTAAATGACCCAAGTAAAGTGTCTTTAAGCAAAGATAAGGTGAACAGGTAACAACTCAGTCTCTGACACTCTTCTCAGTCACTCTGAGGCATGCCCATGGTCTCAGATGTAAAGGGGCCAGGGACTGTGGAGGTGGATGTTGCTGGAGTGCTGGTCTGAGGCGCCATTGGGGTGCTTGGCCCCGAGAGTACAACAGGGGATGGTGTGTGCAGGAAACTCTCAGAGAGCTGACTCAGTCCCGTGAGGTTGAGAGGCACTTCCTCAAGGACCTGGGATGTGAGGCCCAAGACTGATGACAGATGTTCTGAGGAAGGGCTTGGCTGTGGGATGGAGGAAGGAGGAGTGTAGTGGGGCTGTCTGGTCTGCAGCTGAGTCAGCTGAGGGGTCTGTGGCGTCTGTGGCATCCAAGGAACTTGGGTGTGGACTGGGAAGGGCTGCCTCTGCTGTGGGAAGTCCTGGTAGTGGTAGGCGAGGGGCTGCTGAAATCTGTGGAGGGGCTGTGACATCACCTGGGGTGGAGGAGCAGAGTGGGTAGCATCAGGTTCAGCTGGGCCTGGAGGGTGGTGCAGAAGAGCTGTGATCCTCTCCTTCATCGCCTGGTACTGGGCCTCGGGCAAGTCCATGAGGGTCTGGCTCACATACGTGATGAAGGGCTTGCGGTCCAAGGATGGTATGTCGAAGTAGACCAGCTGGGAGAGGAGATCTGTGCTGGCTTTGATTGTGTCCCTGATCTCCAAGAGGACAGTGTGGCTCTGTCCCTCCGGTCTGCCTCTCTGCCTGCTTTCTGTGGAGGTGGAGGTGGGGGTGGGGGTGGGTTGGTCTCTGGTGGCTGCTTCTTCTTGCTCCATCTGAGACGGGATCCTCCACGTCTTCTGGCACGGGGAGTGCAACTGTGGGGAGGGTCTCTGTCGTGGGGCCCTCCAAAGACACCTGCCTGGACACTGTAGCTGTCTCCTGGCTGGAAGAGGAGTGGCTCTCTGTGGGCTGTCTGAGGGAGAGGGTTGACAGAGGGGCTGCTCCTCGGTGGCGGATCTCACCCTCCAGGAAGCTGCACCTGGCCATGACATAGGTCTCCCAGTCAGTGAGCTTGACAGCGGCCTGCTCAGATTTCTTCAGGTGCAGCTTGCCATACCAGGTGTGCATATGCTTCCACTACCCCAGGAGGATATCTGAAGTGTAGCCCAGGTTCTCTGCCTTCTCTCTCCACGCTGCTGCTTCTGCTTGGTGTCGCAATAGAGCCTGTGGCCCTTCCTCCACAGGTACTCGTTCTCCCTCAGCCATTCCAGCACCTCCTCCTCATGGACTTCGGAAATGGAGTACTGTTTCCTCTCCCCCTTCTCCTTGCCTCTTTCTCCCTCTGGCAGGGGCTTCAGGGCCTTCAGCAGCAGGGCTTTGAGGGCCTTGGGGCTGGTCCATCACAGCAGCACCAGCAGGAGAAGGACCAGCAGCACCAGCAGGAGAAGCAGCAGCAGCAGCATCACCAGCAGGAGAAGCACCTCCAGCAGCAGCAGCACCAGCAGCTTCAGAGTCAGCGCCAGGGGGTGGGATGGTGGTTCTGTCCTTCTTGCCAGGGCTGGCAGGTGTAGGCACAGGCTTCCTCTTCTTCCCCATGGTGTTCTCTCAAGATGTCTCTGGCAGCAGGTCTTTCCTCTGAATGGTGACCTGCTTGCGAGCTGCATCCTTTTATATCCACGGAGCTTATGCAATTCATCCTCCCCGCATGCGCACTGAACGCTTTGCATCCATTATGCATCCGCTATGCATCCTATAGGCGTCCGTGATGCATCCGCGTCATCCGCTCCTTCCGCTACGCGTCCACTTCGCTGTTCTCCCCCAGAAGCCCTGCGGATGTATCATCCGCTTCCATCTGCTTACATCCGCTAGGCTTCCTACGAACATCCGTTTTACATCCTAGCTACATCCGTTCCCCCCGTCCGTTCCTTTCCGTTGTTGTCCGCTCTGTTTATGCAAATTTGGGGCACTTTTGAGAGCGGATAACAACGGATGGAAAATTTGCTCGTCCGCTGTGTCCTTTTTGCATACGTTTTGCATCCGTTGGCCAGTGTGACCTAGCCTTAAGCAATTTGCTTCATTTTTCAAAAAGCACTCTCTGGATGTGTGAAGATTACAACTCCTAGAATCCTGCGGCTTTGGACATACAGGCTCAAATTCTGTTAATTGCATCTTCAATATATCTGGAGCACACTAGTTTGGGACATTTTGTATATGTCTTTATACTTGTATGTTGCATGTTTCCCAATTCTTAAATGATGTAGAAAGATTTCCCTGTGAATTATAATGAGTATTCTGTGTGTGTGAAATCTTTTTGGATTTCTGTTTTAAAATATAGCCTTCAAAACATTGCAGTTAATATTCGTTTACAAATATTTTATATTTTTTCAATATGACTGTACTTAGTGTAAAAGATTATATACTTTAAAAAAAAAACTACATTATGAATTAATGGATTCTTGCTTTCTGCATGTTTATTTTTCATAGTGGTGAATTGCTGAAGTGGGATTTAGCCCAACCTGGGAAGCGGAAATGGGAACTCCTGGGGACTTCATCTGAAGGACAAAATCATTCTAGAATAGTCTTCAACTTGTGTTCTTTGCAAGTAGAAGACAGACAGTTTCTTTTTTCCATTTCAATGGACAGAGATGTAAGGATCATGTGTCTTGCTTGCTTGTTTGTTTTAAAAAGTCCTTCAGAATGTTTTAATTTGAAGGTTCCACAAATGTCCCTGCTAGGCTGCTGTCAATGTTGATCAATCTTTCCTCCGATTTTAGGAATGTGTGACATTTATTCTTCTATTTTTCCCCATATCATTGCTGATAACTGATCTGTCTACAGAGAAAAATGATCAATATTTTTGAGGGATTTTTGCAAATCTGTTTTTTCTTTGGTGCGTTACAATTCATTTTGATTCCTTTTCACAGTTTTTGGTACTGGACTTCACTTAATTTTGGTCTTCAACATTTAATATCTTAAATCTCATGCAGAAGAATACATTGAATCAAATAGCACATTAGTTTTTTAAACCTTGAATCTAGTCTTCTGTCTGGTATTTGTAGAATTTGTAGAATTCTAGTGTATTTATCCCTAGAATATCAGGAGGAATCTAACTTTTAGAACAGATCAGTGCTTCCATTCAGAAATTATTCGGAAAATCTTCATAATTTTCCTATTGAACTTTTCTGTGGCTTTTGCCTTGGTGAATTTTTACTGAAGGTCCATTTATTTATTTTTCTTTTTTCTTTGTAGGTGAAGTGTTGGGATCTGGCAACTTCAAATTGCTGCTGGACTATGCCTTCTCTTGGGGGGTTTGTTTACAGCCTGGCCTTTTCACCTGTAGATACAGGCTGCCTTGCTATTGGAGTTGGGGACAGCATGCTTCGAGTGTGGAACACCATGTCAATTAATAATCATTATGATGTGAAAACTTTCTGGCAGGGAATTAAATCCAAAGTCACAGCTGTAAGTATAGTTCTGCTCCTGTTTTCAGTATAAATTTTATTTTCTCACTGAAAACAATGGTTTCCTACACTGGATATTACTTACGTTTTATGTATTATGAGTGGTAATTATATACATATTTATTAAAATGTCAGAAATAATAAATTTATTTAAAATAATTTCATTTTAAGGATATTATTTTAACATATTAATAATAAAGCTTGCTGTTTTCATTATACTAATTAAAATCACTTTATGTCATGGCCATTAGATAAGAAAACAATTCTCAGCATAATTTGAGCACAGATGTTAAGATAATGAAAAAAAAAATCTGCTTTTAACAGCAACACTAGAAAGTGGTATTTAATGAATAATGTAATGAACTGCTATAATTACCTTTGATCATGAATCGTTAAGTTTAATAACTTCATTTTTTTACTGGTAATTATTACTATGGTACCATGCTCTAAAAATACTACACCTGCAAATCTGTCTAAAGATAACGTAGTTCTAATTATTTTAAATTGTCAGAATACTTCATGTAATGCTTTATTTATTAGTTTGTTTGCTTACTTAAAAGTAGCTTCAATCACAGAGAGCATCCTGCATCGTTAGTTTTCTATTTATGGTGCTTTCTGCAAGTGAACAAGGTGAACAGGAAGAATGCTAACAAATGTCCTTTAGTATATATTATATGTTCTGCTGGTGTAGATATACTTTTAGTATATTGATGTATCAGTTGTGTTAATGTTACACAGTGCAGCTGGAATATAATTTGCATTGATCCACAATTCTGACAGTAGTTTTTAAATCTTAAATTTCTGTTTGCAGCTGGCTTGGCATCCAACAAAGGAAGGCTGCTTAGCTTTTGGAACAGATGATGGAAAAGTTGGAATTTATGATACCTACTCTAACAAGTATGATATAACTATATTTGTTCATTAGTAGTTACTTATGTATATAATGATGAACCATGATTAACTTTGATTACATTTTTTTGAATCATCAATATATGGCTGGTTCACTATTCAGTAAACCATCATAGATGACAATAGGTAATAAGCCAAAACTGCCCAGATTTTGGCATAGTATGTACTCAAAGGTATCAAAATATATGAAGATACCTTTTATTGCAAGTCTTGGACCGTGTCAGCCTAATTCCATATGTTATTAGGGATAGAGACTTCATAGAACCACAGAATTAACATTTTAGTTTTTAATTTACTTACTTTATTTAAACCAAATCCAAGTTCATTCTAAGAAAATTTTCTGAAAGAACTTCTTCAGACCATGTTCCAATTCAAAATCTTCCAGAAACCCAGTTCTTTCTTAGTTCTCGTCATAATTTGTTCTGTTGCATCACAGAGTTAGGATTACTCTTTAAGTATAATGCATTTATTTGTTCATTCTTATCCCTCACAGAAGTCACAGAAGAGGGCAGAAGTTTATCAAGAGGGGGTCATTAATCTTGCTACTGTTTCTTATATTGAGAAAATACAAAGGAAATTGATGCTATTCTTCTGTGCTCAACCAGACATACTTTTAAGGAGTGCAGTAGGATTGTGGAAAATGTTGCTGTTCTAGCTTAAAGGAATTGTTGGACTTTTCCTCATTTCTATTGATATTTTAAATAATGCTGAAGGAGGTTACTTCAGATATTGTCATGTATTTCTTTAAAAATGCCAGTGTTTTGGTTTGTTTGTTTTGTATTTTATCTTTTTTATAATAAAATAATAAATAAAATAAAAAATGATGCCAATTTTTGATATTTTTTCCTATAAGGCCTCCACAAGTCTCCAGCACATATCATAAGAAAACTGTGTATACTTTAGTTTGGGGACCTCCAGTTCCTCCGCTGTCTTTATGTAAGTCATATAAATTTGTTTATAGTTTTTGCATTGACTTTTTTACTTGGTCCACATGTTGTGATAATGCTCTAGAAATAGCATTATCTTCTCCCCACCCATGGTGGACATGTTCAAATTTTATTAAGATCTTCCCAAGTTTTGAAACTGCTTCATAATATAATCATAAGCATTAGGAATACTCAAATTGACCATTGCACTTTGCAGTAATTTGACTATTTAAATCATCAGCTATTTTACATGATAGTGCTTTAATCCAGTAAAATGTGATGTAATTATTATATTAAAAGAGATATTTGAAATAATACGTTTTAGATTTTTATACTGATTGTATTAAAATATGCATGTATAAGAAATAATTGTTTTCTTATTTATTTTAGGGGGAGATGGTGACAGACCTTCCATAACCTTGTATAGTTGCGCGGGAGAAGGGGTTGTTTTCCAACATAATCCCTGGAATCTAAATGGTGAAGCCCATGATATCAACAAACTCATTCGGGAAACAAATTCAATCAAAGTGAGTAAGAATTTTGACCTAGGAATGAAAACTGCTTGTTTTAATTTCATCTGTATTGTATTTCAAGTAGAATTCCATCTGTATTATATTTCAAGTAGAAAAAAGTAATGTCTGATTTCAGAATAACTTTTGGTACACTGGCATAGAATTCTCAGTTTTGTGTGAACTGGGCTGTTGGCAATTCACCATCTGTAACATAATAGAAAGAAGTCAGACTGAGATTAAAAATCTTAAGACAGGTAGAGGGCCTAGTAAGGAAGAGGGCCTGGTACAGATTGTTAAGAAGCTGTGGGGCATGAAACTCACTCAAAGTGAATCGCAAAAAGTTCAAAACTGAACTTGATTAAAGAAGGGTAACAGCTCATGTTCAAGATTACAATGAGGCTGTGATGACCCAGAGTATATCAGAAATATAACAAAAACCAAAACATAACTAAAAGTCCTTTAATGCCTTCAACTTGGCTTCACTGTTTAATTGTTCACAGTGGAGGAGTAACTATTTTCAAAATAACTATTTCAAAGGAAAGAAACACAGTTCAAATTCAAAGAGCTGATAATGAAGCAAAAACCAAAAACAAACCGCACTGAATAAAGTTTCACAACAGACCAGGATAGATAATTGCCAGCTTCAGGAAGATAACCAGGTCCAGTCCATTGGAAGAATGCCAACCATTCCTTCTTTAGGAATAAAACACTTATTTGTCTCCAGCGTCTGTTAGCACACAGGTCCAACCTTTTATGCAGATCTCACACCTTTAACCCATGAAGAGGGTCATGGCCCTCTCCTCCCGAGTAGACCATGTTTTACCCTGATGCTCTCCTCCCTGTATACCCTAGGATGGATAGGGGATGGGCCTGGGTCCTCCTCTGACTGCTCAGCTGGCCTCTGCCCTTCCCCAGCCTCCTCCACCACCTCTGGAGAAACACTTCCACTCCCTGTTGGCTGTTCCTCCTCTTCCTCAGACTCAGTCTCCATCAGGGACATGACAGAGGCATTATGTGTAGCAACACAAACTGACTTTTCTGCCTTACTGTGTTAGTCAGTTGCCTCAGCAGCTCTGTTGAAGGTGACTACCAGTCTTCTGAGAAACAATTAGTAATTGTTATATGCAACATTTTGCTGATAAAAAATATTCCAATTTGCTTAGGTCTAGAATCTGCTGATGAAGTGATTGGGATACATCATGTGATGTTCGTATAACTCTTCAGCTTCTTGATTCTAAGCAAGTAATAAGATAGAATGCTTTGAAATGTGTTGGTTTATAAGAGTTATATGTAAATAAAAGGCAAAACATAAGCAATGAACAACAAAACTGCAGGAAGACTAAACTTTATGAAGAAATTTCCCAGCATTGTCCGAGTTTTGATCTCATGACCATGGGGATGTTGCAATAGTCATACATGTGAAAAACAGTCATAAGTCACTTTTCAATGGCGTTGTGACTTCAAATAGTCACTAAATGAACTGTTGTAAGTTAATGACGACCTGTATAAATTGTATACTACATAAGAGAACAGAATGTTAGATAAACTAATCAAAATGGAGTGTTGGCAGTGGTCTGAAAAATACAGGTATAAGGAAACAACGAGAGAAACATGGTTGAAAAAAAGGAACATTGATTAAAGTAGAACTGAAGCAAAACAGCATAGGCTTTAGTGAGAGAAAGAATTGGTGCAAATAACCAGGATAGCAGTGAACATAGGCAATTACTGTACAGTTATGATTTAGTAATCATTAGCAGTTCTGATTTTCATGAGCAGATGATCAGTTCTGACTTTCATACAAGAAAGGAGCAGAATAAAAAATGTAATAAGTAAATTCAATACCACCTTAAATTTCCCAATCTTTAAAGCAAAAGGCACTACTTTGTTTTTTCTATCATCTTCTTCACTGGAAATCTGTTAGACATTTAAAATTTTTAAACATTTAAAAGTTTCATTCTTCTATTATAACTTCAGAAAATATTTAAAAGCCTTCCAAGTAGATTGACTAGATCCACTGATTCTGGAACTTTCATCATATCAAATTACTGTGTTATTTGTTGTAGCAAAATTGCCATCTATCATGCCATTATGTTTCCGTAACTTAATTGGATAGGAAAGTTTAAATGGAACAAATAGCTTTGAGAAAAACAAGAGATTTGCATTCAGCCATTTGTTTTATTGCATCGTATATCATGTTTCATTTTAATAAGTATACATCTTGTTGAGTGCCCAGTAAAGAAGTGGTGGAGCCAAAAAACTATTATGAAAACACAGTTTCTGATCTCTTGCTGAGATTACTTTCATCCTCACGTCTTTCTGAAGGTAGCACACTGTCATGCTAACCTCTTTTCCTGATTTTTTCCTGGCTGTTTTTATGATATTTGTGTCTATTTCCAGGGAAATATTACTGTAGATCTCCTGTATAAATGCTGGGATGCAAGACTTGTTCAGATTGCTCAGTTGTTCTTACAGTTAATGTATTTGTATTGTTTTATAAATATATAGATGAGAGACAGATAGCCCGTAAATAAATAAGTTGTGATGAGAGACTCTTAAATAAATGTTCAAACTCCGTAGTCAGATGCCTCCTACAGAGTAGTTTTTAATTATAATCTTCTGACTGATTTAAGAAAAATTAAAAAATTTTTTAAAAGATTTTAAAAAAATTATGTCTGTCTGGACTGAAAAAAATAAAACATTTTTTCTGCAAAATTTAGATAAATAGAAATTATATGGTAGCTTTTTTCATTTAGTTATTTCTTTTATATATGCCTTTACTTTGTAAAACTTCAGGCAATGTACGTAATTCTCCCACCTCTCAAAGCAACAATCCTGTGAAGTGGGTTGGGCTGAGAGAGAATATGACTGACTCAAAGTCACCAAACCAGTTATCTCGCCTAAGGAAAGATTAATTCGCATGGTCTCCAGGTTTTTAGTCTAATATCTTGACTATTACACATCAAGCTGTTTTTTTTTCCCTTTGTCTGGTGGTCAGTATTTCTCAACTTTGGTGACTTTAAGATGTGGCTTGCTGCGGTATCTGCTATCCCGCATCAGATGGGCGTCTCATGATAGGGAGCGAAGGAGAAAGAAACGACAGGAGACGAAGTTCCTCGGGATGAGTGCGCCCAGAATGTCTGGGTACACGCTCTTTTATTATGCTCCTTCAAAAGGGGGGGGTCACTATCATTGTTTATTCAGAGCCTAGGTCAAGCCCAGGTCAGACAGGATATGCAAGACTTAGATAAGGCAAAATACCAAGTCAGACAAGATGGCACGATCTACAATTTGATCAAGACATTCCTTACAAAGCTGCATGCCAGTCGATGTAATCACAAAGTGAATGCTTGACTCCTTGTCTCTGTACGTGCCCTGTAAAAGGTCACTGAGGAGACAGAAGTTCAATGATTACATGTGAATGATACAATGTTGCAAATGCCTGAATGATACATAGTTGTATTGATACACAGTTGCAAACACATAAATGATACATAGTTACAACAGCTTGCTAGCAAATTCTGACAGTTGGAAGTTCACATGTCTTAAAGTTGCCAAAATTGAGAAACACTGTGCTAGGTTATTGTAAAAATTGATACAATTCCCTGATTCCTCTATTCTCCCTGAAAATCTTCAGTTGACTAT
Organism: Laticauda colubrina; assembly: GCA_015471245.1. Classification (NCBI taxonomy): domain Eukaryota; kingdom Metazoa; phylum Chordata; class Lepidosauria; order Squamata; family Elapidae; genus Laticauda; species Laticauda colubrina. The sequence continues at coordinate 68,863,717 of BLBF01000003.1, forward strand.
TTTTGTATTATTTATCAAATGGATGTTAGTATTATTAAAGCTCTATAATTTTATTTACTTTCTTGTAGCACAAATTACCAGCACATACAGAAATCAGCTGGAAACCAGATGGTACTCTTTTGGCTATTGGTAATGAAGATGGGTATGTGCTGAAATTTTAACTCAATGTTAATTTGCCATTTAATAGCAAGTATAGTGGTTGAGAGTCAAATATATTGACTTGCCTTCCTCATTAATTTTTTTATGACAACTTATCTTTTGAACTCCTTTACTAGGCAACAGAATCAATATAACATTCTTCAGTGATTTAAATATATATATAATTAATTAGTTCACTAAGAAATTTTCCCAATAGACATGAGCAAATAATGTAAAAGCAGACAAAATGACATTTCCAGATACTTGACTGATTGTGTTGTCATGATGTATTTTGAGTGCCTGACTATATGTTCTTGACTTATCACTGTTTTAATATATAATTGACAAGGTTAATAATTGGACTCTATCTGGCTTGAGCCCTTTTTGTGTCTAATACCATTTCATTTTAATATTATGGAATAAAATTTGCCAAATCTATGTATTCATCAAATGTAATGATTTAAGGCATCCCTATATTCATAAAATTATCATACCATGCAAGCAGATATAACTCATATAAAAAATATGTGCATATTTACAAATAGAGATGGCTGTGCTATTGTAATAAAATATTCCAATTTGCAGCATATTTAGAGTGAGATTGTAATGTATGTGTATGAATTGTTTTTGAAGAACAGAGACTAAAGTTCTTATTTCTCCCATTTCTGTATTAACTGATACTTCCTTTTTAATCTTGCAGATCAATTGAAATACTTCAGGCTCCCCATTTGAAACTGCTGTGTACCATCCAGCAACATCATAAACTTATCAATGTTATCCGTTGGCATCACGACCATGGGACGCAACCAGAACTGAGTTATATGATAGCTTCTGGTTCAAATAATGCTACTATTTATGTACATAATATCAAGAATGTCATAGGTGACCATGTTTCCAATTCTTGCCACCAGTCACTGTTTAAAGTTGTTTCTCACCTTCTTCTGTATTATTTTAAATAAGACCACATGCTTAATTGTTCTGGTGTAAAGTAAAACACATTTATAGCTTCACCTCCTATAAGATAGCCAGCCCACGATAGATTGCTCTCTTCATGAAAAGGGTCAGAATATTATTCAGGAAGATCCAGTGCAGCAATAATACTTAATTGTTTTCTTTTATCTCTTCTTTTTTTTCTTTTATCTCATCTTTTTTCATAATTTTCTGTATTATTTGTTTATTTTTTCCCTTTGGCTTCCTGTATTCATTTTTTTAATGTTCTAAACATGTTCTAAAATTATATGAAAAATAAGTTGTAAGATTTGAGCTCATTCAAACATTATGTTTTCTCTGTAGAGAGTTCTCCAGAGAAGCCTGTAATAATCACAGAGCCTTTTCGTACTCTGGCTGGACACACAGCCAAGATCACTAGTTTGTCTTGGAGTCCACATCATGATGGAAGACTGGTATCTGTTTGCTATGATGGCACTGCCCAGGTAATGCTTGTGAATTTATTTTAGTGGATTTTTCCTAATCTAATCCTGGGTTCTTCAAAATGGTCAGTATCAACCTCACAAGGGTCAAAGGGACAATCCATTATTGTTATTGTGCAGTAATATTAAATAGGTATAATACTGTTAAATTATTTTAATATAATAAATGTTTTGGGTTGAACAGTCTGAAACTTCATGAAAGGATTTATGAGGTGAAGAATTTGGGGACTCCTGATCTAATCAAATCAAATATATTAAAAAATTAAGAATGCCTTGATTAAAAAAAATAGCAAGGAAAACCAAACTTGGAAAAGCAGATTCTCGTACTACATTTTGTATATGTTGGGAATTCCCAACATTGATTACATAAATTGTCATTCTGTGGAATATGTAAGAAGCTGTTGCTACCTAAAAGCAGAATGTGCAGGATTTATTTTTTTTTAGTTTTTTTTGTCATTGAATGCCATCCTGTCCACTGCCTTTGTCTTGCACCGTCCCATGGTTAAATGGCTTCCATAGTACAAATATAAAAAGCAGGAGCCAAATTTTAAAACCATAATGCAAATTAGAAACAAGTTTATAGAGGTGATGGATTAGAGCTTTATATGGGCTTTTTCAAATAATTGATTTCTGTGGCCTGAAATAGAATAGATTTGGGGGTTCACTTAATTTAACAAATGTGTAGTAGACCCATTGCCTCTTGACAATAAGGTAAAAAGCATGGAAAGGCGAAGTTATATTAGACAGAAAAATACAAGTACCAGTAAGTATTATCTAATTTTAATTTAATATTACGTCTTTTGAAATCAGAGATTAGTAGGAAAACCATGTGGGACTGATGACACATTTGTTTACAGGTCTGGGATGCTCTCAAAGGAGAGCCTTTGCACAATTACAGGGGACACCGAGGCCGTCTCCTCTGCACACAGTGGTCACCTGTGGAAACAGAATCCATTTACACTGGGGGTGATGACTTCTCTGTTCATAAATGGATAGCTTTAAAGCAAGAGCACATTCGCCCTCCCCAAGGTCAGCAAATTATTAATTCATACTTTGACATGGCAAGAAGAATTTTAAAAATCCTCAAGATTTATAATGATGTTATAAACCTTCTTTTGTAAGATTATATATAATTGTCCTTTTTTTTAAGTCATTCTTTAGTATATTTATTCCAGAATTAGTAGGAACAAAAGCTTCCTAAAAATGCAATATTCATAGATTGAATGTTGGACTAAGATCCAAGGTATGAGGCACAGAGAACAGAGCATATTCCTACTGTAGTTCTTTTGATGAAAAGGAAATAAATTCCCTAATGTATCTGCATGTGCACAAACCATTTTCTTTCTCTTGCCAAATTTCCTTCATTTGAGGGAACCATTTTGTATCTACAATTATTTTTATTGGGGTTTTTTATTTTTAAATTTTGCTTGTGGCCCAGAGTCATTTTGGTGATGGGGAAGCTAAATAAATAAATAAATTTCTCTTCAAGCATCATCTAACCATGATTTCTGAAAACGAGCAGGATAGTTGATTGTAGAATAGGGCTTGACAAATAGAAAGACTAAGGAAATCTCTGATTCAAACAAAGGAACAGAAAATCTCATTCTCCTCCTGTGTGATACAACCACTGTCATTTTGCATTATTGTCCTATCTCCTCCCCTTGCCTTGCCCTTTCCCAAGTTTAAATGTGCCCTCTGGCCTCCAAAATATTGTCTTCCACCACACTTTGTAGATAAAAATTAAAAAGCAGAAAATTAGGGTACTGTCTCTTGTAATGCATTTCATTTTTTGTAATTCTTTCAGAGGAATCAGTTTAGTGCAGTCGTTAAAGCATCAAGCTAGAAACCAGGTGATCATGGGTTCTAGCCTTGTATAGGCATAAAGCCACCTGGGTGATCTTGGGGCTATCACTTTTTCTTAGTTCTAGGAAGTGGACAACGGCAGTTTTGAAACCTTGTTAGAAAACTGCAGGGACTCATCCTTGCAGTTGTCAAGAATCAAAAAGTACGTATGAGAGAAGAAAGAAAAAGATTAAGAGGAATCTCTAAAGCTTTTAAAAGCATTTCTGTTTATTAGGCAAGAAGAGTATTGAGTTAGAGAAAAAAAGAAGCACTCAGATTAAACAGAAAATTAAGAAAAAGAAGAAACCTTTGGGAAAGTTGCCTTCTGCACAGAATATAAATGACTGGATGAATGTTGGTGAAAATATGAAAGAATCTCCCTTGGAAGAAAATGGGGTTTCTGATCCAGAAGGAGAAAAGGAACAACATGAGCAAGAGGCAGCTGAGAAAATTTCCACAGAAGGTACATAACAGTTTGCATCTCTAATCATAGCTTTGTTAATTGTCTTAATAAACTGAAGAATAGTGTTTAAGCCAGGGATCTTCAAATTTAGCAGCTTTAAGACTTGTGTACTTCAACTCCCAGAATTCTTCCTCCAGTCATGTTACCTCAGGAATTCTGGGAGTTGAAGTCCACAAATCTTAAATTTGCCAAGTTTGAAGACCCTTGGTTTAAGCTGTAGAAACTTAACATGATTATGAGACATGACTATTTTATTGCTCACCTCGAGAAAGGCTAATAATTGACATTCAGCCAGAGTAGAATCTCTTGGTTCCTTCGAATCATAAATGTTTGTTTTTTTTAAATAAACACTGTTCTTCATCTCATGGGGCCAGAAGTGAAGAAAAGCAAATGACGTACCATCACATTATCAAGTTTTCTTTCTTAATGCTGAAACCTTGCTTGATTGGCTGAGTCATTGAGATGATAGCCTTTTCTTAGCTCTCATGCAGTTTTCTTGTTTTCAATTACATTGACAACTAGAGCTAATGAATTTAGATAGACAAAAACATACTGCATATCTATTTTATCCTTGCATAGTTTCTCTGTGGCAGTTTGTAGAAGAATCATGACTGTAGGCATTACACAAATGTAATTTGTTCTTTCACCGCAGTTGACAGTGATTCAACAACTTGTCTACCATCTGTCCATGGCTTGGATAGCCTGAAACCTGCTGTGTTGGTTAAAACTCCACCCATAAGGAAGGATCCAGTGAAGCCAGGTTTGTACACGTTATTTATAAATATAGAATTATTTACATATAATTCCTTAAAATCTTGGCATAGGGATCAGCAGTTGTAGTCAGGATATGAGTTTGTAGCAACTCTCTTTTCAGGAGTGGATATTTCTGTGAAGAGAAAAAAGTCTCGGTCGATGCTGCCTTTGAGCACATCTATGGACCACAGGTCGAAGGAGGAGCTGCACCAAGACTGTCTGAGATTAGCGCATTTCTTACATTCCAAAGGTAAGACAGGAAGTATGCACCATAGAACAATAACTTTTTTGATAACTTCATATTTTACCCTGACTTTGTGGCTTTTTCAAACAATATATAGCAGAATATATTAACACGTTTGTTCCATAGTCCCATGCTATTGACTTAAGTAATATGAGAAAATTGTATATCACAAAAATAAATGGCAGTGTATAACTGGATTTGGAAACCTTCTGACCCAGTGGCTGGATTGCCAGCAAGGGCTTGAACTTGCAACAAAAAAAGGGATCTTGAAATGATTTCTAGAGGAGAAGAGCAAAAAATCTGTGCTTTATACCAAGTGATATTTATCAAAACTGCTTTTTTAGCTGCAGTCCAGGAGGAAAAGAGTCATCTTAATTGGGAAGGCTTTAATGCCACATCCCCAGCAGTCTCATCCTTAAATACCGCTTGTTCTTTTCAGTCTACCCTGTTTGGAAAACTAAACAGAGCATGGTTTCCTTCCCCCAAGCATGATGTCACTTTGATTTCATTTCAACTGGAAGAACATATATATGTAGTGTCTCAATTATCTGGGTATGCATACGTTTCCTTTTTAGAACAATATATGAAGATCTGTTCACATCATGTAGTCAACGTAGCCAGGACTCTTGAAGCTTGGTTCAGCTGCTTTGAAGCCATTACAATCTAGTTATATGAGCAAACATTTTGATTTAGTTGCAGTACATACTCAGGAGCCTGGGAGAGGAACTCTGAAGCAACCCAGAAGCAGTATGTTCAGAACAGGGTACACAATGCTGTTAAGCCCATGTCACACTGCACCAACGGATGCAAAGAGGATGTAAAATGGAGAAAAACGCTTGCCATCCGTTGGTTAATGTGATGCATCCGTTCTGTACTCACTGCATGCGTGATTCATACGTTCTATCCGTCCAGCATCCGTCTACTGAGATTTCATCTGCTCAAAAAGTTTTGAGCTGCACAAAACCTTTTGAGCGGATGAACTTTCCACCACATCCATTCTACATCCGCTACATATACGGGGAACAAACGTTCTATGTCTGTCATCCGTTACGCGTCCGCTGTATCCGCTCGGCGTCCGCTGCATATCCGCGCAACTCACATCCGCTCCAGCGGAAAACGGAAAGAGGGAGGAAGCGAAACGGACGCGGAACATCCGCGCAGCGTTAGTAGCACGGACATAGAAAAGATGAAAGCGGAAGCAGCTCGAATATAAAGCATTAAAACAGAAAAAACGTTCGGATACGGGATGTATCTCGGATATTTAGGATGTCTGGAGGATGTCTAGAGGATGCAGAAGGACACCTAGTGGAAAACCGATATTTCTTGTAAAAAGGGGGAGGAAATCACCTGGATCTCACTTTCAGTCCAGCAGCCCTGGTGTTCAGACCTCTTCAGCCTTGCTCTTGCTCTTGCTCTTCCACATCAGCCAGTCATCTCCACCATGGATCGTCGCACACTCCTTTTGGTAGCTGCCATCATTCTACACCAGTGCCAAGCCCTCTTCAGGCTCTTTCACCTGTTCTACGCAAGGAAAAGGAGGCGTCCAAGAAGTGTGTGGGTCCGAAGATGGATCACGAGAAGAGCCGAGTACGGACTGTATGACAAGCTGATGGTGGAGCTGAGGAACGAAGACACTCGTGCATTCCAGCACTTCATGAGGATGCCACCAGCCATGTTTGATGAAGTTGTGGAGCGGCTGAGACCCAGGTTGACCAAGGCAAACACCAACTTCCAGCCCAGCCTGGACCCTGGGCTGAAGGTGGCACTGACTCTGCGCCACTTGGCCTCTGGGACCACGTACAGGAACATGCAGTATGCCTGGAGGGTGCCACACAACACCATCAGCATTGTGGTCAGAGAAGTGGTGCAGGCCATCATCGAAGAATACCTGGAGGAGCTCCTCCAGTGCCCCACCACTGAAGAAAGATGGAAGAAAGTTGAAGAACAGTGGTATCAGGAGTGGAACTTCCCCCACACTGTTGGAGCCATAGATGGGAAGCGCGTGGCCTGCAAAGCTCCAGCCAATTCAGGGTCTAATTATCACAACTACAAGGGATTCTTCAGCATCATCCTCTTTGCCATAGTTGATGCTGACTACAAGTTCATGTACATCGATGCTTCAGGCAACGGGTCAGCTTCAGATGCCCAGTGATCTCAAGGGCTTCTTCAGCATCATCCTCTTTGCTATGGTTGATGCTGACTACAAGTTCATGTACATCGATGCTTCAGGCAACAGGTTAGCTTCAGATGCCCAGTGATGCCAGTGACCTCAAGGAGGGGCTGGAACGCAACCTCATCATGGGCTTCCCAGATCCAGACCCCCTGCCCAACAACACACAAGATGTGCCCTACTTCATCGTGGGGGATGACGCCTTCTCCCTCAGAACCTACCTCATGAAACCCTACACTTCCAGATACCTCACCCATGAAGAGAGGATCTTCAACTACAGGCTGTCCAGGGCAAGATGGGTGGTGGAGAACGCCTTTGGCATCCTGGCCAACAGGTTCCAGGTACCTCTCACAACCATGCAGCATCGCCCAGAGACCGTTAGGAACATCGTGGAAGCTTGCTGCATCCTGCACAATCTCATGCGCACCCGCTACCCAGTGTTGCAGAACAGGCTTGTGGACCGCCAACAAGGCAATGGGGACATGGAGCCTGGTGAATGGAGGCAAGGACTAAACCTGATAGACACTGTGGATGTGCCAGGCCCCAACAGAGCTTCACGTGAAGGGAAGAAGCAGCGCAACCTCCTGAAACACTGATGCAACTCCCCAGCTGGAGCAGTGGAGTGGCAAGACAGAATGGTAGATGCTTAATGGATGCTTCCTTGAGCCTGTCTCATAACACTGATGAGATTGTACCATGTATGTTGAGTGGCCCTATAATGAACAGGGCATTTAATAAAGAGTTGTGTTTGTGTTGAAATGTGTTGATGAATGATTAAATTGTTATTGATAATAAAGGGCCATATGTGTGGCAGCTGGGAGGGTGGACCATACAGTCCCACTATGCTTGCACTGGAGGCTTATCTATCCCACAGCTATAACCCATTCCACAGCTATTACCCTTCCCACAGGTATCCCTGCCCATTCCACTGCTATCCTTACCCATCCCACAGCTATCCTTATCCATCCCACAGCTATCCTTACCCATCCCACAAGCACGCAAAGGCTTAAACCATTTCTAAAAGTTTCCACCAAGACTTTATTAAGTTAAAGAACTGAACCAAATGTGTGAAGCAAAGATAACCTTTATTAATAACAAACTGTATTAAAAAAGCAAAATGAACCAAGAAAAGTGTCCCAAGCAAAGATAAAGTCAACAGGTAACAACCCAGTCTCTGGCACTGTTCTCAGTCACTCTGAGGCATGCCCATGGTCTCAGGGGTGAAGGGTCCAGGGGCTGTGGAGGTGGCAGTGGCTGGAGTGCTGGTCTGAGGCGCCATTGGGTTGCCTGGCCCCGAGAGGAAAACAGAAGATGGTGTGTGCAGAGAGCTGGCTCAGTCCTGTGATATTGAGAGGCCCTTCCTCCAGGACATGGGATGTCACTCCCAACACTGATGACAGATGTTCTGAGGCCGGGCTTGGCTGTGGGGTGGAGGAAGGAGGAGTGTAGTGGGGCTGTCTGGTCTGAAGGTGAGCGAGGTGAGGCGTCGGCATCTGTGGCGTCGGTGGCATCTGTGGCAGGCGAGGAACCTGTGCCTGGACTGGGAAGGGCTGCCTTTGCTGCTGGAAGTCCTGGTATCCATAGCCTTGGTAGGTGAGGGGCTGTTGAAAGCCTTGGAAGGGCTGTGACATCGCCTGGGGTGGAGGAGCAGACCTGGACTGGGTGGGAGCAGGTTCAGCTGGGCCTAGAGGGTGGTGCAGAAGACCTGTGATCCTCTTCTTGATCACCTGGTACTGGGCTTCGGGCATTTCCATGGGGGTCTGGTTCACGTAGGTGAGGAAGGGCTTTCTGTTAGAGGATGGAATCTCGAAGTGTACCAGCTGAGAGAGGAGATCTATGCTGCTCTTGATGGTGTCCCTGATCTCCAAGAGGACAGTGTGGCTCTGTCCCTCCGGTCTGCCTCTCTGCCTGCTTTCTGTGGAGGTGGAGCTGGGGGTGGGGGTGGGTTGGTTTCTGGTGGCCGCGGCCTCCTCTTGCTCCATCTGCATCAGGGGATCCTCCATGTGCTCCGGCATGGGATGTGCAGCTGTCGGGGGGGTCTCCGTCGTGGGGCGCTCCAAAGATACCTGCCTGGACACAGGAGCTGACTCTTGGCCAGAAGAGGACTGGCTGTCTGTGGACTGCCTGAGAGAGAGGGTTGACAGAGGGGCAGCTCCTTGGTGGCGGATCTCACCCTCCAAGAAGCTGCACTTGGCCATCACGTAGGTCTCCCGGTCCGTCAGCTTGACCGCGGCCTGGCCAGACTTCTTCAGGTGCAGCTTCCCGTACCAGGTGTGCATGTGCTTCCACCACCCCAGGAGGACCTCCGAAGTGTAGCCCAGGCTCTCCGCCTTCTCTCTCCAAGCCGCCTGCTTCCTCTTGGTGTCTCGATAGAGCCTGTGTCCCTTCTTCCAGAGATACTCTTTCTCCCTCAGCCATTCGAGCACCTCCTCCTCATGTTCCTCTGCAATGGAATACTGTCTCCTGTCCCCCTTTTCACGCGATTGCCTCTTCCTCCCTCTGGCAGGGCCTTCTGGGCCTTCATCAGCAGGGCTTTGAGGTCCTAGGGGCTGGTCCACCACACCACCACTACCAGCAGCACCAGCAGCAGTAGCACCAGCAGCAGAGTCAAACCAGCAATAGCACGAGCAGCACCAGCACCAGCAGGACCAGCAGCAGCACCAGCAGAGTCAGCACCAGCAGAAGCACCGGCAGAAGCACCAGCAGTCAGCACCAGCAGGAGCAGCAGCAGCAGAAGCAGAGTCAGCGACAGGGGGTTGGGTGGTGGTCCTATCCTTCTTGACAGGGTTGGCAGAAGTAGGCACAGGCTTCCTTTTCTTCCCCATGGTTGTTGGCTGAAGATGTTTCTGGCAGCAGGTCTTTCCTCTGAATGGTGACCTGCTTGCGAGCTGCTTCCCTTTATATCCGCAGGGCTGATGCAATGCATCCTCACCGCATGCGCAGTGAACGCTTTGCATCCGCTTGGCATCCGCTTGGCGTCCATGATGCATCCGCGTCATCCGCTCAGCATCTGCAACGCACCTGCTCCTTCCGCTGCGCGTCCACTTCGCTGTTCTCCCACGGAAGCCCTGCGGATGTGTCATCCGTTTCCATCCGCTAGGCTTCCGTTGAGCATCCGCTTAACATCCTCGCTACGTCCTCCCCACGTCTGTTCCTTTCCGTTGTTGTCCCTTCTCTTTATGCAAATTTGGGGCACTTTTGAGAGCGGATAACAATGGATGGAAAATTTGCTCGTCCGCTGTGTCAATTTTACGTACGTTTTGCATCCGTCAGCCAATGTGACCTAGCCTTTAATTCTTGCAATAAGAAGAAATAAACATGTTAACATATGTTAAGAATTATATAAGCTACAGGAAGCACTTTTCTTTTATCAGAAAGACCATAAATGTGATAAAACTTTTGTTACTTTCCTGGTAGAGTTGAATGAAGATTTGACCTCTGCTTCAAAAGATCCTATCCATTTGGGTCTGTTCACTGATAGACCTGCTCTATATAAGATGATGGAAGCAGAAGGTTAGTATTTGAATCATTAATCACTTCTCTTGTTTTTGATAAGGATGAATAGTCAATAGGATGTGATATTTGTATGTAAAAATTAGTTAAGCTATGGCTTATAACCATGGGTTGTTGGAACAATCCAGGATCACTTTCCAGATAAAACAACAATTTATTTGTGGATTGTTTTCTCTCTGTTTCACTGTAGATTGGTTAGTGGCTTAGGACAAACACTAACAATAAACTAGGAAAAGATAACCAGACTTTCTATTAGTATACAATGCTAAGCTATAGTTGTGGGCAGTATTCCAACAGAAACAGTTTCAAATTATTTGCTAATTTAAAGCATACTTTATTGCTCACCATTCTCACAACTTCCTTAACCAAATGTTAGTTTCTTTGGCCTTCCAGTCTCTAGTCCTTGTTTCTGAAGGATTTCATTCTGGCCTCAGAAATCTTCACTGAACTCTCAGTTATTTTTTGGAGTTGCCCAACATACCCTTCCTTGTTTCCTTTTTTTCCCCCCATCTCTAAAACTTCCTCAGTTTTGGCTCTAAAGTAATTGTGGCAATAGGTTACCATCATATAGATTTCTGTTTCCATGAAGTTCAGTTATTTTGGTAATCATGGAAGGGAATTAAAAGTCATATTCAGATAGAATTTGATTTTTTACATCTTATAGATTCTGCTTCTAATTTTATTTGAATGTTGGTGGCTATAGTGGGCAATCAGATATTTAAAATTGCAATTCCTATTTTTTTGTGGGGAGTTTTACTGTTTGGATTATAACTCTTTTAATCTTTGAATAACTTAGCTGAATTATCACATATGAATGACCTCTGATTAGATAATGATTGTTATCTGTGGACTTCTCCAGCCCTTATCTTGTCTGGTTTGTGTTGTTTTTCCCCTCCTTCTTGTAACTGCTTGTGTGGAAATTTTTGTCTTTGGTCAAGTATATTTGGAGCTTGGAAGCAAAGTGAAGGAATAAAAGGGGCTTCACCTGTTTTTTGTGACTGTGTTTATTTGGTATCCCATCCTGGGTCATCATACCTTGAAAGCCAGCAGATGACTTTGGGCCACTCTCTTTCAGCTCAACCCACCTCACAAGGATGTTGTGGTGGGGAAAATAGGAGGAGGAAGGTGTGTTGGGTATATTTTACACCTTGAGTTATTTATAAACATAATAAAGACAAGATACAAGTCATAAAGAGATGAGCAGTTTAGAAATATGAAATATAAAGAAAGAGAAATAACTCTCAGTTCAACAAATTGATAGGGTTGTTACTGTGAGGAAAAAGGGAGGATTTAATTTTATCAGGAAAAGAGAACTGAAATGACGAAAAGAGTTGGATTAGGAGAGAAATCTAAAACTTATAGAACAGTCTAACAAATACAAACTACATAGTCATTTGGATTCAAAAGCATTATTAAACAGACAAGAAATAATAGCAAAGTTGCAAAGTATAGGAGTATATGGATTGTCTTGTTGTTTTTTGATGCTGCTGTTGTACACATTGTTCAGAGCATATTGTCCATAATGCTTACACCCACAGGAAAAAGTCATTTAGGAAATGGACATCCTGAGCTATTTCAACAACTCATGTTGTGGAAAGGAGATCTTAGAGGTGCTCTTCAATCAGCTGCAGAAAGGGGAGAACTGACAGATCAACTAGTGGCCATCTCACCAATGGGTATGCATGACACTGAAGAAAATCTGCACCCAATACTAGGCAGTACTGTAAAACTGATGCCTTGTTCTAAAGCAGGGCTGTTAAACTCGCAGCCCGTGGCACGTGCTGGACATGCCCACACCCAGCTTAGCAAAGAGGAAAAAGTTGTGATACATCACATGATGCAAGTTTGATACCCCTGTTCTAAAGTACTTCCCTTTCTTAATTTAATAATTTTACATTTGTTTTGTAGTCCCAGCCAAAGTAGCTGCAGTGGAAGTAGTCAGAAGTGTCAGGCTAGGATTGGGGAAACTCAAGTTCAAGTGTGGATTTGACCCTGGGTATTCTGTAGTCATTCTCTCCCAATCAAACATCTTATGGGTTCAGTAGATGAAATTTGGGAAGGGTCCTCCTTCCCATGTTTCAACAACAAAAAGAAGGGTGTTGATGCAACAAATAACAAATAATGTGTTTATTTCTCTCCGTGTTACTTTATTTATTGTTGTTCCCCTCTTTCCTTCAGCTGGCTACCAGGCCTGGGCCTCTACAGTAGAAGCCTTTGCAAAGCAGTTGTGTTTTCAAGAGCAGTATGTCAAAGCTGCCTCCTATCTCCTTTCTCTTCATAAAGTGTATGAAGCTGTGGAACTACTGAAGTCTCATCATTTTTTCAGGTCATTAAAGTGCTATTGTTTCAATTAGTTTTGATATAGAATTGAGAATCTTTCTTTTTGGAAAAAGAAATTATTATCTTCTACTGTAGCTTTTCATGTAAATCAGAAGAATCAGAACAGCATAGTTAGCATTATCAAGGGATTATTTTATATCAATTTACTATCATGTTTAATGTTATTAATTTCTCCTGTAGTCTATTATTTAACATTAAAATGTGTGTATCTAGCTATTTTGTATTAACAGTCTAATACTTCTCTTTGTTCCAACTGTTTTTATGTGGGAATTTTTATGTGGATAATTTGATCCCATCTTCCCCATATCCAGTAATGCTTATGGAGGTGTTCATTTATAAATTTCCATTAATGCAATACCAAGAGCACAATGGTTGTAAAATGAAAGGGAAATATGAATTATGTTAAAAATAGGAAAATATCGTTGTAAAGTAAACCAATGAATAGGAATACTTCAAAGATGTATAGTTAATGTCTGTTAGTAAAAACATTTTAATGGCAACTGATAGCATGTGATTATATTCTAGGTGAGGGATGTGAGAAATGTTTGCAGTTGTGTTTTATAAAGAGTTGATGCAATTCCTGTTATTGCATTTAATAAAATAGTTTTTCTCTTATCCTCAGTTTTACTTACAGAATAAGAATTCTCCTACTTTGCATGGCTCAGGCTAATTCAAATATATATATTCATCAAGCAGATATTTCTATATATGCATAAGCTGTTGTGATTGAGTTGCCACATACAATTCCTTTCACTCTCATATTCAGCTAAAAGTCATAATCTGTTAATTTAAATTATAAAGTATTAGCTCGCTTACTTGTTGCAAGAATAAGTTGGGCATGCATTTGTCTTTATAAGCAGAGGTTGGGTCCTGCCTTACTGAATCTCTCAGTATCTTATTGGGGAAATAATCACAATAATTATTTTGAATTTAACTTGATTTTCACGTGAAAGAGATCAATTAAACTGTGATTTATTTCAAACTAGTTATCTCTCTTCTTCTGTCTCAGAGAAGCCACTGTAATTGCCAAAGCTAGATTACATCCTGAAGATCCAGTTCTAAAAGATCTGTACATCTGCTGGGCAGCGGTGCTAGAGAAAGATGGCCATTACTCTATGGCAGCCAAATGGTATGAGTTGCTAGAAAATATTATCTCTTTAATATGTTGTTGTTACCTTTCTCCTCAGCAAGATATTCTGTCTCAATCTCTCTCTAAATACAGAGAGAGAGAGAAAGTGTATTTTTCTGTGAGAGTCTTCAAATAGACAACATAAAATATAGGAAGAAATAAATGAATTAAATTACTGTGCCATGATCTTTAGAAGGATAATGTGCACTAGTTGTTTATGACTTCAGGCAGGCTAAAAATGTCCAGATTTGTCTTTCTAAGAAATTTTGTAACGTAAAACCTAACGTCGCTCTTCCTTGAATTAATTGAGTTAATATTTCCAATACATAATAAGTTATCATTAATGTTTTTTTCTGGACTTCTATCAACTGAAATTCAGTCCTGGAAACAGTACAACCGAAATCTAATCTTAGTTCTTGTATTTCCATTTAAGTTTGAATTGCAAAGAATACTTGTAACCTCTCAATTCCTCTTCAATAAACATTGATGGACAAAGTACATATTTCCAAGAGAAGAAATAAAAAATAGAACTTAGGATCTATCTGTAATTATAGATGTGCTCAAATGTTCACCTAACCCTTGCAGAATTTGCAAAATATGAATCCTTTTTTAAGTAAACATGAACATGAGTGATCTCAGACATGATAGCAGTCTTCCTTGGAGGGGTTACTACAGAGAAAAAGGCACAGATACTAATTACTGTTAAGGCACAGGTATGGATAGTTACCCTTCGTTTCCATCTCAACCTGTGTATGCCAGCGTTAGTGTATACTGTATGTATTATTAGCCCAAATATTCAAGAATATACAAAGTTTTTAACATTTTATTCTTTCCTTTATTGTCTTGCTTTCTATAATAATTGTGCTATTTTATGTGGCCTAACACTTTAATTTGAATCACATTGCAAATTTTTAAAAATGTGTTTTTTGGGGGATCACTCATATTTACTTACAAAATTGTTGGTATCTTACATATTTTGTGAGGAGAATATAAACCTGTGAGCACAACTATAATTTCATTAAATATATATTCTTAAAGGTTAAATTTGATCCAAATTAAAATTTAATTCTTTGAATAAATGGTTTCATTTCAGCTACCTTGGAGCTACCTCTCCCTATGATGCTGCCAAAGTACTGGCCAAAAAAGGAGATATTACATCACTTAAAACTGCTGCCGAATTGGCTCTGATAGTTGGAGAGAACGATTTATCTCTTTCCTTCTCCTTGAGATGTGCCCAGGAGCTTCTTTCATCTAAAAATTGGGTTGGGGCACAAGAGGTTCTCCAGCAGCATGAGAGTTTGTTGGTCAGTGAGCATTATTTGTATTATGTCATAGTCAACATGAAACACTCATACATTGGATTTAGGATAGTACAGATCTTGAAATTGATGTTGTCTGCTTGCCACAAAACAGTGAACATATAATTCTGCAAATAGGCTGGTTTGGGTTAAAGGTTTGGATAATTAATGACTCTTTATGTGTAAAAGCTTGAGTTAAAATAAATATTTGCCATATTACTGCATAGTACATATTGTCAGTATAAAAATACAGATTTTTATTTGTATATAAATCAAATTTCTATCGTTTCTATTGCAACAAGAGTTTGCTGATCAGTATTTTTTGTTGCTTTTAGAGTGATTCATTCTTTATCTATTTTGTTTACAATCTCATGCCTATTTTCAACCATATGAGAAACAGTTTGGTTTACTGGTTAAGGCATCAGACTAGAAAGCTGAAGACCGTGAGTTCTACTCCCACTTTAGCCCTGAAAGCTGGCTGAGTGGCCTTAGGCCACTCACTCTCTGTCAGCCCAATTCACTTTATTATTGTGGGGAAAATAGGACGGTATGTTGGATATGTTTAACACCTTCAGTTATTTTTACAAATAATAAAGATGGGATACAAATAAATATGCATATGTGGGTTATATTTTTATCAAGTTTTGAGAAAAATATTTTTTCAAGCTGAGATTGAAAAAAAAAAAATTTCACTTAAAGGGGCAACAGTTGGTATTCTGTCTTCATGAATTGCTTCACAAGTGCCTCAGTCAACGGAATCCAGTGGGAACTCGATGCCTATCCACACCTTGTTACAATAGCTGGACCATCAATCAAGATCTGAGTTTCATAGATATGGTTATCAATGTATGGCAGAGTGCGTTGGGTGTGAACACACCTGAACAGTTTCAGAACATATTTGAGCAGCTGAAAACTCTTGAGTACCCTCCTGCTACTAGCAATACACCTCCCAAGCAGGTAATTTGTTTATGAATTTTGTGAATATAATTTTCCAATGGTAGTTTGCTATGAGGCAATCTCAAAGTACTTGTACTATATTCACAACAATTCCTGAAAAATTAAAAGCCTGTCTAGAATCACCGAACTGTACATTTGAGCAAAGGACAAAGGATTTAATTTGGCCTTCTGTAATGTGCAGAAAAATCAACTAAACCAACCATAGGAGATGATCGAGCCTCTTTTTAAAAATCTCCAAGAATAGAGAACCACAAACTTTATTGACTGTTTCTATTATTTTACAGATCTTAATCTACTGTTTCCACTCCAAGTATACATGGCTATGAAAAACATTTCAACATATCCCTATAGTTTTTCTTAAGATACCTGATCAGAGAATGTCCTATAATGTTGTCTTTTCTTACTAAACATCCCAGGTTCCTTCCGCCTATCCTATAGATTTCTTTCCTCAAGTTCCTGACACTTATGCAAGTTCCTTTGTAATAGCATGTTAAAATTGTTATAATAGCTAACTGATAATTGCCCAAAGGTTTTTGCTGTTCCATCCACTCCCATGTATTGAGATCTTTAAAATCTATCTTTATTTTCTTTATCTAGCTGATGTTCCATATTTCCCATGAGTTGACACTAGCATTTCTTAGCCTTCAGATGTCTTCCTGGGAGGAAACTGTGAAAGCTACCTTACAAGCTGTGATGCGAAGTTATGAGGCTGGAAACTTCAGTCTTATGCAAGAGATATGCAACCTCTGCTTCTCTACAGGTGATGGCTAAATTTTTCTATATTTCCATAGGTCCAAGAGTACAGCCTCCAGCTTTCATAATCTGTGTTCAGTTTCCTTCAAAATCTTGGTGGGTAGGAGGCAACAGTATGGTAGCTTTTCTGATGAACTTTCCCTGTACTACCGAGCTGTGAAAAAAATAATTGAATTGCTTTTGTTAAATGGGAAAAATAAAGAGTTCAGGAATTGAGACGGCCCAGAAGGCAACAAGAAACATAATTTTGGATTTATTGATGTCTACATCACTATGTTGTGGATTCAACTACCTAGGATAATGTTTTCCTCAGAGGCCTATCCATCCGATGCCATCAAAAAGGTTATCATACTGTAGAATTGTATGAGAAGAGATTCTGAGGACTGCTTGATAGCACTCCTATCATGGCACAGAGCTATTTTTCTCCTTTGATAAGAATTCTGACGCCCCCCCCCCCCCCACTTTTTAATAGTTCATTTTGAGAGAAAACCTTCATTCCACTTTTTGAGAAGAGGTAAAGATGCAATTCACATTGTCATTTTTGAAACAAGTCCAATGAGACTTGTTGAAAATTCAAAAAATTTTGATCTCATTTTTTACCTGCAGGCAAGATTGCATAAAAACATAAACTAGCATGGCTAGATGTTTCTACTGTCACAAGTAAAAAAGAGAGAAGCAAACCCAACCACCCTGTTGTTCTCCTGCCACTGGCATTCAGCAGACTGCCCCCAACCCAAAAGAAACATTCAAAGCTTCATGATCAATAGGCCTTCAGGAACCTGTCCTCCATGAATGTACTCACACCCTTCCTAAAGTCATTCCAGTTATGCCTGCCATTTCTAGTAATAATGAATTTCACTGGAAATTCTATGTTTAATATTGAATCTATTTTATAAACTAAAACTGACCTGTTTTCCTTATAGTGGCAAAAATTCATAACAATAAAATTCTAAACACTGCGTTTTGGGAAAAGATTGAAAAGCACAGTATTCCCAATTATGTTTGTCTTGTTCAATAGGTTGCAATCGTGTGAGAAACCACCTGGACAGCAGAAATCCTGAGAGCATGACAGCTTTCAGAAGTTTAGAAGCATTTGTGGCTTATGGACAGCTATATAACTTGTGGTGGAATTCCCCTGAGAATACTGGCTTAGAATCCCTGAAACAATCCACCGAAGCTCATTCTCTTACTAATCTTGAACAGAACAGCATTAATACAGTTTGTTTGACTAAAGAAATTGTAATCAAACCCACCAAGACTGAATATCCTTTTTATGTGGATTCCAATGGAGTTGCCTCAGAAACTTATTTAGCAGACCATTTAAGTTCAGAAGACAGACAGATGAAACTGAGGGGATGTAGAGTGCTTCTTTCAGAAGAACACGCTGAAGTTCAGAGTTTACAGAGGGATATTTCTAGAATTCAACAAATTTTTGCAGAAATGATTCATGAGCATCAGAAAACCAACTTCCATCAAAGTGCTGAGCGGCAGGAATTAGAAGCTAAATCTGCAATAAAGCAGGATCTGAAGTAAGATTTGCTAAATAATTTCTGTAGAAAGGATCATGTTCAAAAGAAGCAGAAACCCACTCTGCTGGATTTGACTCATAATTTATTGAGTACATTAGCTTTATGGCATGGTTGAGATTCCTTATTTGTTCATTGAGCTGCCTGTTGAGATTCCTTTTCTACCTACCTATTTATCTAATTATCTATTTTTTCACCACAGGGTGAATTTAATTGAGATAGATCTAGGGAATATGCATTAATGAGCAGCATGATGGCCTAGTGGTGAAGACACTCCCCTCCCATTTGGAAGGCTGAGCATTCAGTCAAGTGGCAGTTGTTTCTTTCCTGGGGGGCAAAGAAAAAATAACTGCTACGAACTCTGCATGATGTCAGGAAGGACTCTCCCCCCTTAAATTAAAGGACACAGGGTTGTAAAATGGACTTTTTTTAGCAGGCCTTGCCATAGTGCAGGAATATTGCTAGGAAGATGTTAGGAATTAATAGTTGATAGCCGAACTGCTGTAGTCCTGAATTTATACATTTTCAAGGGGAGCTTTATCTTTAATATGTATTATTCTAACTCCAAAAAAGCCCTGAAAATTTGTGATTATTATTAAAAGGCTTTAAAGGACATACAAATGCCCTATTTCAAACATAGCATCATTTGGATTGCTTTTGTATGATTTGTTATTAAAAAATTGAAATAACTTCTCTATATGACAGATCTATTTAATTTATTCCAATTTCACTGCCAAAATATATATTGTAAATAATTCATTATGACTATATTATTGGAAATGAGATCTTTTAAATTTAATTTCTTTACAGTACAGATCAAAGGAAGGAACTAATTTGTCTGCCAGATCTGACAAAGCAACTTACAGAAGCAAATCAGAAACTTGCAGAATTTCCAGAAAGTATGAAGGTAAGACTTAAGATTTTTTTTCAGCAACATTTTCTCTGCTTGCTATCAATTATGTTCATTATGTTCTTCCAAATTCTTCCTCCAGAGAGTAAATCTATGATTGTTCTGCAATTAGCCAAGATCTAATGTGCTTGCACTCCAAGCTGTAAAATGAAAAATAATTTCCAACCCAAATGAATAGTAGTATAATTCAAAATTCTTAGAATATAGACAGGTGTAGTAACTTTCCAATTTTAAATAGCTGATGAGGACGATATGTTTCTCTAATTCTAATTTAACAGTTTAAACTATTTTTAAATTGTTAAAACTAATGCTATTTGAATGGCATATGGCTAATTTTAATTTATTTACTCACATATGAGAGTTACATATGTTAAAGCATTGTTAATTTAAATATTATAAACTAAAGGATAATATACATATTTGGGCTTCTAGTTTTTTCATTTATTTACCTATTTATTTATAGGTTTCCCCTTTCCCTGATGTATTAGAATGCTGCCTTATTGTGCTTCACATGGGTGCACAATGCCAAGTGGATCTGATTCCAGAATTGCAAGAGCAGTCATTAAATCTACTTGGGAAATATGGAAAACACATATATAAAGAAGCTTCCAAGAAATTCTTTATATGAAATTCTTATCTTTTTCTCCTGGGTGTTAAGGATGGTTATGAAGTATGTTTCATTCTACAATGAATGATTAGAAGACTACTGTTATACAGTCATACTGCACAATTATTGAGTGTAATCAAATAATGTGGAATGTGGGGAAAAACAAATACCTATTTTTTGCAAGCACTGCTACAAATATTTTCTACTGCAAAAGGAAACTTCAAAAGCACCCCTCTAATAAACATGCTGTATGAACTATCTGATTATCTCTACTTTTAAAAGATAGGTGTTCTATGAATATCTCCTAAGCATATATACATATATATTCTAAACCCACTGAAATACTCTTCCTGATCTAAAATTCTTCCAGTATTTGAAGATACTCACATTTAAGAAAATTATAGATCTGAGGAAATATTACATATAGAAGTCCCCAGGTTAAATACATCTGACGTAGGGACAACCATACTGATGAATAGGTTGCTTATTACTAAAAATGGTACACAGCATTGCTCTTACTTCAATTGATGCTGAATCCACACAATATTTTTATGGACCACTGAAGCCACAAATTTTTAATATACAGCTATTTTCAGAGGTTTGTAAAAATATTGCATGGCTTCCAGTAGTTTGCCAACTCGAAGAACAATGCTATCCAGTATTTTTAATAGTAGGTACCCTGTTTGTAACTACAGTGCAGGTAGTCCTCAACTTACAAAATATACAATTTTTTGTTGTTAAGCGAGACAGTTGTTAAGTGACTTGTCCCATTTTCGGAAATGGAAAATGTCTGTCACTTCTTTCATTGCTATTTTAACTTCAATCACTAAATAAACTGTTGTAAGTCAAGGAGTATCTGAATGAGCACTGACTTTTAATTATAAAGTTGTAATTAAAAAGATTTAATTATAAAGTTATAATTTAAAAGATTTAATTATAAAGTTAGTTTTTAAGTTAAAAAGTTAACTTAAAAAGTTAAAGATGGGAATGGAACGGGATTTCCTATATATTGCATGTCATGCTTGCAACATTATTTAAAATATTTTGTACATAAAAGAGGAGAAAACTCATGCTGACACGAAAATTTTTTAGAGTAAACTAGTAATTGTTACAATTTCAATTATGCTAAAACCCTCACTTTTCAAGTCTGGATTATATATACACACATGCACACAGGATTTTTACATCATAAAAAGTAAAACAGATTCAGGAACCTTAATGAAAATTTGTATAAGCAGGAGGATTAAAACTAGCCTCTGTAAAACTTAAGTGTTGCATCTGGGAGGTTTTATCTCTATCTAGTGACTGAGTTCCTTTTTGCTGACAGTTTTTTTTTTTGACACAAAAACAACAAACATTCTTTTTAAAAAAAATAAAAATAGAACTCCAAGTCTCATGCTTTAAGAAAAGTCTTTATTTTACAAAATTAAGAACCAATTATATACACAGGTGCATTTAACAGCAGCTTGTAATACTATACATAATGGGGAATTTATTAAAATTTCACACTTGTCAAGATCCCCTCTGCCCCCAAACAGGATTTTTGTTTTCAGGATGATGACACTTGCAAAACTATTAAATGAACTTTTAGTCTACATCTATAGGGCTTCTCTTCAAAGTAGTATAAAATGGTAATCTAAAAGTTTTAATAGCCCATTATTACCAGATATTTGTGATTTTACGCAATTACTGTCCTATTCACAAAAGGGTTAAAGTATTTCACTCAACATGAAACTATTTTTGGTCCCAATTATTACTGCAGTCTCAAGCATGCTGACAGTTTTATTCTATTCTAAAATTATTAAGATGAAAATTGCCAATATGATATCATGGCCCAGCAAGCTAAAGGAAGGAAGGACTAGTGATAATACCATCCAGGACCACCATTATAGTGACTTCTAGCATATAGTTACATTATGTTCATGCAGTCTCCACCACCAGGGCTGAATGGATCACTTTCACAGACTGACACAAAAGATAAAAACAAGCAGAGGGCTTAGAAACGCATCACCCTCACAGAGAGCAAAAGAAAAATTTAAAATAAGCAGTCAAAACTGAATCTGCAAGTGCATGAAAGAACTTCAGCTCTGCTGAAACTTCTGAATTACTTGCAAATTCAGTAAAATTTAAAATAAAAAGGAGTTATATACATAGTATGCAGCTCGAGTCTGATTTTTTTTTTTTTAACATACAAAACAAACTCCAGCCATTATGAAATCACTTAATTGGAATCTACCAAGATTCAAAGAAAAGATGCATTTTCCCTCTTTAAAAAAACACTCATGCTTTCCCCATGTCTTGGAAAGATGTGAAACAGTTTCAAGAAGGAAGTTTTACCTCTGTGGACCCATGTTAACATCCTAAAGTAGCAGTCTTGTCACTGGGGCATATTGTTGATAATAGCCAAAATACTCATTTTCTCTTGGGCTGTTTCTACATCTTCGGTCTGTTTCTGAGCTACTCCTGTGCCAAGGCCATATAGTCTCCCACAATACTTTGCATCATCAATTGTATCCTCAAAGAACAACTAGGAAAAATAAACAAGTGGTCATACATTTCATACATCTAACGTTTTGGGATATATCTTTAAGATTTAAGACAGTCAATTCAACAGTGGCTGACCTTTGCAGAACCCAAAGAAATTAAGAATAGTATAGCATATTGCAAAATATGTTGAAGAGGGTATCAAGAATAACATCAAACTACAAGCCAAAGATTTGGAAAGAAGCCAAATGAGCCTACCTCTTTCATTCTGAAGAATGCCATCCCTGTAAGTAAAGAATCTGACCCTGCTTGGTGCTGCCGGCCAATACGCTGCAAATCTAGCTGGTCAGCAACTTCCTGAAGCCCTCCCTGCAATAAAGGAAAAAGTCTGAAACACTAGAGCCAATGTTCTATCTGACCTCTTTTGACTGGTTAATGGGCGCTATTGGAGTTTTAGTAGAGACCAGAATTTTAAAGAATTTTGAAATTGTCGAAGCTGTGCTTCGAACTTACATATATAATTAATCTCCAGCAATAACTTGGTCGTTACAGATAACTGTTTAGAATAAGCAATGCTCCTGAAAGTATGAGACTTTTATATTTTTTATAATTGGGGGATTTGTGTATATTTGAATGTATTTGATTTTGGAGTGTTACACACTGATCAGAATTGCTTTTTGTGAGATAGGCGGTCAAATATGTGATCGATAAATTCTTGCCAAGCAATCATAGGGTACCATGATACAAAAGTTGGATCTGCTTTCCCAAATGGCATTTAATTTGCAGAGAATTTGTAACTATAAGATTAAAAGCAACCATTGAATAAAGCCATCATGCTTAAATATATAATTTGTTAATTATATATACCTTTTAAATGATATCTACAAATATTCCTCATTTTATTTTACACTTCATGATTTGCAATTCATGATAAAATGTACCTTCAGGTTTTTGCAGCTCTTCATTAAATACTTAACATCATATATAGATGGAAAGAAAAGATTCAGGATATGAAAGAACTCGTGTTCTTCTTCTGGAAGCCTAGAATCTGTTAGCAGTTTCACCATATAACCAAAGTCATAGCCACTGATGAAGTAATAGTAAAATGGCACATGTTAGTTAACAGCAATATGGCTAGGTATGCAGAATTAACTATTATGATCTATTTTAAGTCAATCTTTTCCAATTCAGCTTTTAACTGTTGACAGTGGAAACTGAACTGGAGATAGGTCCTCAGCAAGTAGAAGTAAATGGAATAATAATAATAAATGCTGAGAACAAAAAGTAGTTGTTAAATGCACCTCCATGATGACAGGGATTTAGTAAGAAATTGAGTGGAAAATGCAACAACAAAACAAGGAACAAAGCTGTGTCATATAATCTGAGTCATATGTTCATATTCCAGCAACAAATAAATAGCTGAAAGTTGATGCCTGCAAAAAGTAAAGTCAGTAAAATATGAATTGCCTTCATCATCATTTGGTATTTACTAGATTTGGGGATAGGTGAGGTGAATTATGGAACAGTTTAAAATTTTGGTAATACTTACAAAAGCACCATTCACAACGAGACAATCCAAAAAGGCTAAAGAAAAGGTAACATCTGATAATTGGATAAGTTTTGAAAATAAGGGAGGTGTGCGTTTAATTACAAAGTATGTAGAGAACTTAAAACATTAAAAGAAGTTGTTATAACAAGGTAGAACACGTCAATGATAAGGAAAAAACAAATGTAACCATTGCTCAACATGTGCTGTAATATGTGTGTGTGTGTGTGTGTGTGTGTGTGTGTGTGTGTGTGTTGTATGTTTTTAACTGTATGAGTATTAAATAAATTCTATTTAGAAAAATAATAATTTACAAACCATTTAGAATTCCAGTTTTTCTGCCACTGAGGATCATTCTCGGATTCATAAACACCAACTGTTCACCAAGGCCATTTGCCCAGGCATTCATTTTTTTCCAAGCAATTCCAACATACAATCTATACCTATTTATGCTAGATCAAATAAAAAAGGCAAATAAAGTTTACCGACATATTGAAAAAACAGACTAACCTATGAAATGAAAGCCATTTGACATTGTCACTGAGCACCACACCAGAGGTCATTAGAAGTTCTGCAAAATGTAAAGTATCAATCCCTTCCTCCTCGTGTTTCTGAAATTGTAATCCCGAGCTTGCAAGGAGGTCTATTGAATCCTGAGAATACATATCTTCCCTAATGAGAAAGACAAATGTTAAAACTAGTTTGATTTTTCCTAAACAATCACTGGGTATCATTTGTTTATGTTACTACTTCCAATTCATTATTTACCATGACATGGTTTTGGTAAATTTATGGAACCCTTCTGTCCAACACATACAAAAGGTCCAGTTGATATTTTTATTTCAGTAAAATGTGGATATACACCTTATCTTGTTTATCTGAAAATGGCCTGTTTTATCTGAAATCAACAGGTTATTTTCAAAAATATTCTTTTACAAAGTAACACATCTTTTAAAGAGATTAACAGCTTCTACTGTGCAGACTTTGAAACACACAATTTTTTTTCCAAGCGAATGGAAAATTGACAACAATATCTTGGTTCTCTGTGGCCATAAACTTAAGTTAGAGAAATTATTCTGCCGGTTAGCCAGACTTACGTAAGATTGAACTTGAAATTAAACTGCCAAGTATTGATTCCTACAGGATATTCTCCTTTTTCATTAGTGAAGGTCAGGCCTAACTGGATAATTTTAAGCAGGTCAACGTTACATCGGAGCAATTGATATTGATAATCTATAGAACTGCGAAATTCACCAATTGGTCGAACAACAACCCCAGGAAACTCTGTGTCCTACAAAGGAACATAAGAAAACATTAAACCCAAGCAAAAATAAAATCTGGATATTATCTCTATACAAATATTGTGGTTTTTCAAATGTATGATTATTCATAATTGACACTTTATTATGTATTAAATTAAAAGAAACATATAAATATTTTAATAGAATCTTGAGTTTAGTAATTTAAATACTGGTATTAAATACTGGTATTATTTAAACCTAGAAAGAAGTTCCTGTACTTTATTACTATCTCTGTTACTATAAAAAGTCAGAGATAATTTTGTTATATATTAATTTGATATATATTTTTGACACTTTATAATTTGTCTTTTTATTCCTTTACCCTTTTTCCTTTATGTTACTTTGTATTTTGATCTCCCAAAAGAAATGGGAAGTATACACATGGATCCCTTCTTATTTGCCATAGACTCTTCTTCAATAACATACTCTCACTGCATTTAATTTATTTTACGGGAATCATGCAGTTGCTTTAAAGGCAATCAGGAATAGTTTATTCATGTGTTGAAATATTTCTGATGAATTTGGAACAAGATGTTTTCGGTTTAGGCTTACAATATTTTTGCGTATATTTAAAGTGTTTTGGGAAAGCAAATATACTAATAACATAGAATAAAAATAAATGGAATAATTAATCTGGAATTAATTTATTGATATATATTTCAGAACCCATTCTGATACAGTGGTACTTTGGTACTCAACTGCTTTGAAACTCAACTAATTTCATTTTGACATGAAATTTTTGTCCCAGTATTTATTGTTTGTTTGGTATTCAATACACAAGCAAGAACTTATCATGTTGGCTGCCTTGTGACCCACTACATTATGGGAAAAAATTGTTTGGTATTCATCATTTTTCACATCTCCTGGGACCAATTAACAACAAGTACTGAGGTTCCACTGTATAACTAACATTTATATGTCAGAGAATGGCAAATCTACATAATCTGGCACAATCTAAAACATCCGGCCAAATGGTGCAAGATTTTACAAATAAGCTGTATATAACAAAGCCCTGAATATTACTACAGAAATGTCAAATACATCAATGTTTGTACAAAAATCTACTTTTAAATTAAATAGGGATGATACAGGAATAGTATTAGGATCTAATGCAAAGTTTGCAGATTTGGATTCCATAACTCACTGAAATAAACTTTTTAATAGAACTAAAAATGCTGAAAGAAGCTTCTTTAAAATATCAAGTGGATTCGAGACTGAACGCAACAGTGATTTAAACTACAATAATTGACTTATTTTTTAAAAAAAGTATGTCAGAATTAAAGCTGCACAGAAAGCATAAATTTACCATCGCAATGTAGCTGTAGCTGAGAACAATTTCCCGAATTTTTCTCATCTCTTCCTCTAGATTGTTTGCCCATACTTCACAGATCACTTGACTATTTTCAGCAAGTGCTGCTGGCATCTTGAAGGATTTGTATACAATTACAAAGGAAAACCGGTGCTCCAATAATTCAAAATATCTAACAATTGTTGATAAAGAGGAAAAAAGGCAATATAATTGTCAGGATTCCAAGTCATAGATCCATTGCAAGCAAGAACTCGAGGCAGGTGAATTCTTCAAAGGATAGCTTTATTAGAATATCTCATTTGCACATATCTGATGAAAACTGACTCTAAGGGAGCCCCGGGTTTTCACCTAATTAAAAGTAAACGTTTTTTTCCCTCAACCCCAAAGAATCTGCCACATGGGCCAATCAAGGCTGGTCTGGTGACATCACTCCCTGGCCAGATGTGAGAACGTCCTTGGTTGCCAAGAGAAAGTATTTTATTTTGACTAGGCAACCCAGCTATCTCTAATCCCCCCTCCCTCGCTCCAGTATGGCAGCAATTGAGTTTATCTGAGCTGATCCAGGGAGTGGCTGTATAAATGGAGCAAGGCAAAAATTCTTGTTAAAAGCTCTCAACTGCCTGGACAAGAATCACTTTCATAACAAAGGCATCAAAAAGGGGCATGTATGGCAAAGATGAGCTGGGAGGCAAAAGCCTGTTTTAATAACAGAAATGCTGATCAGAATTGCTCTTGAAAAGGACTCTTCTCAGCAGACTCCTAAACATTCTTCTGCAAGCTGCAAAATCAGATACTAAGTGCTGATAAAAGTTAAAAAATTACCCAAAGCTTTACCAGCACAAGCGAACTCTCTTTGGCAGGCCTTTAGAAGCCCTCAAAAAGCTGCAGGATCCAAAAACAGATAAAGCTAAAGCACATTTCTCATCTAAAGCTTAAGTTGTGTTGGCAAAGCGGCTCAAACATAGTCTGGATATGGTTCAGTGTGGGAAGTTGAATCTAAATAGATAATGAAATTAGGCTCCAAACAGTTACAAAAAACATATCTTTAAAATGTAATAAAGTTTGAAGAAGCATTTACCAAACCATAAGGTATGATTATGGACTCAAAATATTACATAGCACATGACAAAAACAATGTATTCATGCTCCTCCTTTACGTAAATAATGTGATAAGTTCTCCTGAGATTCATCTTGGTACAAATATTTGGAGGAGGGGGAGATTAGTAGAAATAACAATTCAGAAGGTGGAAGCTTCCTAACAGTTAAAGTTCAAAATCTGTCTACTATCACAGACATTTTAATTCTTGACAAGAATGTTACTGAGCCAATATGGAAAAATATTTAGTAAGCATTTACTCTATACACTTATTTTAAAAGCCCAATTCTTTGGAAGCTTTAAAATATTAATTTTGAGCATAAATTAATGCTTTGAAAGGGTTAATCTTTGGTTATGTTTGTGTTTGCCTGTATACTGGGGTTTACAAATTCAAGTATTCTGTATTCCAAAGAAATCCAAACACTCCAGGGAATTTCCAGAAGCCTGGCACTCTGACAAATTAGCCATCAATAGATATTAGACACAGATATTAACAATATCCATGTAACAAGACAATCAACTAGCCAAAAAGGAACAAAAAGACCCAAGCACCTCTCCACCAACAATCAGCACCCAGATCAGCATACATTCACTCCAAGAGTAACATCAGATCAACAATCAAGTAAACAATTTCCCAATCAAGAAACTGTTAAAGAAGCCCCACAGTAAACAGCCCAACCCAAGAATCTCTAAGAATCTTCACCCCCACCAACACTGACAGGGCAAGCCACTAAAATACAAGGATATCCTGAGGACATCAAACATCTGCAAGAAAACAAGCAAGCTCAGAGAGCACCAAGTTCCCCTTCCCATTCAAAGAGATATTTAGTTGCTAGATGCCCTCTCCAATATTGTGTGTCACAGCCACAGTACAATAAACAATAAATACACAGGATAAAAATTGCAAGTAAAAAAATGCAATAGCCAAGCTGCTAATTAATGTAAGATATACAGACCACATGATGCCTGCACTGAAACATCTGCACCAGAAAAGTGTTTAACTGGTAAAAACTAAGTTCCTGGCATGAACCTTTAATGACATGGAGTCTGAATATCAGGAGAAACACTCATTTTAAAGATATCTCCTCTGTAGGAATGTCATGTATCTGATAGGAAAACACCTTTCCTATGTTGTTCCCAGACATTAGAATACAACTTCTCTAGAGATGAATTTGATTCTAACCTCTCAACATTAAATTACTATATATACAGGTAATCCTCAACTTACAACAGTTCATTTAGTGACAGTTTGAAGTTATTATGGCACTAAAATGTGACTTATGATCATTTTTTCACTTATATGACCGTTGCAGCATCCTAGTCATGTGATTTACATTTGGATGGTTGACGCCTGTTTCATGTTTATGTTTGCAGTGTCCAGAGGTCATGTGGATAATTTTTGTGACCTTCTGACAAGCAAAATCAATGGGAAAGCCAGATTCACTTAACAACCATGCTACTAATTTAACAACTGTAGTGATTCAATTATAACAAATGTGGCAAAATAAAAGTCATAAAATGGGGCAAAACTCACTTAACAAATTTCTCAATATAAATTCTAGGCTCAGTTGTAATCATAAGTTGAGGACTACATGTATGCTATACATTATATTACATTATACTGTTATTCAATTTTCATGCCACCCATTTCCTGCTTAAGGTAACTACGGAAGGCTTATTTTATTATAAAAAGATAACTAGAAGTAAACGTATTAAAACTATGCAGATTAAATATTTGATAAATTTTAAAAAGGTGCAACTTTCACCAATTATTAATTTATTTTAATTTTAAGTTTTCAGTATATTTTTTAAAATTTTGTTAATCTCCTGCTCTTCTGAGCAGAAAAATGGGATGTCGACTGTGTAAAGGAATAAGCATATTTTTCCCTCGAACTTGAACGTGTATCCTGTTGAAAAACGCACACTTGCACACATACACACACAATGTTTTCAGCAGGCACCCTTAAAAAAAAATCCTTAAACTAGGAGACAAACTTTTCTCCCCCTCCCAAGCAACTTCATCTCCGATTTCTGAGCGACGGCCGCCGATCCGGTCCGCCCAATGCAAACCGGCAAAGGCTTTTGAAGCCACCTTCCCTGGACAATCCGCCGCAACCTCAGCCAACAAAGCTTCCTTCTTTTTATCCCAAATACGACTGGGCTCAGGAAACTCCGCCTCTCCAAGGCTCAGTTTCCCCGGGACGGAATGGGGGGATTGAACCCGGGGCCACACTGAGGGATCGGGTGTTTTTACTGCTGTTCGGCAATCCCCGTCACCTCAGCCAGCGAAATCTGTCCGATGGAACACGGCCCCGTGAGGCACTGTTTGTTTCTCCTCAAGCAAGAAGCATCTGCCAGGCCGTTTCGATCTCCCCGTTCAAAAACGGAGCCTTCCATTTTAAGGCTTCCCAGCGTTAAAGTCAAAGAGGATCTGGCTTCTGAATTTCTGCCCCGGCTCGCTGAGGGCTCAGTAGGGAGGAGGCAGGCAAATCACCGTGGGGACCGGCTCCCGGGGATGCTCGGCCTTCCTCCCGCGCAGCAACAGCAGCAGCCCCCGCCTCGCCCCCCACCTCCCCCCCCCCCGACGCCTCTGGGAAGTCGAACTACGAGAGCGAGCGAACCGAAACGCCTTCCCGAAGACCAAGGACATCCGGTCTGCAAAAACAAAAGATCTGCTCCGCCCCGGACTTTCGGGCCCTTCCGCCCTGCCTTGAGCCTCCGCTCCGGGCCTGCGCTCGAAAAGGAAGCCCCCACCCCACCTCTCCCCTCCCCATCCGCTGCGCGCGCGCACGCCGCCTCACCAGGAGAATCGAGCGCCGGACCGTTATCGCCCCCTTTCCCCCGCCGCCTTCGTGGTCTCGGTTAGAAGCCGCCTCTCTCCTGGCCTTTTTTTTTTATTATTATTATTTTTTTTTTTACATCGCTCGATGGTTTGAGGGATTGATGTAATTTTTTTCCCGCTTTCTCCCTTCCTTGCACGCATGCGCTTTGTAATAGAGCCCGCTGACCCTTTTCAGGCAAAAAACTTCCGGGCGCCTCGAAAAATCCCGGAAAGACGAAAAGGCTGCAGTATTGCTCATGCGCATGGCCAGCGTGGCTGCCCAGTGACTCCTGCGCACTCTGCTCTGACTTGTGTTTATTAACCAGTGAAAAGCGCCAATAATGGTCACGTTTGTATGTTACGTGGATCTCAGAGACGGCTAATGCAAGGCGGTTTGGCCTTTGCACTTAATAGCCCTCGGGTTTTGCTAACGCGTGCCTGGTAAATTTAAGCTAGTCCGCCGCAGCAGTGAAGGCAATCTAGTTCACATCCATAGAAGTGAACGGTGTCCCCTTCTAGTATATTTGGGCAACAGTTAAAGCTGTCTTTACCCCAAGTTTGCGAGGTTAAAGATCCATTTACAAGATCCATTGAATTGCGCGGGGCCATATCCCGGGGAAGCGAAGGTTGTGATCTGTGCTCATATAAAAAACAACAACTGGATTCCTTATCTAGCTGACATTTCATGTTTCCTTAAGTGTAAACCTGGTAAAGTAAAAGTATTTAAAACTCTTGACTTAGGAGCCAACCCTATCTGGGCTAAAAGTTATTACATAGCATCACGTCAGCCCTGAAAGCCAGTTTAGTATGGTGGTTTAAGGCATCAAGTGGAAAAACTGAGTGACTTAAGATCCAGTCCCACTTTAAGCACGGAATCCGTGAATGATTTTGAGCCCGTCACTCTCTTAGCTCTGCAAAGCAGGCAGTGATAATTCACTTCCGAAAAATCTGACTTGATGGCATGCAAAAAAGTTATCAACTATGAAACAAGCCCTTTTGAAACCTCATGGGTTTTATTTCAGGTTCCTAAAATTTCTACACATTAAGGGAGGGATGAGTAGAATGTAGATTAAATTGAGAGAAGGATTATTATATACTACTTGTTAGGTATTTCTGTTCATTTTTACTGAACCTTTGCTGGTTAATAGAAGCTGAAGATTTAGAAATCAGTTTATAGCAATTGTATTGCATAGAATGAAGATGTATTTTAAGAGACAGTGATAAGGTAATCTTAACTATATTTGCTATGAATGAAGGAGTTTGTTTTGCTTACTATCTCCCTTTGGAAGATTCTTCCACGTTTGATATTTTTGTATTAAGTTCTTGTATTTTACCTGTTTAATGTAATTTTTAATAAGATTATTGGGAAAAATAGAAATTCTACCCAGAGCCCTCAGATTTTGGGAGCTGATGATCAGCCATTTTGAGCACAGTCATGCTCACAAGACAGTGTCTGGGTGCTGGTTCATAAAGTAAGTGTACTGGGGGATGTGCCGTTACAGAGCACAATTTAAAGAGAGCAACCTGCTGTCCCTTCTGTTCCACCCACCCCAGTCATTCTCTATTACTCCAATTTACTTTTTCACTAAGTGAGTACACTTTCAAATAACTGATACAGATTGACCCATGCAGTGCTTTGCAATGCTGAAAATGTTTCAGAATGTAGCATTTGTGTAACCAAATCTTCCCAGGGAGGAACATAAATTTATCCATAGAAAATAGAAAAATTCCCTGAGCAAGTGCATTCTTCCCAAGAAAACAACTTAGCAAGAGATACTATCTTAATAAAGTACAATCAACAAAGCTCTCAACCTATTATAAAAACTTATAATCAATGTATAACAATGTAACCTTTAACTTGATGCCTGATTTGTAAATGGGATAATCAGGTGGATTACCAGATTGAGAAGAGCAAATATTCTTATTTTTAAGAGGAATTGGGTAACTAAATACCGATCAGCTCATTATCCACAGCACATCAGGGGAATACTTTGATTTGTAAGCATTTACAAAATAATAGATTGCTAACAACAGCCAGCTGGATTTATCAACAGTAAATCTTGCCAAACCAGTT
Source organism: Laticauda colubrina (assembly GCA_015471245.1). NCBI lineage: Eukaryota > Metazoa > Chordata > Lepidosauria > Squamata > Elapidae > Laticauda > Laticauda colubrina. The sequence continues at coordinate 68,896,421 of BLBF01000003.1, forward strand.
TGATACAGATTGAGCAATTCAGTTGACCACAGGAATGCAATGAACTGCGTACTTTGACTTTAATCCTGTTCTGAGTAGAGAAGATGGGAAAATACAAGTTGGACTCTGCCATCTGTAGATGGAGTCAGCGGATTAAACAATTGTATTCAAGTACATGTTAATATACAATCAGATAATTGGATGGGAGACCCTGTGGTTGAAGTTGGTCTCTAGGGCCAGTTAATTGCATTGGTTTCCCTGTTGCTCAAGAACATTCCTGCCTTAAATTGCTTGATTCCATTGCTGCAAGATTGTAGAGCCAAAGATCTGAAGTGGTTCAGTTCATGGCAACCTTGGATATATACCATATTACAGATAGCCTTCAACTTATGACAATTGAGCCCAAGCAAGTTTTGTCCCATTTTATGACCTGTCTTGCCAGTTAAGTGAATCACCGCAGTTGTGAGTTAATCTCTCATTGATGTTGCCTTGTCAGGTTGCAAAAAGTGATCACATGACCCCAGACACATTGCTAATCAAACACATGCCAGTTGCTGTTGGAATTTTGATCACATGACCATAGTGATACTGCAAATCCTCTGGAAAACCATGTCTTCAGAAATGTTATAATTTATTTTGGTCACAATTGTAAATTGAGGACTATCTGTTGACAGCCTGCCGCCTGACCTATACTTAGGTTCAGACATTAGATGTTTTGCATTTCAGGACAGATGACTAACCTGAAAAGCATCAGTGCTTCCTTATGGCAAGATTGCTCAGATTGCTCCGATTGCTTTTCAGCTGAACTAATGCTGTCAATTTTTTGCAAATAATTTGGGCCTATTAGATTATCATGCTCTAGGCAACTAATGGAGCCTGGTTGAATTTATTCTTGCTTGTTGTGCACAGAATCAAATCTGGAATAGGTAAGGTGTATGTGTTACTAGGACTCAGAGAGAACTTGATATACTGAGATGTCTTTTATTCTGAATTATTTTAAGTATGCTTTCTTCTTCGTACTTTTCACCAATATTTCTAAGAAGTTTTGAGTGTCTGGCTTGCCACAAGTTTTGGCCATTTTGAAAATTGAAGTAACTGGCAGTCGATTCATTCTGCAGCGAGGGCACAGGAACATTCAACCCAGAACTAGTAAAATTGAGAATATTAAGTGTCATTTCTTACTGACACCATATCAAGTGGTCCTTTCCTATGGAAGATCTGATCAGGATAGGATTGGATTTCCACAATGGGCACAGAACAGTGAATGCAATCAAAGCAATGAAAATGAAACTACATGGTCTTTTGAACTTTTTATTTTTATACATTTTTGTATTAAAAAGGAAAAAGCATAATTACCACAAATTACAAAGGACTAAAAGCACTACTAGAATAATGAGTCACATCAGCCTATAAAGCAGATACTCTGAATAATATTACTGTTTATAATACAGGCTCTCATTCAAGTATTTTACAATTTTCCTCTTCCTTTCCCCCCTCCCCAATGTGATGATCCTAGCACATGGGTCAAGAATTATATACTATTAATAGGAGATGGGATTGTGCATGGTAGGCTATATTAAGATCTTTTCTTCCCAGGTGATATATGGTAACAGTTGTTTTTAAAGATTTTCCCTCCTAAGAATAAATATAGTTGAAAAGTGAATACAAACTCTTATTTGGTTTGTCTTTAGCAGCAAGCACACACACATATGCATCCTGCTTACAGGAAGCAAGTATACCAGATTTTCTTTTCTACTATGAGAGTTTCACCTGTGTACAAAACAATCATGGCACATTTTCCAGATTGTTCATCCAACATTTTCAGCAGCTTAATACAGACTTCACACCAATGAAACTCCAAATATCATAGTTGTGCACTACTGCAGGAATTAATCCAACAATTTTGAGGGGAAAGATTTGGCCATGCCTGTTCCAGGCATGTCACATAAATGCTATTATCAGAAAGTGGTCTTGAAGGGCAAAAGCTCAAACCAAGGATATCATATCCTTAGCTGTGGGATCTCAATGGCCCAAGCCAATTTGTTGTACCATGATACAGAATGTGGAAAACAGAACAATAACCAAAAATATGAGTCATTTCTGTGAACATGAATACATGCAAAAATAATGTCACCAAAGAAAAGGAGGGTTTTAGAGGGCCAGACTTGGAAGAACGAAATCTGTAAAACCAAACAGGAATGGTTAAACCATGCCCTTTTCATGTATCCAGTCATAGAATATGCTCATCACAGATAAGTCGGTCCTATGTTCAAGTGTCTTCAGAAAGTGAAAATGTAAACTAGCAGAAAAGGTATCGATATTTTTTTTAAAAAAGTGTCCAAACCCATGTTGCTGAGATGAACTCTCCCACCCCCAATAAACAACTCATTTGAAACTGATTTTTTAAAGATGGAGGCATCAAACAATGCTAACTATACATTCCCTCTTAAGCCTTTCTAATCGTTTGACAAATCCAAGTTTTAGAAGATTGATATGGATAAGACAGAGACCACCAAAATTTGTTGTATTAACACATTTGATTGTTTAACAAAAGAAAATAAGCAAGGCATAAATAACTCCCAGCCCAGCCCTGTTTAAACAAGTAAATAAATGAACAAAAATGTATGGCAGCACTCGAAGGTTTTGATGTTGTGTATTAATCGTACAATCAAACTGCCAGGAGCAAGAAAGGCAAATACAAATCTTTGCACTGTAACTGGAAAATTGTGAGGAACAAAAAGGGGTAGAGAGACATGTCAGCACCATCACATCATAAAGGTCACTTACTTTCCTGTCTGTTCTAAGCCAGATTTCAACTTCCCCTTCTACCGGACCATAAACATTTAGACCTATCCAGAATGACCAAAGTTATTCTTAAAATGCCTTTTGCTTTCCACTGGGGAACAGAAACTTTCTCAGAGGTAGTAATCTCAGACATTAGGAAACCACAGAAAGCTTCTAAATCCCAACTGAAAGCTTCTGTTCCCAGAAGGTACTTTCACACATTATGAGAGCATAGCATACTCACATTTTTATTAACATCCACTCACTTCCCAACAAGGTATTTGAGCCTATTTTTGCCAAAGAAATCTCTTCTATTTATAGGATTGATGTGATGCCTTCTGACTTATGGGTAAACCTATAATTACATGAGTACAACATATTCTACTGATGTCTTTCTAAGCTGGTGCAAGAATCTGTCATCAATAAATCTTCCCAAACCTTTCAGTCATAACTTCTCTCAACAAGTAAACTTTTATACAGTCCAACCTGTAACATTGTCAGATTGATAAAACAAATCATGTGACATTCTTACAGGTTCTTTCATTCTTACAGATATCACAAGTTTTTAATAGTTATTTTTCTTCTCCTACAATCTACTACTGCTTTCTTAGTGCTCATCCCAAATTTGCAAAAGTGACTTTTGTATAACCACACATAGCAGCGTTCACATTCAGAAGAGCCCAATTCTTCAGTGTTAACCAGAACAAATGTCCAGACTTGCTTCTAAGAATGCTTTTGAACAAGTATCCATTGGTTTTGACACATAAGCATTTGCTTCTATCTCACAGTTCCCAAAGGTATGGTTTATTTCATGTTGCAACTATGATACTTAGGTTTACAAGGTTTGCGTGGCAAAATTTACTGATGAACACTACATGGCAGCATATCTTGTAGTTGTAATAGTCCTAATGAAAATACAGGCATTCCAATCCATCTGCCTAACTGCCCATTGAAATCCTGGGATAGTAAGGATTTCAGCCAATTCATGAAATGGCCGCGTTTTTCCCAAGTGTTAGTTCCATTTTAGCATGGTTCTCCTAATGCAACATACTTTACAACATCACAATGTAATTGCACCTGGTGAAAACAGTGGAATGCTCATTTTCATTTCTCATGCCTTAATGACAAGATGAAGGTTTGTTATAACAAGTGACACAGCAAAGAAAGCAAGCAATACCCTGATGCTATTCAATCATGCTGGAACCATAGGGTGTGTTTTATGTGGCCGTTGCACTATCACTCATAAATACTCTGTGGCAAACTCCCATTAAAGCAAGCTTGATACAGCTAGAAACAGTAACATCAGACAGCACTAACCCTAGGCAGAAAGTTCCATCTCCTTAGTTATCTACGTATTTAGTACCAAACCATCCACAAGAGGTTATAAATCAATGAACCGCCGTAATATCACACTCCTTGAAACACTAAATTAACGCTTATCTGCTCCAAACGACTAAGTGCAGGACTTAAGGTCTGTTATTATTTCACAAAAGTACTTTCCAGCACTTAATATCAAGGATACACCTGAAACATGAAATCTAAATGTGGAAATAGCCAAGTTATATGACAGTTCTGGCAGAATAATTCACAGAAAAGATGCAGTATGCCTTGCCCCACTTTTTCTAAGTGCATGAGGTGCAGGGAATGGAGGATACCAATTCTCAACATTACAGAAAAGCCCTCTGCACATGCTTTACCAAGGAGGGGGAAGAAGGGGACTGTTTTAACTTAAGCCATAGTACATAGGACCACATAGTACATAGGACCTGTTTACAGTATTGCACCCTTTTGCTACCATTTATTCCCTTTTGGAGCTATATGGTAAGCAGGGGTAACCTAATGAACTTCCTCCCCCTGCTGATTTTTCTGCAAAACACCAATACTACATTAGGAAAGTTAACAAAATGCAGGGAGAAACAAACCAGGTTGTCAAAAACATGATATAGCATATATTTCCTTCTCTGCTGTTCACACCAATAGTTCAGGACAGCTGTTTTCTACATAATTTCAGCCATGCGAATAGTCTCTGAAGGTTCCAGCAATTAGCCCAATAACAGCCAAGATAAGCTTGGTGTTTTCTATAAAGTGGTGTGACACAGCAAATATGGTTCCAATTCATGAAGTGTTTTTTTTTTTTTGTCTGTACGTGTGATGCCTGCAACTAGCCAACAGTCTAAACGGCAGCATCCTTGGCTACATGGTCATTCCAGGGAAGGGAGGCAGATTATCATAGTTATTGTGAGAAAGAAAGGGAATCCTCTCCAAGTAATCAAAACGAGTAAGCTACCTCAAATTCAGAAATGATTGGACATAAAAATCCTACTTTGTTTTGGATAAAGCTGTTTTCCTGTACACACGTTCTTCAACCACATGGATGAAAAGCAAGGATGTATATATTTAGACCCTCACTCTGTGTATTACTCTTTTCCTGTTGCAACTGCCTGCCTATCCTGGAATAGGAAGTTCTCATGAAACAACAAATGAGATCCTGTCCTGTCCTGATGGGAGAGAGAAAAAAATGGTGGTGCACCTGGAAGTCTAAGTGAAGCAATGGCAGATGCAGTTGTAGCAGAAAGGACACTAAAACAGTTGATACACATACATCAGCATCAACTACACAATAGCAGAAGTTGCAGGCTGAAGTGCCCCAGTATCCCCCCTGCTCTGGAGAGAAGCTGTTCGTGTGGTGTGAACCAACATTCAGCTAGATCTCAACAATATTGTTCCAGTTGATGCGGATCACAGCTGGGTTAAAAGGAAGACAGTCATCAGCTACTGCAGACAAGAGTCACTGAACAGGAAACAGAAATATATCAGTCTGGCTGATTCCCAAGGAGATGCCATTTTCCCAAAATGCTCAAGTCAGGGATGCCTACAAGTTCCCAACTCCACAATAAGGCAACTTATTAATTTTGAAGGAAGGAAGCAAAAGAAACAGATTTTTTTAAAACAAGTTTTTTTGTGTTTTGTGTTTTTTTTTTTAAGTGAAAGCTGTTTTAGCCAAGTCTTAGCATTCCTATGCGAGGGGAGACACTGTGCAAGTTTATGTTCTACCCATCACGCAAAAGAACTGGGCAAGCCCAATGTAAGTGGGCCCACTTTCAGCCAGGGTCCTTTGGTTCATTTCCAGTCGTAGATGTCTGATGGAAAAGATGAGCAACATAGAGGAAGCCACAGCAGAAGTGGTGGTGATAGTAGCAGAGACTCCTCTTGTGCATTGCTATATCCAGAAACGGCAATGCCTGCTGAACTTGGAAAGCCAAAGGCTAGTTCTCCAAATAACACTATATTGTTCGGTCCAAACTTCCAGCTTACCAAGTGGGCTGCATAGTTGTTAAGTGTTCAGAGGGAGGAGAAGGAGCTGGATTGTGAGGCTGCACGATGCAGAGTAATTTTGGTTTATCCAAACAAATTTCTATCAATAATTTAAAACTTGATATATATATAATATATATATATATATATATATAATATTTATATTTATAAAAAATCTCCCCTTTCCCAACCCAACCTAACCCCTGAAAGGAGCTAAGACATGAAAATGTGATGGTCTGGCTCCAATCAATGACTTAATCACAGCGAGGGAAAAGATGCATTCAACTTGGATCATCTTGTTTTTCCAGCCAACAAGAAAAATCATATGCACTGTATAGCCCCACCTCCCAAAAGCAGCCTGGTCTTGGACTTTGACATTCCAACTCCCTGCCCCCTTTTCCACTGGAAGTTCTAGTATGTCTACTTCCCCACTGTTTGGGTTTCCACTGTGGCTGTGGAAACTGCATGTGGCTGGCTCAGGTTTTTGGCATCTTCCTGGCTTGATGAGTTGGGGACTTGGCTGGATGAGGCAGACATTTGATTGGATGGAGTATGACCAACAGTCTTGCTAGAAGACTGAGATGGGTATCGCTTCCTTCCATCCACTCCTATAGTTGCAGCATATCTCTTGTGGCTACTTTCTTCCCCTATAGGAGGCTGAAATGAGAAAAAAGCCATGAGATCAATTTATGTAGCATCTCAATATTGCTTCAAGATTCATGATTTACAAAGAGAGAGAGAGAAGGAGGGGAGAGAAAGAGAAATATATAGAGTTTTGTTATAATATTTTTAAAAAGTAATAGTACTTCACAGCCCCACCTTTCTTTAGTACTTATTGCTTGGTCCACACTTTCAAAACTGAGGTCTTAAAATCTTTTCATTCTACTTTCAAATGTTAAGGGATTTTATAGTCATTTAGCAAAAAAAAAACATTTTTAGGAGAAAACTGAAGAGGACAGTGACCTGCAGCACTCAACTTTGTCATGTCAGAACTGGATAAACTAGAATGAGCCCTCAGGAATGTTAGTCCACTTCAAAATATAGTTTCCAATTCTAGTTCCTGAAGTCTTGATATCCATACCTTCATTCAAAATTATCTGAAGATAGATGAATGGGCTATTATTTTTTTAAATAACTATTGTTATTGTTTTTTCTGCTTAGCACTTTCAGGCAAGTGTAGGGTTCACTTTTTTTTTTTTTTCTAAATCAAATTTCAATCCATTGGCTGGACAGGAATTGATCAACTCTGGCTTGTTTCCTGAGCCTGGTGTCGTGGGCTGAGAAGTGACTGGTCCAAAGCCACCCGGCTGGTTTTCAAGCCTAAAATGGGACTACAACTCATCATCTCTAGCCTAATGCTTTAACTACTGTACCAAACTGGCGGTTATTTATTACTATGGTTTAATGCACAGTCAACCAGTTGTTTAGATTGGATTTAGCATTTTTATCTCCCATCGAATTCTTCCCGAAGATAGATATTGTTGTTTGGTAGTGTTTTTATTAATATATTTATTAATATATTTTTATCTTGCCCTTTACATACATACATAATCCATGGCTTACAAGCACAATACAAATAGAATAGAAACTGGAAAAATTGTTAAGTAGTGTGGCACTTAAGTGAGACATCATGTGACTGCACTTTTTCCAATCGTTAAGTGAATCACTATTAAAGCAGACATCATGTATCCATGACTTGTGACCTTCCCTGTTAAACCCAATTTTGCCTTCTTTTTCCTCATAGCAACAATCTTATAAAGTGGGTTGGCTGAGAGTGTGTCAGGCCCAAAGACACTTAAGCCAGTGATTGCAATTAATTTACAAGCAGAATTTCCCTATCATTTCATATTATTTCAAACACATTATTATTAACCGACTCTGTGAACATTATGCCTGATATCGCCATAAACTTTGGAGTAAACACAATCATTAGAAATATTTTTATCACAAGGAAGAAACAGTAATTAGTACCCACATCAACTCTGAAGTCTTCAAGGCGGCGAAATTTGCTGAGGTATTCTTGCAATTTGCTGTCAATGTCCAAGTTTTTGGCTTTGGAATATTTTAAGAAGGCCCAAAATTTTTCTAAACCATAAAGCTGGCCTATTAACAAGGGACAAAAAATTAAGAATAAGTCTCATCTCACAAAGGAAGCCATAGCAATTTCATTTCAGCAAATGTTAAGAGTGACAAAAATTGGCAACTTATCAACACACGAAAACAGACTTTTTATTAGCTGTACACATACCCAGGGCCATGTAGGGTGGGAAGGAAACAGACAAAGGGGACAAGAAAGCAGCTGGCCTTCTCTTTACTTAAGACAAAAGAGCATAAAGCTAAAGGTAATCTTGGCCTCAGAAGTCAGGAGCTTCTCATACGAAAGTTTTGGAATCACAGAGTAATCAAAACTCCAACTATTTATTCTAAAGAAATATTACATAGTTATGGACAAATGTCCCACAATTTATTTGCATAAAAATTCCCTGAAATATCAGCCACTGTATGTGCTACCAGAAAAAATATCACTTACCAGCCTCAAAATCTTTTATAGTTTCTTCTTGGAAATCTTTAAATATGTCAGGCCGGAATTTTTTCTCCAGTCCATAACTGTAATATCTGAAGAGGCACTCCAGTCCATACCTGCAAGACCATACTATTTGTAACACTACTCCTTCCTTCAGATGCTCTAATTTTTCTTACATGAGTTTATTTGATCAAGTCAAATTATCCATTTAATATCTGTTTAAAAGGGCTATTACCATATTTTTACTAAAGCCATGATCAATCCATGTGTCCCCCTTTCTATATTTAAAATGCCAACTATAATGATGCAATAAACAGGTTTAGACCTACCTGTACCCTTCCTTTGCATCCTCCAGAGCCAGTTGCTTAAATTCCTCATACATTTTCTTGTTAAAATGATCCCGGAGGAAAAATGACCAGAATCTAAAGAGAGTATTCATTTCCTGGGACTGGCCAATGCCCAGTCGTTTCCGTTCTGCATAAAAACAAAGAAGAAAACACTTTAAAACTATTTTAAAGTGCAAGCTAATTAAAATACTTTATTTCATCCTAAAGACAAAATACACATAATCTCCATTATTATGTTTCTGTTATACACAAAATCTGCTGAATGCCTGAGCCTTTGGATCTTGAAGCCAGATAGAGAACATTTTTGTAGCAATGTGATTTATAAAGCAGCCAAAGGATTGTAATCTTAAATGATATTATATAGTGAATGGAAAAAGACTGGCTTTAAATGAATGGAAGCTTTATCTTCAAAACGGCCCACACCAATTAGAAGTGATTAAACTACATGCTCGCCTATTGCTTTGTACAAGTGAACAGATAACCATGAAGAACAGAGAAGGTTTCTCCCCCCCCGCCCCCAATTCACAATAAGCCATGCTCATTGCACAACATGCAGATTTGGTTGATAGATTATTACTTCAAACAATAATAAAGATTTGCAAAGAATATAGCCAAGAAGTTAAATTTGGCCAAGATACAGGCAAACTGTCTGCTCTATTCATTATAACCTGCACAAAATTCAAACACAAGACAAGTTCAGTAGTATTTACAATTTACCATTAAGGCATCGCCGGCGATACTTGTGGTAGACATGTTGTGTGAAGCCATTTTCTTTCAGGAGTTCGTGGGAAGGATGCTGGAACTTAGGCAATGACTGTGGGGTACAGCCATAGCTGCCTATAGCTGGGGTGCCTTCTGATGGACTGGAACTAGATAAATTTTGAAAAAAAAATCAATAAAAGAACCAACTGCTCAAATGTTCAGAAACAAATATAGACATATTACAGTCAATCAGACTTTAATCTGACAAGCTTTTTCTGAAAAAGTCTTAATTGCTAATTAAGGAATTCTTTTGAGTAAAGAGGGCATTGACTTATGAGAATGAAGAGAACTCATACAATTTCTTCTGTAGGTTCTCCCGATCTTTTGTTCTTCAACTTCAGTGAAAATCATTATGCCTTTTAGTACCTGATGGATGCTGTTCGAGGTCTATGCTCCCGAGAATCCATCACCCAACCAACGTGACATTCCATTGGGGGATTTGAACTGTGCCGTGTTTTTCTTTTCCGGGGTGTCTGTAAGAAGAAGCACATGACACATTCTGTATGAACACTAAAAGTTCACAAAAATTCTAGCTGTGTCAAGAGATATCCAATATCTATAGACATATAAAAGGAGCTGATGCGCAGGCCTTACCTTGGCATCTATCAATCTGCCTTCCTTGACCACTGGGTAAAACCGAGGTGTCTGTGTGGGGTCTTTCAGCTGAGGTGTACGAGGGGTCCGGGGAGTTCTTGCATTGCGGTAGTTTGGGGATTCTGGCACTGTTGTTGGCAGAGATCGTGCAATGGTTGAAGGTTCAGGCACACCAAAGAGTTTATTTGCCAGAGCATCAGTTGGAACTACAATGAAAAAAAAATAGTAATGATTAAACTATGTTGTTTATACAGAAAAAAATAAAAACTTCAGCATCCATGCTCAGAAACTGTTTTCAATTCCCTTTAAGAAAAAGAAAAAGCAATGAAGTTTTTAAAAGCAAGCATAAAATGATGGATTTGCACCCTGAAATATATATAACATTTTTAATGTAAGCTGCTCAAGGTCATCTTGTGTAAGATAGGCATATTAAACATTAAAAATAGGAAAACCTTCTAGATGCTTTACGAGCAAAAAACAAAATAGAATAAATAAACCAGAGAACAACAGCTTAAAAATACAGCAGTGCAGACTGACTGTCGAAAGATCCTATGTGGAAGACACCTTAATAAGACATCCTATGTGGAAGGACCAAAGATCCTATGTGGAAGAAATGTGTTTAATAGATGAGTCTGTGCAAACCCGTACCTTGCTGGAACCTGGGTGGTCCTGGGGGAACTTCTTGATTTGGATCAACAGGAGGCTCAGGGGTAAGTGTGTCAAACTGCTCTCTGCTGATCATATTCACTTTCTTGAAGTTTTCTACTTCTTGCTACATTTCAAAAGATCACAAAGGAAATTAAAATACACAACTCGAAGAGATTTACACTTTATGTCTGTCAAATCAAAGCAGCGTGAAAACCTCACAAGAATCTCAGTAAATTTGGGACATAGAAAGTGGGGTCCCTAAACAGATGACTATCCAGAATAACTGCACATAGAGTTTCAAAAAATCAATGATGATGTACCTCACCATCTCAGTGTAAGACAAATCATCAGAATTTAAAAACAAAGCTTCTATGTAGCTTAGTTAAGGAATTCCACAAAAGACTAAAATCAATGAAATTGTGACAAATGTTCATTTTTTGATATCTGCCTGCCATTCACATACATCAGAGACAGGTTAAAAAATTAATAAAAGTTCATGAAAGTAACATTCTGACTTCCTCTTCACATTATTTTAATTATTTTTTCCATACTTAGACAGCTCATCTTTGGAGTCACATTCAGGAACTGAGAAATTTCCGGAGCAACCGACTATGGGGAGATGACATACAAAACAGACAGTTTAATGCCTTTCTCTTGTCTACTCTTACGTATGAACAGCTCAAATACAATTATCCAATTATGTTTTATTGAACCCACAACTATCTAATGATTCTGTATTACATTTTAGTATAAACATCCTCAGATAATATGCTACAAAGTACTCTACAAATCTTCCTCTATTCACCGCTGAATTTTCTTTTATCAAGCTAGAAGTAATGGTGAAGTGCTGTAAAAGTCTGCTATTTATTCTAAGCATGTTATTGCCATCTCTGGTAAGATAGTCCTCAGGTTACAAGTGTTCAGACCCCCTTCACTTTTGTCAATTTTGTTATGCTTCAGCCTGATTCTATATTGATTTTTTTCTCATTAATCTACGCTCAGTATCCCATAATGACAAAGTGAAAACAGAATTTTAGAAATGTCTGTAAATTTATTAAAAAAAAAAATGAAATATCAATTGGCTTGAGTATTCAGACCCTTTGCAATGCTTGAAATGTAGCTCAGGTGCCTCCCATTTCTCTTGATAGTTACTGACATGTTTCTACACCTTGGAGTCCACCTGTGGTAAATTACATTGCTTGGACATGATTTAGAAAGGCACAAGTCTCTCTATAAAAGGCCTCACAGCTGGCAATGCACACTGTAGCAGAGCAAAAGCCATGGGGTCAAAGGAGCTGCCTGCCGAGTTCAGAGACAAAATTATTGCAAGGCACAGATCTGGAGCAACAATAAAATTTCTGCACTGAAGTTTCCTAAGAGAACAGGGGCCTCCAAAATTCTCCAATGGAAGTTTGGCACAACCAGCACTCTTCCAAAAGCTGGCCATCAGATTAAATTGAGCAATTGGGGGAGAAAAACCTTGGTAACAGAGATGATCAAAAACCCTATGGTCACTCTGACTGAGCTTCAGAGATCCTGTGTGAAGACGGGACAGAGTTCTGGAAGGATATCCCTCACTGCAACCCTCCCCCCCATTTATGGGTTTTATGACAGAGAAGCTAGATGGAAGTTCCTCCTCAGTGCAAAACTCATGAAAGCCTACTGCGGTATCTGCTATCCCGCATCAGATGGGCGCCTCATGACAGGGAG
>BLBF01000003.1:68909093-68926313 GCA_015471245.1 Laticauda colubrina
GCATTGATATATAATTGCAAATACATAAATGATACATAGTTACAACAGCCTACTTGGGAGGCTTGCACCTGAAGGACTCTCAGACAGTGAGGAACAAAATTCTCTGGTCTGATGAAATAAAGATTGAATTGTTTGGCCTCAATTCTAAACGTTATGTCTGGAAGAAATCAGGCAATGGTCATCACCTGCCCAATATCACCCTAACAATGAAGCATGGTGGTGGCAGCATCATGCTGTGGAGGCAACAGGAATTGGAAGGTACAGTGATATCCTCAATGAAAATCTGTTCTACAGTGTTCAGACCTCAAGACTGCGCCAAAGGTTTGCTTTCCAATATGATAATGATCCTAAGCACACAAATAAGACAACACAGGAGTGGCTTAGGGACAACTCTGTGAATGTCCTAGAGTGGCCCAGCCAGAGCACTGACTTGAACCCTATGGGACATCTCCGGAGGGACCTGAAAATGGCTGTCCACCGACAGTCACATTCTAACCTGACTGAGCTTGAGAGGATTTGCAGAATGGCAGAAAATCCCCCAATCTAGGTGTGCAAAGCTTGTCGTGTCTTACCCAAAAAGACTCAAGGCTGTAATTGCTACCCAAGGTGCTTCAGCAAAGTACTGAGTGAAAGTTCTGAATACTTATGCCAATGTGAAATTTTAGTTTTTTTCTACTTAATAAATTTACAGACATTTCTAACATTCTGTTTTCACTTTGTCATTATGGGGTACTGAGTGTAAATTAGTGATGGCAAAAAAGTGAATTTCAACAACTGTAGAATCAGGCTGCAGCATAACAAAATTGATAAAAAGTGAAGGGGGTCAGAATACTTTCTGAATGCACTATATAACTTCTATTAAAATGTGTTAGAATGCTGGTATATACAAGAACAAACGTCATGTCTAGATCAGGGGTATCAAACTCACTTTTATTGAGGACCAAATCTGGGTTGTATTTGACCTCAGGAGGGAGGGGACATGGCTGGGGGACATGGCCAGCTCAACGTTATTCGTGCTGGGGGTGCCTGTGCTGGCCTGAGTACTTTGACAGCGAAAACAGGTTTCCGAGTTCCATTTTCGCCTGCAATGGCCTCCTGCAACCCTCTCTCAATGAAAACAGGATCCGAGGTCCATTTTTGCCTATAAAAGCCTCCTGTAACCCTCTGCCATCAAAAACTGAGCTCAAGAGGGCTGCCCGCAACCCTCCCAAGCTTCATTTTTGCTGGCAGAGGCACAGTGGGCCAGTCCTTTGATTTCCAGGGCAGCCCCAAGGGCCTTGAGTTTGACACCCCTGGTCTAGATTGTAGGGAATAGGTGAAAGTGGTGGAAATTTATACCAATCCTTCAACAAATACAAAATTACCTATCATATTTAAAAAATCTAAGTGACAAAATGGAAAGATATGTGTTTGACATACTCTTTGATTGAAAGGGATCAATTTAAGGTAATAGCATTCTTTTACAGAACAAAGGTGATGGTAACTTTTGTTATTTAAATCTATAATCAGAAGCTGGCTGATTTCATCTTCTGGTGACATGATATAAATGTAGCAACAGTGTCCTCACATTTTCAGGATCAGAATATAGAATCTTACTAGGGATGGAAAACTGTTCTCCAAAAATCAGCATGTTATCTATATTTCTATAACACTTCATATAATTCTAGTAGGTGTACAATGAAGTCACCATAAAAGCTGAAATAAGTTATAATTACTACATTAAAACAACAAAGAAGGCACTGTAACAAACCCAAAAAAACATTTGCCCACTAATATGCTATGTTGATAAAAAGCCTTTAATAATATTCATGTCTAAAAAGAAAGGAAAAATATTCTGTAACCAAGAATGATCAGGTGGCCAGTGTGCTTGAGATCATAATCTATATGGTAATAGGAAACAATTGGGAGAACTTCCTTTCCAAAGCACTCTAATACAAGTTAACAGCTAACTTGTCAGACAGTATAGCCAAAAAACACATGCACATGTTTGAGATTATAAAGGTAAAGGTTTCCCCTGTCTTTTCCAACTCTAAGAGGCAGTGCTCATCTCCATTTCTTAGCCAAGGGAGACAATGTGGTCCAAAGACACTTCAATGGTTATGCGGCCTGCATGACTATATACCGAGTCACACAGACACAGAACACTGTTACCTTCCCACTGAAGTGGTACTTATTTATCTGTCTACGGAGATTCTCAGTCATCAAGGTCAAGGTTGCCCCAAAGGTGCTTTTTCAAAAGGCAACTGGGCTTTGTTTTCCCTGAAGACATTCTGCTTCTCATCCAAGAAGCTTCTTCAATTCAGAACTGAAGAAACTTGGATGAGAAGCGAAATGTCTTCAGGGGAAAACAAAGTCCTTTTGAAAAACACCTTTGGGGCTTACTATCTGATCACATTTGCATGCTTTTGAACCGCTTGGTGGGCAGCAGCTGGGACAAGGACAGAAATTCACCCCGTTGTGTAGTGTTCTGGATCTGGAACCTGGACTGTTAGTTTTTCAGCTGACAAGGTCAGCATCTTTAACCACTGAGCCACTGCACTATCTTGAGAGTATATTGGTTTTTGCACAAAAGCGTTCTAATCAAAAGGAAACTGCATCCAAAATAGAAGCATAACTGCAGACAATCTGGCATTCATAAATACATTTGTAATCAATTCCTCACCCATGATATAAGATGAAAGGTAAAGCATTCCAAAGTATTAAGACGTGAGAAAGTTAACTGATGATTAAAGGAGCCCCACCAAAGAAATGCCTGATAGGTAAACATCTACTTTCTGAATCTACCCTTGGTTAAGTTTTCTTGATACGCATATTCATATAGGTGGGTGGGGAAAATGGTTTTGTACCAGTATATTGATTCAGATTTTAATAATTGCCTCAAAATATTTGCTTAGTCCCATGTACACTATATTCATTTCATGTTGAATAGGATAATAAAACCCAATTCTCACCTTTATCTGAGAATATTCCGGTTCAAACTGTTCTGTCCAAAGGTCCTGTTCATAGTAATATAGTCCATCATTGATTACTTTGGCCAATTCTGAACTCATCTTTGCCCTGGAAGTGTGGTTGCCTGTTCTGTCTCCCCCTGGATGACGGCGTAGATAGGGGGGTGTCTGTGTTACAATCAATATTTTATTCACGTCCCTGTCATCAATTTCATAGTCTGAATCCTCATCTGACCAATCAGTGAAGGTGTTTTTACGACCATCCATCTGTTCCATTTCCTCATCAAAAAGAAAGTCCAACTCCTCTGGTTCATCCTGATCCTTCTGCTTCAGTGATGTTCTAGACTCTTCTGTTTTCTGGTAAAAGTGAGACAATGTTAAAATAGGAGATAGTGGAGCACTAAGCTGTACTATAACACTCACAGGAAAACTGCAATGAATTCTCAGTTTTGTCCTCAAGATAAGTAACTCAAAACCTTTACCTGCAATAGATGGCTTGAAAAAAAAGTCCATTTCATTTACTCCTGCATCACACGACATACCAGTCGACACAGGAAGGCTAAGAGAAGGGCAGAACTATACAGGTGGTCCTTACTTAATGTCCACTCATTCAACAATTATTCAAAGTAATGACAGTGGTGACGAAGGGACTTATGACTGATCTTCAAAGTTTTGGTCACTGTAGTGCCCTTGTTATCTCATGAACAAAATTCAGGGCCATTTCAGGTTTATGAACACCTTTGGCCACTTACCTACCTACTGCCATTAGTTGCTCCCATCAACTGCAGTTGTGCCACTGTAGCTGGGGTTTATTTTGTGTCCTATCCAGAGCCATTTTTTGCAGGAAAAAAGGCCCTGGGTGAAGCATGAACAGAGGGTCTCGCTGATGAACAAACAGAAGCCCAGGGCAGGGTGTGAGGGAAGCCCCAAGTGAGGTGCCATAGAAACAGGAGTCGCTAACCTTTTGGATCTCAGGGACGACCAAGCTCATTTTAAATCCCAGGGACCACTAACAGGTTCTGTGGGAATGGCCTAATTTGTGAGTGTGGCTTGGTGGTCATGTGACTGGCTGGGCATGGCTTGTATATAACTATTATAAATATTTATATAAATATTGATTTTTTTATTAAAAAAAAAACTTTTACCCAAAATTAGACAAAGCAAGCAGATTGAGTTGCTCACAGATTCATTCAGAAATCTATCTATCTGCCATTGGCTAGCTCAGTCTGTCACATAAAATTTGCTTGCGAGCAAACTTATAAAATTTGTTAGCAAGCAAACTCACAAAATTAACTCACAACACACCATGTATATAAATATTGATTTTTTTATTTTTTAAAAAAGCAACGTTTACCCAAAATCAGGCAAAGCAGGAAGGCAATTGAGTTGCTCACAGAATCATTCAGTGATCTATCTATCTGCCATCGGCTTGCTCAATCTCTCAAATTTGCTTGCCGTGAGCCTGCACTGAATCATAGAACCTTCAGTCCTAAGGGAGGTTCGGCTGTGCTTAAAAGCAGAGCCGAAGATCTAAAGACTAGCTAGAAAGCAAGAAATCCAACCATTTCCTGCTTCCTAGCTAATCTAAATCTCCCGGCAGGAGATAGATGATGGTTGGAAAAAGGAAAAATAGCAATTTAGCAGGCAAGTTTGCCAGGTAAGGAGTGAGTGGGCAGGGAGGGTTCCCGGGGGCCATGTGGACAGCGCAGCCTTGTGTTTCTGCGCAGCCTGGATTAACTGTTTTGGGGGAGTGCTTTGGAGGTGAGATTTCTCTGTGGCCCACCAAAATTTTCTCACGGCCACCAGTGGGCCGTGGCTCACCGGTTGGCGATCGCTGCCATAGAAGAAGACGGTATGAAAGAAGATCCTGACTAGAGGTATGAAGACAGGCAGGGCTAGGCATTAGGGGCAGCAGGCAGCCAAAAGGGCAGAGGAAGCAGTCCTTTACGTTACCAAGGCTCAGGACCAGGAGGGATCAAGCCAGGAACAGCTTGGATTCAGGTGGGTTCTTGCTAATGAATTCAGTTAATGACAGCACCAGGAACTGCCAGGATTGCCATTCCTAAATGATGGGGTCCTATGTCATAATTTTTTACTAAAACATCACTTCGTGATAGAAATTTTGGGCCCAGGTACCTTCATTAAACAAGGATTACCTGTATGTACTTTTGGCAATCAAAACTTGCATTAAAACAAGCTAACAAATCCATAGCCTTGTAAAACACATCAACAACGTTGGAGACTATTTGTCATCCCTTTTTTATTTTTGTGGCTTTGCCAGAGTTTCTCTGTCTGAAGTAAAAAAAAATGTCCACCATTGGAGTTGCACAAATTGTTCAAATTTCAAACACAGAGCTGTTGTGTTTTGAATTCAACCCCGATCTCCAAGAATGGAGATATCTAACATATTTAATGCAAGTAAGTTTAGAGTGTTATATTAGTCAATCTCTTGAAAATCTTCTGCAAGGTAAAAAAAAAAAAAAGGTAAAGGTATCCCTGCAGATTTTACCCTGCTAGTTGTGACTGACTTTTAAGTCTGTCTTCTGTATCTATATCTACTACATCTGTCATTAAATACTGTAGAAAGTCTGGCCTCCAATGCGATTCATTGGTTACCTTGGGTCTGATGGGAGATGGCCTAGGCCTCTTCTTCACTTCAATCCACGCCTCTGAGTCCAAGTCAGGCAGGCTGGCAGAAAGACCTTTAGGCATTGTCTTCAAATTACTAACTTCCTCTGTCTTGCTTAGCATGGGACTGGCAGAGCGGGGAGAACCAGGAGCAGATTCTGTAACATGTATTGAAATAAAGTATCTGTACATGCAAATTACTTGATTTGCAAAATATCAACAAAAATAACACAATATAAATTAGCCCTGGAAGAAAACAAAATAAAGAAGTAGCACTCCTACTGGAGAGTCAATTTTTAGATAAATGAACAAGATGTCATTTATATATTTTAATTCTAATTTGCATTAACTATGTATAAAACATGTAGACTGTGTCATATAATTTTTGTCAGAATTTTAAATTAGTTTTTCATTTTTATAAAACCAACCCAACTTTACTTTTTACCAACTGTAATGTCAAATATCTTACAATAAAGTGAATTAATATTCTGAATAGTTGTTTAAATTTTCACCCCTGCTCTTGGCTACTTAATCTTTTTTTCTTATCCACTTTTCTAACATAATCCCCTGACACATCATACAGTACCTGTTCAACCCTATCTGAATGCTTTGGCATTATCATCAGAAAAATACAACTGGAAGACATATTATGAAACAGACAGAAACCTGTTTGATCACTACAAAATGTGTTCGCAACATACTCATAATATGAGCATAAGGAGCAAGTTTGTACATCCCAATGTCAGGATTTCAAAATGGGGAGCTTTCAAAAACAAACAAAAATGCACCCGAGATATTCTTTATCCAGATTACATGCTTAGGTGTTGGCAACCGATAACTGAAGCCAAATGGAACAATAACTGGCATGAGCAAGGCAAGTTAGTTGTACTCCCAGTCTACTGCTGCTCAGTGCACAAAATTTTATTGTAAGAGGTTTCATAGAATGTTCAGACACATCTGCTATGAAGTAATCAAAATGTATTTATTTCAAGATTATATTTTAGGCTCAGGCAAGATTTGGGGCCTATTATATGTCAGGGAGGGGAAATCATTCCAGAGACCACAGAAAAAGTCCTAGTTCCCATAAGATAACAAGAGTTAAATAAACGAAACTTACATGCATTCCCTGTGGGAGCATGTGGAACATGTAGTCAGCCTTGAGGAAGGTGGTCCCTCAAGTACTATGTAATGTAGCGTTTTTAAAGACAATCACCAGCAACTTGAATTGCAATTGGAAATCTATCCGCTTGCAAAGCAGCAGTGTTACATGGGCATAATGAGATATACCTCAGATATCCATCTGCTGCCTTCTGGACCAATGGAAGCTTCCATATGATTTTCAAGGGCAGCCCCTTGTACAACTGTGTATAACAGTCCAATTGGGAGGTGACCAAGGATAAATGACTAACAACAGGACCTCCCACCCCAAGAATAGGTAGAAAAAATACCCTGGACACAACTGCCCCCAGCTCTTTGAGCAGGAGTACCTCCAAATTGCTTGACGTAGGGCACACCAACACTTCTTTCAGAGCTAAGACTAACTCCAGAAATCACAAAGCAGTGGGCTGTCAATGACATATAATATTGCCCACATCCAAATCACACAGCCAGTGCCCCAAAACAAAAGCCAAATCTATCAGGTGCCCCCCCCCCCCCCCAGATCAGACCTGCAACAAACTGGGTCAGGTTCATAATTGTCTTGCTGGCCATGAACTTCCATACAGTCTGCTCCCCAAAGATGACAGATTGAAGTTCCCCCAGAATCATAAATCTTGGAAATTCTACTGCCAGGCCAAAGACAGCCTCAAACAGACTAGGCAAGGAAACTGCTATGCAGCAAAAAGACTGGTACAATAGCTGAACTCCCAACTGTTTTTTAGACCCAACTTTATAAGTAAGGTATTACATGTGGTTATCTGAGATAATGCCTCTGGCAATCTTCAAAGTCCCCTGATAGACAACAGCACGCACACACATACACACAAAGTTGTGGCTCGTGCCACAACCAAAATTCCACTGGGCGTATTTCCAAGAAAGGCATTTCCTCCTCCTCCTTGCCCTGCAGGGTTCTCAGAAATATATGCCAGGTTTGCCTTCTCATACAGGATCAAATCCCATGTTAGAGGGATTTATTAGAGGCTGAGCTTGAGCAACACTAAATGTTAACATATGCCCATATATATAAGGTAAATTATTATCTTTAATAACCCAGAGACATTGGATTAAATAATGAAATGTTGACATTTTGTAATGCTGCTGTTTTGTAAAATTAATATCTGGCTTGATCTCAAATTATGTAGCAACAACAAAAATCAACATATTTTGTGGAATATATTTGATTTTCATATTTTCCATCTGTACTGACCTGTTTCTTTTTGGAAGTTCTGCCTGGGCACAAATTCTGGGCAGTTGATTAGCTGAGAGAAGTCCGTTTGTGTATAGTCTGTCATGGGAGGGCCAGGCAAAGGCCACTTCTCTGGTTCTTCTTTTCTCCTGATTTTCTGGTCCACAATCTCCACCACTTTGCTGTCTTTTAATGCCTACAAAACAACCCCTCATTTTCAGCATTAATATATTAAAACAAGGCAAGGAGGGGTAGTGCAAATATTCCTCAGATACCTCTTATCTGATAGTGAAAATAGGAGTCTTAAAAATCTAAAAGAACATTAAGAACTAAATAATTTAAAAATTATCAGATATACTGCAGTCATTTAAGAGTCAGGAAGTAAATTATTGTTTTTATATGAAGAAATTATGTTTTACAGTGCCATATGAACATAGCTGAAATTGAGGAAATTGTTGGGGTTTTTTTTTTCTCTAAACATTTCTGGCCTTTTCCTGTCCTTCTTAAATGTATTCATCCCATTCATTCCAAAGACAGACAAAGGAACAAAGCCAACTTGAGCATTAGTATACTTGCTTTCCTACTCCCAAGCACATCCAGATAATGAAGAGACACAGATATGACCTGCAAATATTTCCATTTTCTCTCTTATGGGAATGGAAGATCTAAAACACCTATGATTATCTCTCTCAAGAACCATGACATGGCAGCTTTAAGAGCTTTAATGAACTCAAACTCATAAAGTGACAAGCATTCATTGTATCAGTGGATGTTAGGCCCAAGCCCAGAAACGACACAGTGAGATCCAATCCACTCCTTTACTTACACCCAATTGACAGAATCTTGCCAAACTAAAGCTATAACTTTCTTACTACATATATTCTGAAAGTTTAAGGTGTGGCTACCCTGAACCTTTTACCCCCTCAGCCTCCCCCTCCCCCAGTTTGGGACAGTGGAGTCTCTTAATCCAAGCATTTTTCTGAGAAAGCTCTTAGTTAAAATCCTCCTCACTGCTCCTGCAGGTTTCATCGCAATGGAATAGGTTTTTAGTGCAAGACTGAATGAGAAAGTATGGTATACCCAAAAGTGAAATGACAACACAAGTCTAAATACATAGGTAGCCATGTGGACAGATTATTCCTTACCTTAATGATAAGGCCAACATCTGTGGTTAGGGCCTGCACCCGATGGAAACTGGCAATGAGAGTGATGGGAAGGAAACCTTCAATATCCATTTTCCGTCTCAAGAAAAAGTCTCTTTCCAAGTTGTCAACACTGAAGTAGTATTCTCTGAAAATATCAAGTAATGGAAATTGAAATAGTTGTTTGTGTCACACGCTAAATTACACTAATATCACTTCAGAAAAGTTTCTCTCAAGTATAAGAGTAATATCATATCCATCGTTTTCAAAACTGGTCCCAATCTAAGACAGACTTATGTTTAAAGATATATTATGTGGGTTAAGGAAATACTTTTTGATAATAACAGAAGATATGTCTACCCTAAAATAATCTCATTCATTGTATCAGAATTGTTCCTGTTGCACTGCTGTATTCTGTGCCAGAGAGTACCAATTTCTTAAACTTGCCATTCATTTCTCTTTGTTATTAGTAAATTTACTGCTACTGAAAGTAAAGAAATATAAAAAGAAGTAAATTCTCTTATTCCACCCTTTTTTCTGCAAGTGACATAATTGGCACATATATGCTGATACGTTTCTAAGGAGATATCTTATATTACACATTGCTTATTTTTCCTTCTATATTCTCAATTGGCTGTTGGACATAACTTTGTATTCTGCTGTTATCACCACTTTAAAGACCAGCCATTATTTTGAATGTTTTCAGTTGCCTACTCCTAAACAATTTTATAGAAAGGGCTTATTATTATAGGCTGTGATCCTGCTGCAATAATTGCCATTTTACTTGTTTTGGAAAGGGCAGCACAATATATCTAAATAAGAGACTATTTTGCAATTTCTTAATGGATAAAATCAGTTTTCTGCCAAATAAAGTGGTTTGCCAAATATCTAACAAGGCTTTTAAAAGATTGAAAAACTACTCCCAGAACCAAAACTAATACATACATCTGTCGTTTTATGTAGTCTTTGAGCAGTTCTTGGTCAACACTGTAGAGCTCAGTACTACTGATGTTATCAAAGTAATAAGTGATATTACTAGTGTATTTCTGTGTATGTGTGCCATCAGAAGCATCAAATTTCCGATATCCATAATGATAAACAAAATGAGCTGTAGAAGGAAAAAGATAAAAAGAATCATTTTTAAAACCTTTTCTTCTCAAACAAAATCTGTATTACACTGGTCAAACACAACCAAGATAAAATATAATAGCCAGGTAGGGGACTACTGTTTGATATTATGGCCACTGACCTGTGTTGATCTACATAACTCTGTATTTTCTCCCATATTCATTTCTTCATCAAAATGAAAGGATTGTGAAAGGTTACCCTGAGGTTTGGAATAAGGTGTCACCAATATGACATTCTGCTGACACCCTGTCACACAACTCCAAGAATATGGCACATACTCATTATGTTACAAGAATTCAATAATGTTGAGGTGTGAATAAGGACAAAGGTGTTGCTAGTCAGTGGAAAGTTAGGACGCAAGAATTAAGATTCCCCTAAACCTCTGAAAAATCAGATGTATTGTTTGGGAATGCCTGCACTCCCAAATTCAATAATGCAATAATAATAACCAAATTTGCACATTTATGTTCAGTATGCCAGCTATAACTATTTCTGAATCAGCTGTATCTGCCAACAGTCCCCCATGTATTGGTCAAATAGCAATGTACTAAATTTGTAGAAAGTCTTGAAAGGTACTGGAGAATGTAGAGTGATATAAAACATGGCAGATAAGCTGTTAACCAGTGACACATCATACCCAAACAAAGCTATCTTATCTAATTCACAACTCTTCTGACCATATGGATCAAAAGCTTGCTGCCTAAGGACCAAAGGTTTACTATCTGCGGAAGGACCTCTCTTATTACAAAACTAGATTTCAAAAGTCCTTTTACGGTATATATTTTCTTATGCCACCCCTGGAGCACGCTTTATTTTTAATTATTAGTCATTTGCAATAAAACTGACAGATTATTGAAGCATTGTAAAGCCTGGCACTCTTGTAAGATACTATAAGAAACTTTTTTTTCCTCACAAGGGAAGTTTATTCTAGAACTGCTCTCTTGTCTTGGTTTTTCAAAAAGGATGCCAGAATCAATCATCTTAAGCTTTCCTTTTGTAATTAACAGACACTGATGTTAATGACTAGCCCAAAGTCACCTCATGAGCTTCTAGATGACAGCAGAATTGAATCTGGATCTCCCAAGCCCTACTCTAATATTTAATCAACACCCACAAATTTAATTATTTAATATTTAATTATACTTTGTATAATTATGTTTTACTGTGTTAATATTCATTTATTATTTTTTACTTCTATTATTCTTTGGTTAAAAAGGGACTTAAAAATCAATAAAAAGACATTGGTTTTGGAAAAAACTTTAATTTCTTTGATCTTGGTGCACTGATTCCAACCATACTCAGTCATAGTTTAGCACAAACAAATCAGCTATCCTCAATTACTGATATTCATAGTGGAAATAAAATGTTGCTTTCCAGTTCTTTATCCACAGCATCACCAATAGTCTAAATATGGAAAAGTGGTTATGAATATACGTACAGCGAGTACCTCCTCTTCCTCTCCTTCTCCCTCGTCCCCGGCCACGTCCTCTGCCCCTGAAAGCACCATGAACAGTTGCCCCATCACTTTTAACACTAGAAGTTTCATCATGGTCAGGCCAATTTCGTTCATGCTTGTTATCTAAATGCCATCCTGCAACAAAATAAATAGAAAGAGAAAACATGACTGAGATGAAAACACTAAAACGACTGTGAACTGATATGTTCAGGCATTTTTAAGCAATAAGGGAGGTTAAAAGAATCAATCTACTTCTATCCTTACTATATAACAGATGAAGGAGGCTTAGCTAGATATAGCAACAATGTTTGAAGGAGGCTTTGCCATTTAAAAAGGAATATCCTACCAGCTAGTTATTTATACTATACTATAAACCATGTGAGGGTTTAGAATAGTCTATGGGGGCAGGGGTACATTAAATGGAGAAAAAAATGTTCTGAAAGTCAGAAAACTCAAAGTGTCTTGATATTTTATCTTCCAAAAGACTTGCCAAAACATTTCAATTGGTCAGCAGTAAGGAACAGGTTTATAAAAATATGGAAGAAGGAATCCATGTTCAAAAGGATGATTTAAAAAAAATAATCTAGAGTAAAACATATGTATAATGACCATAGCAAAACATGGTACCAGCAATTAAGCAAAATTCTTATAGCTTGGTCTTCATAAAAATACCCACTGAACTGAGTTGAACAACCAACCAACAGATCAACCATTAATTTTTCCCTATAAAATCCTCATTACTAGGCAAAAACAAGCATAAAAATCCAAATAGCTAGCTATTAGCTTAAGCTTGTGTTTAATGAATAAGCAATATATATGCTTGCATTAGGCAATATGTCTGTAAGGCTCAACAAAGAAAGCAGTGCATTTTGATTTACAATCTGAAATATTAAAACACAAGAACAGCTACACTGCTATTGCAACTTCTCCCCACAATACTTTAAATCCAGCAATAAGCTCACTTATCAAGCAGTCTTTTATGCTTTTAGATCAAAATTGACTCTAGCATATGCTTAATCAACTTTACCTCAAACCTATTTCCCTTCAACTAATTTCAGCCAAAGGGAGTAAAATAAAAACCCATTATCTGCTACTTTACTGGCTACAGGCAGTCGTTGCATATTAACTGTAATTGGGACTGGCAATTCTGTCGCTAGGCCAAAAACCCTGTGACAGTGATGACCTTGCAATGTCATTTCCATTTCCATTGTTAAGTGAATCAACAGTCATTAAATGAGAAATCATGTGACTGTTGGCCTTACAACACTTCCACTTCTGACATTAAGTGAATCATCGCAGTAATAAATGAGATAGCATGTTATGCAACCACATTCTCTATTAATTCTGCTTGTGATGGTTGCAAATGGTGATCACATGCCCGTATGATGGCTGTAAATATGAGATCTGGTTTTTCCAACTGTTGTAACTTTGAATGGTCACTTTAAAAAAGGCAATTGGAAACCTCTAATGACTTTTCCAAGTCACCACTACTGAAGTGGAAAGCTCTATCAGAATAGTCAAGTGCCCATTTCAAGCTTGAAATGTTTTGCTCATTTATGTACAGAGAAGGTGAAGGGATATGATAATTTAAACAATACAAAACGTATGCGTGTGCATGTCTTCATTTAACTGATTTCAAAGATATTCAACTCATACCTTTTGATTCACTTCGGTTGTTGGAAGGATGCCGGTGCTGCTCATTCTGTCTGTTGTTACGAGAAGCTGTTTTATCCCTTGGCACTTCAGACTTCATATCTATTTGCAGGGGTACCCATTTGTGTCTACTGCCTGAAATACAAAAATTATTGTCTAGGATTAATCTTCTAAGGATGCAAATATGAAAAACTGTCAAAGCATTTCAGACTCCAGGAACAACAATGAATAATACTTTCACACACATGAAAATGAAATGGAGAGAAGTTTGAGTCTAGGTAAAAAAGATGTTCGGTTTCCAACATCCTGGTTGCTTTCTATGTAACTTAGCTATGACAGTTGCTGAATTTTCTGATTGCGATCCTTAAGCAAGGCTCTTGCCAGAATCCCCATTGACGTTGGTTGCAGGAAGTCAGGCAAAGAAGGTTGCAAATGGTAACCGCAGGATGCTGCAACATTTGCAATAGACTAAATGCCCAGAGTGCAATCATATGACCACAAGGATGCTGCAATGGCTGGAACTTTTGAGGACCAATCGTAAGCACCATTCATTCAATGTTATTGTAAATCCAGTCAGTCACTGAGTAAATGGTTATTTATTGAGGATCACCTGTAATACTGAGAAACAGTTTTCTATTATCTTGAAACAATAAAATTTAAAATCTTATCAAAGTATGTTCAAAGTACAGTCTTTAGAAATATATAACTTGGCCACTTTCCCCCCATGCTGATCCATTATCTTGTACCTATTATCTGCATCCTATAGCATATCTTTACAATAGCAACCATTTATTATTATTTTTCTCATAGTAAGCAAAGATATAGGACAAAAGTAAATCTCTGCCCTCAGAAAAGGCATGCTTTATGAATTGAAGTAGGAACAATATTCTGGTTCAGTCTTTCATTTTAATACATTCCTCAGTAGGTCCTGTCTGCAGGATTCAACAGATAGAACAGGAATAACAGATCACGTTGTTGCTAGGCCAGCATTCTGATGTTCTTATCATAATTGGTTTTTTTGAACTCTCAGGTTATTCCTGCAATCTTTTCGTGCTGATACAGTTCTTAAAGGCACAGAAGGCAGGCAGCTTTGCTCTTAGATTTCATTTTTGCATGAACATTTTTCTCTGCTGATTTAATCTCTGTTAGTTATTTGGGAATTCCACTTCAAAGAAATAGACATTTTTGTGATTTCTAGGTAGATATGCAAGTTTAATTTTTTTCGACAGAATCTGAAGAACCTGTACTTGAAATTGGATTGCTTCAGTATGAGAATTACTTCTTCTGATGCTTACATAAAGCATTTTTGTTGAATCCTGGATTTGTAGATCACTCTAATAGCATGTAATTTAGTATGTTTTCTTTTCTGTTCTAGTCAGATTCAAACCCTTTTTCAGCTCTCAATTTTTATTAGATGACCATAAGCTTGTTATTATTTCACTCTAGTATACTTCAGAATGCTGTTGTATGTTAGTGTCATTAATGTTACCTTAACCACAGCTTTATTTCTGATTTAAGAAACTTATATTTTCCCAAAAAAACAAACACTTGGGGAAGAAGATTCCTCCTCTCATTATTAAATAAATATTTTCCCTCATGTTAATGTCTACAGTCAATGAAGTATGTAGTCATTAATTCCGAATGCACTGGAACTACAGTCCTCTTTATCAATAAAGGGCCCTGCCAACAGCAATGTTGATAGAAAGTCTAGAGTTGCCATACTAAGTCATCTGCCAAGAGCCCAAAGACAACTTTTTCTCACCCTTTTTCTTCTGAGCCAATTTCTGGTTGTCATCATCTCCATTTTTCTCTTCTCCTGATTCATCAGATCGAGTTTTCATGTTCTCTTTGCCATCACTTCCTTCCCCTTTCTCCTGCTCCCTCATATTTTTCTTAATATGAAGTTTCCGTAGAGATTGGGATTTTTGTGACAACTGCTGAAAATGATAGAGGTGCAGGAAAAGATAATCATAAATAACTTAGCAAAATAGCAATCCTATCTTCATTCTCACCTCAAGATATTGATTTATTTTTTATATTTTTATTTATTTATTCCTATGTGGAGCCATTAACACCTTAAATAATATCATATAGCTTAGCTTGAAGTCAAGTACGTTACTACAGTTATAAAGCAGTAGTTTGTTCACAAAAACATGTTTTTTTAAAGAGACTATTTGCAAGTTAGAGGGGAATGTGCATACTTGAAACACATGCATTGCAAAAGCAAAGACTTTTCCCGATAGTTTCTAAATTGTTTTGAAACCTAATTAACAGCCACATTTCATCAATGAAGATGGGCAGGAGATGAAGATAAAGAAAGTCTGAGAGCATTTTACAAAGTTGTAAAGCTGACACTCTCCTGCCAAAATAAAGGGAAGTCCAAAGCAAGAAATATGCTTCAAGCATTTTTGCATTCATGTTCTACTTCTGGGTATTTGTTGCATCTACTCTAAAGGGAGCCAAGAGCATAATGCCAGTTTAAAAAGTTCAGTTTCTTAACCCACTTTTTTTGACAGCAATCTCAACATTGCCACATAGGTATATCATCTTCTCTTTACTTTGGTTGGGTTTTAGAATGAGTTCCAGGCTCCTGTCCCAGAATAGCATTGCTGAGCTAGGGATGATGGTGGTCAGGGAAACCCTAAAAGGAAATCCTCTGCCTGGAACCTGTAATGAGCTATTCCTGGCCTTCTCCTAAGCACAGAGCTAGCATCCCCCAAAAGTGTTGCTCAAACTGAATTTTTAAGTTCTGTAATGGGGAAAAATAATGTCTATATTGAAGCATGAAGAGAGATTCCTGCAGTCTCCTTTTATTCTCTCCTCCCTTCACTCAACCATGCCCAGGTAGACTATATTTAAATGGATAATTTTTTCATTATATAATTATGCTACTTTTGATATAATGATGTATACATGAAGATCAGTAAAATGTGAAATGTAGCTATTTTGTTCCTCTCTTCTGTCAATGCATATATACACACTCAATGTGTACAGTTTTCTAAATCCCAATTTCTCTTCAAATTAATTTTAATAATATAAGGGTTTTTTTCAAAGTTCAACTGGTTATCCTCCTTTGTGACATGATGTTTGGAAAGAACATTGAAGGCTTTTATATACCAATGAATTTCCATATAGGAAATATGCAAATGAAAGATGAAAATATGACCCAAATATATCCAAATTATATGAACAAAGAAACTTGGTGGATAAAAGTTATTCAAGCAATGAGGACCTCTAGTGATTATTTATTTTTGGTATATGTGAATGATGAGTGCTTACATATACTACAAAAAAACAGGCTTAGCATAGTCATCACCCAAAAGTTTACAATAAAAAAACAGAAAAATGAAAGTAAAAAGTGCTATTTATTTTAAAGAAAAAATAATCAAGGGAAGGGAAAAAAAATAATGAAGGACGGATGGTACACAGGATGATAGGCCTCTTCATTTCAAGTTCCATGTTGTGTGAGCATGTAGAAGCCTCTTAGTCTTCTAGAAAGCTGTAAGAACTTGTGCTTCATCCAAGAGTCAACCCAGAAAGGAGTAGAGTTCAGCATATATATACATATATACATACATATATATGTATATGTATATATATATATGTGTGTGTGTGTTTTTTTAAATTTTTGCGGGTACTTACATGTGTGCTGTTCAGCTTGCTTCGGGTATTATCCCACGTCATTGTAGTGCTTTTAAAGTTGTAGCAACGTTTCAGCAGAATCTCATCTGCCATCATCAGGCTTCTGGATAGAGTTTGTACAAACTGTATAGAGGAACTAACTCTATACAGAAGCCTGAGGATGGCAGATGGGATTCTGCTGAAACGTTGCTACAACTTTAACAGAACTACAATGATGTGGGATAATACCCGAAGGAAGCTAAACAGCACACATGTAAGTACCCACGAAAGCCTAAAAAA
>BLBF01000003.1:68931313-68992468 GCA_015471245.1 Laticauda colubrina
TAGAAGATGTTACAATTATCAATAATAGCAAAAAAACAAAATCCACACATCCAGCATAATAGAGAAATATCTTCCTTCTAGAACATACTCAGATTTTATTTTAATCAAACAGCATCAACCAATAAGCACAAAAATATCAAAATGAAATAGTACTTTGCTGCTTCATGGTAAGAAACACCCCTCTTAAACAAGAGAATTTATTGAGTTGGACAATATTCTTCATTCAGTTCACAAACATGCCAAACAGATATGGAACACCCCTCCCCCGGGAATTATAATATGTTCTTACCTGTATACTCTTGTGAGCTATTTCTCCTGGCGTTGGCCAATTTGTGGCATCCCCAAAGTCACCAACCTGATACAGAGAATACAATCAAGTTACCTTCTGTAAAGTCAATTTTGACGTCTACACAAGCCCAAATTTAAACACTTATTAATACATATTTTATTCCTTCTAGTGGCATTTCAGATGTGTAATATTATTATAGAGCATTCTAATCAGGTACAGACACCTTTATTTGGTACTCTGTGATACAGAAAGCCAGAATTTTTAATTCTAAAATTATGAAAAATATCTCTCCATCCCTTTACAAGACCCTCAGCCCCTCCACAAATGTCTTTCTGCTTTAGGACAGGTAGTAAATTAAGCAATATCTACTTTACTATCTTTACATTTCTGCTTCAGTTGACATTATCTGTTTTTCAAATTTTGTTACCTAAAATGAATGTAACTTCACCTTCATAAGTTTCTAATTTTAATTTTCTTTTTTGTGAGATGTCACTCAGCTCATTATTCAGAAAAAGTGAGTGAAGGCAAAGCCACTTTCCCCTTTATGAACATTATTGATGCCTCTCTATATGCCTGTGTTTCTATGTGTAGGGGGGTTTCTACTTTATGGCAGACTTTTTTAGTAAAAGTTTGTTTTAAAAATACAGTAATGTTGTATTTTAAATTTTTGTTCTAGTATTTGTGCACAACTAACCGATGACTCCATGGGAAATACATTTAATAATTACAAGATTTATTTTTTCTCCAGACACAGTGCCACCTGGTGAGCATTATGATATTTACACAATATCAAAAGAGAATTTTCTAAGTTATTTTGAGTTACATTGCAAAACAAGAGAAACCTAATTATTTTCTATAGACTAAGAAAAATCATGTGGCTTATACGTAATTATAAATTGACTAATCATCAGTGACAGATTCTGTATTCTGTACTACAAATACAGAAAGAGAGAAGATCCCACTGTTCCTGTTCATTACTCAAAGCCAATGCAGAGGACCACAAAACTGAGACCAGCTTCCTGAATATATAGAATAGTTTAAATCCAGTATGTTTTCTTGACTGATTCATCTACTTTTTCCCCTCTGAATATTTTTCTAAACACAGAATGGGAGGGAGAGTTTAATGGGAGCCACCAGTTTATTTACAAATACTTCATGACTTGCATCAGGAGCAAAGCAAATTTTCAAAACTGCAAAGAATTAAGTGGATCCCTTAAGATGACAGCAACGCAAAAAAGATTACTGAAGAAGAATGAACCTTGCCCTACAGAACACTCCAAAAGTTTCCAGTGCATCAGGAAATGGGAATGCGGGGAAGAAATTGTAATCACAAGTATTGGCGAGTAAGCAGTGTCTCTTATAGAAAGAAAGTTTGCACCATTAATAATGCCTGTAATAAGACTTCTCTCCCCTTACACAATTCAATCATAAAAGAGTCAAGCTAGCATGTATAATCAAAACCTGATTGAGCATGGAAGGGGATTCTTCCAAACTCAGAAATTAGGCCTTGTGAGGTTCAAGTATGGCATCAGATGTGATCCCATGGTATGGATGGAAGAGTGAGTATCAGGGTAGAATTCTATGGCTTTCAGGGATGCTGCACCATAGGTATCTGGATGAAAAACCCTGCTTGCAAAATTGGACCTGATGAAGGATCATTTGGGATTACTCTTCCCTGATACAATTGTTTGACCCTGTGGCCAAGTTGGGAGCAGAATTTTCTAAATTCATAGGCTTGAGACACTTCAATCTGACTTTTCTAGGTGTGAAATTGAACATGGCTTAGAATTCATGGCCAATGTGATGACAATAAGACTGACCTACAGCTGTTATCATAAATCTGTTTTTTGTCTGTGGGAAGAGGTGATGTGATGTGATCTAATTATGGGGTAAAAGAATATAAGTCCTTGTCATAATGGACATCACTTGCTGTGTTGGAGTATTTCTGGGCTGTTTCCTAACTCAAGCAGTAGGATCTATTTTGTCAGTCCTTTGCAGATGGATTTCAGGGGAGCCTAGGTTTTCCCCTCACATTCTAGTACTTGAGGTGACTAAGATCTTAAAACTTTGAATATGCATAACCTGGAACAAAGCAATGGGCTTTGGAACAGATTGTACTCTGTGGCTGCTTCCTGCTTGTAGATCCTAGATAGCCCATTTGGAAATAAAACAAAAGAAACAACTAAAGTACTGTTGGAGGAAGATAAGGAGTACATCTGACTGAACATGGGTTTTATTAAAGATTACCCAAGGGTGTCAAGAATGACAAAATGTAAGTACTTATTTGTTTGCATCTATCTGAAAATTGCCCAACAGTGACCCTATTTTAGGTCAGATAACTCCTCTTGGGGAGAGGGAGACTGGATAAACCCCTGCAAAACTTCTGCAAGTAACTTTTTAGGCATCTGTCAAATAAAATCATTTGAATCAACTCTGAGCTGCACTCCAAATATTCAAGTCCAGTGGAGCTGACTGTAGGTTTCAAAGAAGTGCTCCTTGATCTCCCAACAGCTTACAATACAACCGATATGCTATTGAGCAGTGTCGCCAATCGGTGGGCTGAGATCCACAAAAAAATTTTGGTGGGCCACAGCAACAGGGGTGATACCGGCAGAGGATGGACTGGTGCATGTGGGGAGGATAGTGTGTGGGAGATCACGGCATCGGAGCTCTTCACGGGTGTTCCCTGGCCTGCCCGGGAATGGGGAGAAACCTCTGAACTGGTGCTGGGTGGTGGGAATCTGATGTCCAGAGGCCGACGAGCCACATGCTGAAGATGGCTTGCCCAGATGGCTGGTGGAGCAATGCTGCAGTCTCCTCAGCAAATCTGTGAGGCCGAGTAGCAGCAGGAAGAGTGCAGACCTCCTGGGCTGCAGGAAGCAGCTGCCAGCGATGCCCTGAGGTGAAGATGTTGCAAGTGGGAGGCTTAACTCCTCCCCTTAGGAGCTTCTTTTCCCCCTTGCCGGAAGCGTTAACACACCCAGCAGGGAGGAGGAGGCTTGGCGGGTGCCAGAGGGGCGGGTGAGCACTTTGCGTGGGCGCTTCTGGCAAGCAGGAAGAGAAGCTCCTGAGGGGAGGGGCACAGGAGATTGTGCCCTCCCTTCACAGGCCAGGGAACACCCGGGAAGGGCTCTGATGCCACAATTTCCCATGCATATCAGTCCATCTGCCGACGGTACCACCCCTATTGCCACACCTCCCCGCCAGCCATCTGCTCTTCATGTGGCTTGTCGGCCTCTGAACATCAGATTCCCACCACCCAGCACCAGTTCAGAGGTTCCTTTCCCCCCAGCCCCATGGACAGAGAAGAGGGGGAGAGAGAAAGAAAGAGAAAGAGGGAGAAATGGAGAAAGAGAGAGAAAGGAGAAAGGGAGAGGGAAAGAGGGAGAATGGGAAGGGGGAGGGAAAGAGAGAGAGAGATGAGAGATCCCGGTGTTTTTTTTTCCTGTTGGAAACGGAT
Organism: Laticauda colubrina; assembly: GCA_015471245.1. Taxonomy (NCBI): domain Eukaryota; kingdom Metazoa; phylum Chordata; class Lepidosauria; order Squamata; family Elapidae; genus Laticauda; species Laticauda colubrina. The sequence goes on from BLBF01000003.1 coordinate 68,935,063, forward strand.
CCAAATGATTCTTTTGAGTATTTAAGGTTGCAGAAACAGGCAGCCAAGCTAAGTGCCTGAAGGACCCTATCCTGTTAGTGGGAGCCCAGGTGCTTCAGTGAGCGGCATGCTGGATTCATATTAGTGGTCTGTGGTATTTAAAATTATGAGTTTGGTGGTCCGTGAGGTCCAAAAGGTTGGCAACCTGCGCTCTTGAGTGAGGTCATCTGACATTAAGGGGCCAGGTACCAACCATATTCTGATGAGACTCAACTATACATCTCTCCCCCGACTCAATAAAGTGATGTATCAAGATGCTTTCTTAGTGTCTGGAAGATATGCAAACCTGGATGAAAAGGAATAGTTACAAGTTCAACTCTGGTAAAACTGAATTAAGCACTTCACCTTTGGCTCTGATCAAGGTAGCACCTCCTAACAGAACTAGTTCTCTTATACTCTTGCTCAATTAATAGGTGACAACTATGGCCAAGAGGATCTTTGCACAAATCTTGTGTGCCAACTGCTCCTCTTAAATTAGGAAGCCCTATTTACTATCACTCGTACCTTGATTGTTTCCATTTGGACTATTGCATGGGATTACCTTTAAAAACTATTCCAAAGCTGCAACTTGTCCAGAATTCAGCAGCATAGGTAGTTATAGTTTTGCCTCAGTTTACCCACCTACTCTGTGAGCTGCACTGGCTCCTAGTGGACTTCCAGGAACAATTCAAGCTGCTGGTTAACAGCTGTAACTCTCTTCACAGCAAATGGCCATTTTATTTGCAAGACCAGTCTCCAATGTCTCATCTTTGTCCCCTAAGGACTATCTAGCAATGTGGCCATGATCCAGCTCTATGTCATCTAATGGGACTAGTAAAATGTGCTCTCTTTTTTGGTCGTAGTACATGGCTTAGGAAACAGCATATCCTACAAAATTGGGCTGGCCCTGACCTTGATGGCCTTTTGTGGGGTGTTAAAGTTCCAGAATTTTCCATGAACAATGGACCCATCACATTCTGAATTATGATTATTGCATTTTTAAGGAGCTGGATGGAAAAGTGCACTGTATTTTCTTTTATTCTTTTTCAATTTATTTTTATTGATATTAGCCACATAAGAGTTACACTTTGATTGGGAGGCCACATAAATTTATAAATTAATAAATATATAGAAGGTAAAGCATTATGTCCTCTGTAAATCTGAACCACTGTTCTCTTCATCAGATGAAAAAATAATTCTGGAAAATATCCTCCCAACTAAAAACTGGATCCATAGTAGGTGGTATCTCTCAAAGATAGCTTCCGTATACATACAGGTTCTGTTGTGCTGCAAGAGAGAACTGAATTTACAGAACTAATGATTTGAGAGGGAAGCTGAATGGGCAAGTCTTCACAGTCGAAATAACAGAAGTGCAGTTATACAACCTAGTTTGGCTAAATAAGGGAATACTGTGGCATTATCATATGCAGTTTTAGGGTTTAATCAATCTAGTCCTAGTATTTCTCTAATACAAAAATCACAGACCTTGTCCCTACAAGCTTCCTGTCTTTATTCTGATGCTATATCATTTTATTTATATTTTAAATTTAGAGACTGCCCATCTCACTCACAGTCACCAGTTCTTAAAAAAAACCATGTGCCATACTTATCATGAATTCATTAGCAAAAAAAAAAAGGATAGAGATTTTAAAAAACTAACAAGTGTATCTACTATAAAGCATGCTTTTAAAAAAAACTGGTAGAATGAAGCTAATGAAAAGAATTTGGTCACTATTAGATAACTATTAGATGGGAAAAATCAGTCATACAAAGGATATAGTTTTATAATAACAAAAGCTACATTTTTATAACAATTCATGTTCAGGCCACAAGTCCAAATTCCTAGATATTTCAGATGGTCCTGGAAGATCCAGAGGTGAAAACAATTTAATTTAATCTTAATCTATAATTTCATTCCATCATCTGATGCAATCTTTGATGAAACAAAATATAATTGAAAATAATCAATATGCTCTTTACATTTAGCATAAATGCCAACAGAAAACAGTTTCCAGCAATCACATTTGAGTATGAAAAGGAAACTTTTGCTAAATTAGGGTAATTCTGGGAGATACTGAAAGGAAGAGCCAAGAAGGCTAAATCTCTTCATAATGTTTGAACATTTTTCAAAAGCACAATGATTAGGATTTAACTGGAAAGCATCCAACAATGTAAGAAAAGGTCACCAAAAGATAAAAAGAAGCCAGCCAGCTCTCGAGACTATGGCAAAACTTCAAGAAATAAAAATCTTTTTTAAAGAAAGAAAATGGAAAAGCACAAACAGTGTCAAGTTTTAATAAGCAACGCAAAAAAAAAAAAAAAGGAACATCACCGTGAACTTTTGAGGAAAGCAGAGCAAAAAGTAGGGGGAAGCAGCAACAATATAATTTTTAATATTTAAAAATTAACTGGAACAAGATTCTGGCCAGGCTGTATTGTTGGATATCCAAAAGGGTAAGAAATATTCAAGGAAGATATGGAGATTACAGATGAAGTACATGGATTTTTTTTCCATTTGATCTTCACTGTAACAGATACGGGATAAATGTCTGTACCCATACTGACTTACTCAGGGAAGGAATCTAATTAAATAAAACTGTAAGTAACAAAGAGATTTGTTAGAGGGGTTTACCAAAGTTATTAAAACTAAATCGTGAATAGAAAAATGCAATACCAACTTTTTACAAAGGACTGGGGGAGATTCATGAAGTTATATGTCTATCAACAATGTCTGTTCCAAATCAGTTGTTAGAAAAAGTAATTTTAAAAAACTAATAATAAAACACGCCACAGAAAATTAGCACAGATTCTGGAAGAGTAAATACTGTTTCACCAATCTTCTAGAGATTTTTGAGAGTATCAAGAATCTACTGACATTGCATATTTGGAGTTTAAAAAAAAATTGAAAAAGTTCTTTTTGACTATTTTTGAGTAAATGGTAAGCATGTGATAAGATCTGTTCTGTTACCAATTCCTAAATAGTTAAAAAGACAGAAAGCACAAAAGTAAGAATGGGCAATTTTATCTATGAAGAAAAAATTGGGGTCCTTTAAAGAACCAAGCCACAGCAATGTTTCTAAATCCGTGGCCACCAACCAATGGGCTGGGGACCACTGGTGCACAGAGAAATGACACCCCCAAAGCATCCCCCCAAAGCAATTAATCCAGGCTATGTAGGAACACAAGGCTGTGCCACCCACATAGCCCATGGGAACAAAGGCTTGCATCGCTTGCATTGCGAACAACACAAGGTAGTGAGGGGAGGGAGGAAAGGTGGAGGGGAGGGAACTTGCCCCACTCGCCCATGGGCCTTGCCTGGCCACCGGGCTGCTTCTTTCTGCTTCTTTCTTTCTTCTTCTATTTTTGGCTGAATGCAAGGAAAGCAGCAGAAGTCTTTCTTCTCTCCTCCAAACCACCAGAAATTAGTCTTTAGGATCCTGCAAGGCATCCTTCTCCAAGAGGCTGCACCATTCTGGTGGAGTTTGGGAGAGAGAAAAAAAAGACTTCTGTTGCTTTCCTTGCATTAAGTCAAAAGACTCTCTTTCTCTCTCTTTCCCCCTGAGAACGGAGCTGGAGCAGTATCCTGAGATCCTAAATAAAGAATGATCGATCGGCAGGAAAATGGGGTGGGGAATTTTCCTGCAGATTTTTTGGGGGATTTTCCCAGGGTCTCTGGTCCGCGGGATTTAAAATTATGAGTTTGGTAGTCCCTGAGATCTAAAAGGTTGGCAATCTCTGTTCTAAATGACTCAGGGGTAAAAAATCTTTATGGATTATTCTAAAATAATTCAAGATTTTGAAAACTAAAAGTGATTGTTAAATTGCAAATGAGCTTTGAGAAAGTGATTATGTTTGAGCAAATGTAAAGTGATGCATTAAGGATCCTAACGTCACATTAAAGTTCTCTCTAGAGCTAACCAGTTCATTATGATATACCATGCCTCCATTCCCCCCTCCTTCATGTAGATATTAGTGGATAAAAGACATACCTTGCTTCCTTTCCGTTGCCTTAGGTTTGCTGCTTTCACCACTTTGGCCGGAGTTGAATGTTCTAATAAAAATGGAAGAAAATCAAACATTAGAATGATATGCTCATTGCTGAAAAAAACTAGATTTCTGTACAGAAAATGCAATTTCCATTTTTGATTTAATCATTACACCTAATCACATTTCACAATTGGTGCAATGTTTATCTCTTCTTTAGACCACCCCAAAATAAGAAAAGTTAATGTCATGTTTCAATTTATACCAAATTGAATATGTAGAACTGCAGATTCACCAGGACTGGATCGAATGTCCAAGCTATAAATTGCATCTGTTCACTGAAAAAAAGGGGAGGGGCTCCAAAGTCTGAATTCATGGGCAGTCATAGAATCAGCCTTTATCTACCATTCTTTCTTTGCAGAAACTGCCAGTGAAGCTAATAATTTGAGCCTCCGTGGATATTAAACACTGAAACAGTATTAGAATTTAATATATATCTAGATCTATGCATCTATCCCACCAAACTAAACAAAATCCAATCATGTTGCAAATTTCAGAATTTTTTTTGTTTTTTTTTCTCAGTTTCAAAAGCATTTTGTTTTATTATGCAGGAAAAAAATTGAACGATATACTTTGTTCTATTCTTCAAAAGAGAATAGAAGGTCCTGAACGTAAGTTAATAAAATTGTAAAACAGCTATCATATGATGTCAGATGTGATAACACAAAAGCAGTTGAATATGCTGTCATCATTTTCATATTTGGCTATCAGTTTCGAATAATAATTGTTCCAAAAACTTGGGAGATGATATATAATCAGTATGAAATGGCTTACAAATTATATGCTCCAGCTATTCCTAATAATGTCATAGATAGTAGGGTTTTAGAAAACACCCATCATATTTTTCATAGATTTCTTGATTTATAATGCCATTACAAGGTATCATTTTCTTCCTAACTTCTCTGTACTATACTGAGGGTAAGAATATCAAATACATTATACCTGAACTAATGAGTAAGTTTTCATAGAAAGGGCAGAGACTATTCAATTTTAACTATATTTTGACATATGTTTGAATCACTTATAATGTATTTGAAACATTTCTATTTTTCCATCAATTCCAGTCAGATAGCTAAGGTAACACATTCAAATTAGTAATCTCTACTTATAAACCCAAATTAGTTATATTCAAAGCCATTAACTGAAAAATGTAGTAGTTTCCAAATGACCTTGAGTACAAGCTTCTGTTGTTTTTACTACAAAACATGTCAGTTTAAACCTGCATAATTAAGGCAGATCATGAGTTTTAGCAGTATTATTTTCTTCTACTGTTTGTTTATATGGACTGCAGATAGATAAAAACTCAAGTGCCACTTAACACATGCCTATACACTAGTATCTCAAAACTCACTAACATGTTCATTGCTAATATTATCTCGTCTCTCCCTGTCAGTTGCTCATGTTCCAAAGGTTAGATTTAAGCCTCACAATATTCAAAACCCTAAGTAAGTTCACTAAATTCAACAGAATTCTGAAGAAAAATTCCTGATGGAATTAAATAGTAGGTGCTCTTCAAACTAACAGAACTTCAAGTAATGCTAAATGGGTACATGAATTCATTTTATTCAATAGTTATTGTGAACTTCCTCAGTTTTCTTTCAATGAAACAGTGTGGAATATGCCCAACACATGATCTATTTTGGAAAAATGCATTATAGAAATGTCATGCAGTTTTGAAACAACTTGATTTGTTTCAAGTTTGGGAACAAGTTGTTTTCAATGAGCAGAGAAATAGTTCAATAATATCATGGATGACACTATTAGGTGAGGTAACAAAAAGCTGAGTCTGCAAAATAAATAGTGTGCAGGTGTCTCTGTTGAGTTTCTCACATATAAAATACTTCAATCTCTCTTCCCCCAACCTTTTCACTCATATAACTTTACAGCAACTTTACAATCACCCCTTAGAATCATGTTACAAAATATATTATCTCAGAAGAGATAGAAGCAACTTTATTGTATCTAAATGGCAGAAGCTGAGGACAGCTCTTGACGTGAAGCATGTCTAAAATCTGCTTTGCAGCAGGCAACTGTGCATCTTAAAATATAACCCAATCCAATTCTGGGTCACAAGTCTGCCTGTTGCTCTTCAGCAATTCTGGGCAGTGTAAAGTTGTTCCACACTACAGATACTATAACCTTCATACTGTCTTACTTCTGCTTAGGAATATCATATAATGAATATTAATAAATCTAATCAGGATTTTTCTGCAGTCCTAATAATCTGTGATACAATTTTGTGTGGCCATCTACTTCATAAACACATACTAAACATGTGTCAGAATGGTCTGCTAATGCTTTTTTGTTTAACTTTGATGCTATATATGCTGATGGCAATAAGATTACTTTATGCACAAAAATGGAAGGTCACTTTGATTTCCATAATGGATGAATGGCTGTAGAATTTGATGGAAGTTAGTAGAGATGGCTGAACTGACTGCTCTGAAATACAAGTAATCCCTGGGTTACAAGCGTTCCCTTTGTGAATGTTTGAAGTTATGCAATAAGCACCCCCTAGTGTGTACAAATAAGTCCCCAACTACAAATGTTGCAGCACCACAGCAATTGTTTACCCGTAGGAACAACTGCAGAGGCTCTGCAACATTTGTTCTGCCTATTCCTCTCCGCTCCACACTTTGTTGGCCAAAACAGAGTGTTGGGGAGCGGATCTGCCTCTCAAATGCTCAATTTTGACTGCCAAAGTGCCGGGCAAGGCCTGCACAATGGAGCTGTGGTGGGGCACATGTGGCTGAGAGGAGACAGCTTGCTAGATCTTCCCACGGTAAGTCATTTGATGGTGTCAGGTTGGGGAGAGAAGCAATTGTGGGGAACATGAGATATTTCAGTGGATCGAGTAGGCCTTGGGTGGTTTAGGCAGGTGGCCTATTCCCATGGCCTTCCCCACCATGAAATATCTCATGTGCATTTAACGAGCCTTCCATTCAATTAGCAAATGTATGGGCAAAAGAAAGAAGTGATCCCGTTCAAGGTACAAGATTCACTGCCATGAATCCTCGGGTTACAAATGGAATGGGGCAGGCTCCATTACATTCATAACCCAAGGACTACCTATATAACTACTTTTTTTTCTACTTGGAAGCCTCTTCTAGACTTTGCATCTGAAGTGGAAAAAAATGAAACTTTCATTTTGGGTTTCACCAATGAGATAAGATTGTTGTTATAGAAATGGATAGTTTATACTATTTTGTAAAAATAAAAAGTTGAGGTTTGATATAATTATCTTATTGTACTGCACCAAAGGGAGTTGGAAATCAACGACTTTTCTTTCTTTTTCCCTTCTTTTCTACATTTTCCCCCTATTTTTCCTGTTATTTGTTTTTGTGTTTTTGTATCTTATAGTATTAATATAAACTGAATTTTAGAAAATAAAACTATAAAACTGTTCTGCTGAATGCTTACAATTTATTTTTTTCAAAAAAAGGCTAGAAAGATAACACCACCACCCAAAGGAGATCGAACTACAGAAAATGGCAAACAACTAATGTGATAAATCTAGAACTATATGAACAAAGGTGCAAGTGAAAAACAGAATTGCCATAGAATGTCTACATTACAGGATTTTTTACCAAGCAACACAGCACAACAGCCTCAGGTTGGTTATAAGCATGCAAGTCTCTCTAGGATTCCAGAAAAGCAGAAACCTCTTATTTGTGTGCTAAAATAATAGGCGGTAGTTTTTGCTATCTTCCCCCGGTTCCTCTGAAACTAAAGTTTGTTGATGATTGTCTAATTTGAGGCCAATCAATAAAACATTTCTCACTAAAAATAAAGGCATTTATAAGTAGACTAACTACCATTAGTACTGCCTCAATTTTAGGTAATACTATAAAAGCAGAACTCTACACAAGAAAATAGAAAAATAATAGGTAGTCTAATATTAATAACAGATCTGCTTCCCCTCCCCATTCTACTTCCTATCTCATCATAGTGTAGGAGGAGGAGCAAAGAAGACTGGGAGTATATGCCAAGAATTTATAATCACAGTAGGGTTAACCTAAGGCAAAAAGGCCATCCCAGCTGACAACAGCTAAAACAACCAGGTATTTATCCATGATGCAGGAAGATGCTTGAGGTGGACAGTCATTTTAGTAACAATGACAAAGGCATCATTTCATTTTACATGGGAGAAGGCAACAGTAAACCACTCTGTACTTTACCAAAAAAGCTGCAGGATAGAAATTATAACATGACTGATGATACAGTTCAGATGAAGGGACTTCAGGTTAGATGGCACTCAACATACTACTAAGGAAGTTCTTAGTGTTTATTACAAAAGTAGATAAAAGCCTTGAAACATTTAATTTGTTGATGTTACTATACACGAAAATAAAATATGAAGCTGAAAAAAAATTATAGTGGAAACATGGAACCTAAGAAATGTGAATGTGGGAAAACTGAACATATTGGAAGAAGAACTGAACCAAGTTCTAAGAGATCGAGATTGCTAAAAGTAAAAGGAGAAAACTATAGAGTTGGTTTATTTAATAAATGTTAAAACACATTTACTACTTCTGGCAATCTTTAATGGGCATTGATCTGGATTGAATGATAAAAGTTTTAAGGATTTGTTTATAGATACAAGATGAGGTATGGGAAGAACAGATTGTGTGTGTGTATGTGTGTGTATGTGTGTGTGTATACACATACACATTCATATTCTTGTTTTTTCTTTTCTGCACCTATTTTTTTAGTTTTCATTCGTTTTTATCGTTTTAATTGCAATCTTTTAACTCAAAGAATACATGTTTCTGTAACAGTAAATTTCATTTGGTTTTTCCCATAAAAAGTTACTGATTTTTTAAAGAAAAATTAAGCCTCAGGATACAGTGTATATTTTATTACACATAAAATTACAAATATATAAAAGATGCTTCATAAGATATCAAATGCAACCACAAACAGAAACAAGACATAGAGCTTATTATAATTAAGATTCCTATTTTGTTCCAGTCTCAGAATCCCACTGCTGACCTGCAGCATGTATTGGAAAAACCATCTTGATGGAAGTCCTACAGAATGCTGGAGTTGTAATTCCAGTATTTTTGAAGGATCAAAGCTTACGGAATTCTAATATAGAAGAACATACGTACAGAATATCTATAGAGGTCTAAACTGCAAATAAGAGGGCATTTTGTTTAAGAAATTGAAAGTTGTTTATCTTGCAATATCAGTAACTCTATTGTCAGGTTTCTGAAAAATGAGAATTCTTTTTTTTTTTTAAAGTATTGCTGTTTTACCAACATTTTAAAACTTCAGCATGCAGTTAAAATACAATCTTTCAATAAAGAAGTTTTCAACCAACAGAAAAATATCTGCTATTAGCCTTCTTATTCCTATATAAATCCCATGTTAACATGTCACATTTTAAAAAAAAATAGACTAAGAATAGTCAATTTTTTCTATAAATTTGACATTAATATAAATAGTATAGCATGCATCCAATACTGTACATATATAAATTCTTGTTGTGCTGGATAGGGAAAAGAGTATGGCAATGATTTACATGTTCAAGGTCATTTGTTTAAAAGATTATATTTCTAATTCTAATTCAAAGGGCATCACAGTCCCCGTTTTAAAGAAACACAAACAGGTCACTCTGTCTTTCCAACCACTCCCAAAACAAGAGAAGACAGAGAAAATAAAATAAAAGATTAACTGTACCTCCTCATTTGCAGTATGTGAAACTGAAGAAAAGGATTCTCCGGAAAACCCCAAAATTGACTGCCTTTTAAGAAGGTTAGATGTAAATTAATCAATTGGCAGATCAGATGAACACCTAGCTTTTTAAGTCTCCAAGTTTCTAATCCAATCTCAAGCATATAATCAAAAGTAAAAGAATTATTAACAGAAGAAAGGGGGAGGAGGAAAAGTACACTCGGGAGTGGGTTGGTTTCTGAAAAGAGTTCCCAGCTGAGTGTTAATCCTTCCACCTGTGTTTGTCTATCATAACCTTGGATTAGAACTCTTGAGAAAATCTACATTTTTTTCAGCTGTCAGGAGGCACCTCCATGAACAGAAAACAACCATCTTCTACATTCTTAACCTTATGGAAACATCTGCCCAGAACTTTAAGCAAAGATGGAAGTTGAACTATGTAGTTCATTTCCAAAAAGTTGCTTCAAAGCATGCAGAAATATAAATTTTGTACCTGTCTGTAGATTCTTAAAGAAATATCTTTCCTTAATGCCACACAGAGAAATACACACAGCTCTAGTATTTTGAACACTGTAATTGTTACACCACCTTGCCAACAGAAGGCAACATAACTTAAAATATTTGTCAAAACTTTATATGTAAGTTGAGGCAATTTAAGGCATCAAATAAAGCCACAAAAACTGTTCCACCTGGTTTAGTAGTTTGCAAAATAATTGACAGCACTTCTACAAGTTTTAGGCACATTGTGTTTGCAATGCCTGTGCTACCTGAAAAAATGAGGGACTGAAGTATTTTTCATGCTAAGCATGCAAATTAGCATTTCTCCTCACAGATTACTAATAAGGAAAAAAAGGAATGTTGTCATTAATTGCTATACTAGTACAGAACTTCAAACATTGCTGCAATACAGGAATAACTGAATCAATACTATTTGTTGATAGAATCAGTTCTAAAATATTGAAAAGAAATGACTACTGCCCAAAAAGCACTATTGTTTTAAGACAAGAAAGAACAAAATATCTTCTACAATCTTGGCTCTGCTTTCATGAACATATGGAGCTTGGCCTCTAATGAAAAACTTGTTAACAGTTAATTATTAGCTATTCAAATACACGATCTCTGCACAGACTGGCAGCCAAGGAAAGCCAAGAATGATCTTTTCCTATTAAAGCAGAATCAACTTTATCACAATGCTAAATAATGCTTCATCTCTTATCTTTCTTCCACGACAACCACCGATCTCTACCAGAGAAAGGAAATCTTCCTTTCACTAGACTTCTTGCATCACTTTAGTAAGGTTGCACAACTGTGCAGAAAATGCAAAGCTTCAATTGAGTGACAAACCACAATGGAAATCAGAGCAATGTGTTCTGTAGGAGGCCGTTCTGAGAACATGCATATTAGTATGTATATGTATGTGCATGAGTATGCATATGTGTGTGCATGCATGCATGTATGTGAGTAGAAGTGAATACAAAATTTCATTTATGAAAATTATATTCAGAACCTGTTCATCTTATGATTTTGATATGGATTTTAATAACTAATTTGGGCATTGCATTGTCCAGAATCAATCTGAGTTGGACAGCCATTCAAAGTCCTAATGGACCCTCAAAAAGGTACTTATCAACTTGATTTGAAATTCTGGCAACAGCCTTCCCCAATCACATGATCACATTTTGTGCACTCAGCAAGTGGTCCAAATTTACCAATGTTTGCAGCATCCTATGGTCATAATAATAATAATAATTTGATATCCATGTTTTTTACCTAGTGCTCGTGAAATGTTTTGGGCTTTAATTTCAATTGATTATAAATGTCCAATGTTTCTGGGAATTTCAAATAGACTAAAAAGTCTATTTTGAGGATTTTATTTTTCAATAGAAAAGGGCTAAACTGTGGGGTCACTTGGCTGTTTGCTGGCACACATTATGTTTCCCAACTGCATAATATGCTGTTACCCAGTTGGATAATGAAATATCTGCAAGCGAAAACTGCATTCAAATACTAATTCAAAGTTAAGTATGCCCATTGTTTCATTGCTATATCAATAAATTTAATAATTTATCTTGGGGCATTTAGAAGATCAATTTGTTACATATTTTATCCAATACAGATAGTCCTCGACAGTTCATTTACAGACCGTTCAAAATTACAAAGGCACTGAAAAAAATGACATGACTGCAGCATCCTCGTGGTCATATGATCAAAATTCAGATGCCTGGCAAGTGGTTCACATTTATAGCGATCATGTTATCTGCTTTTGCAATCTTCTGACAAAGTCAATGGGGAATCCAGGTTCACTTAACAAATGCAATGGTTCACTTAATAACTATGGCAAGAAAGGTTGTAAAATGGGGCAAATTCACATAACAAATGTTAAACTTAGCAACATAAATATTGGGCTTAACTGTGGTCTTAACTCGAGGACTACCTGTACTTTTAAAAGAGCAAATTAAAATAAAAAGAAATGTTTCTACACTTAGAAATCCAAATTATAAAGCACAACCAAAACTCTTGCTATTCTATGCCAAAGAAAATATTTAGATTCAACAATACTGCCTACAAACATCAGGTCAAGCATACATAATCAGAATTCAAGTATCTTCAACTAAGTAAATGCAAACCTCAGAAAAAATATACACAAGCCAATGAAGATTATATTACATAAGAAACTTTATGCAGGATTCAAAGTAACCGATATAAATTACCATTGTACTAAGATTCTACAGAAAATCGGAAAATCAAGGCCATGTAATTCCTTGAATAATAATTATTGCATTTAGACTTGAGTAGTATGGCAAGCAGGCTATATTTGTTTCAGAACAGTTCAAATTGAGAAGTTGAAAAAATAAGAGCAAATATTACATTGTATCAATTTGATCAATAGGAACAAATACAGAAACTAGAACAAAAGCAAAGTTAGACAGTAAATTCTTTTTCTTGATCCCTTTTCCATCTGTTAAGCCCCTGTCACACTGCACCAACGGATGGAAAGAGGATGTAAAATGGAGAAAAACACTTGCCATCCATTGGTTAACGCGATGCTTCCTTTCTGTACTCACTGCCTCCGTTTTGCTTCCTCTCTATCCGTCCAGCATACGTCTACTGACATTTCATCTGCTCAGAAGGTTTTGAGCTGCTCAAAACTTTTGAGCGGAAAATGTATCCAATGCATCCGCGTCATCCACTACGCATCCGCTCTGCATCCTCTACGCATCCGCTCTGCATCCTCTACGCATCCGCTTCCATCTGCTAGGCTTCCGTTCCGCATCCGCTTTCCATCCGTTCTGCGTCCTCCCCCCGTCCATTCCTTTCCGTGTTATCCGCTCTGCTTATGCAAATTTTTGCCCCTTTTGAGAGCGGATAACAACGGATGGAACATTTTTCTTGTCCGCTGTGTCCTTTTTACAAACGTTTTGCATCCGTTGGGCAGTGTGACAGGGCCTTTAACTCTTATAGTGCAATTAAAAATAAATGTGTTATGCCACCATTTCTGCATCAGTTATGATCAACTACACTAAGTATTTCTGATTCAAAACTAAAAGCTAAAGAATGCATTAAAGCAAGGGTCCCCAATCTGTGGGCCAATTGGTGGGCTGTGAGGAGTTTGTAACAGGACCATGGAGACAGCCGGCAAGCATGTCGCTCACTTGTGTGAGTGTGAATGTGTGCATCATTTGCATGAGTGGCAGAGGCACTTGCATGCTGCTTACACAAATGAACCTGTGCGCATGCGCACTTGCTGGCCACTTGCGAGCCATCTCTTCCCCCCGCCGGTCCATAAAGCCAGAAATGTTGGGGAAATCTGCATTAAAGCAATATGCACAAACAATTGCAGTCTATCTACAAAAGGTCCAATTTTTCCCCAGTTTTCAAGTAAAATTCTTGAAAAATAAAATTAAATGTCAAAATCTCTCTATGTCAAAATGCAATGTATTTGGTTATTTTATTTTGACTAGGGATAATTAACTGCTGTAAGTTTCTTTCTTGACTAAGTAGAGTTCTTTCTAAACTTTTATAACCATTTGGATCTTGAAACGAGAATCTTTGGTCCTGGCAACAAGGTATGTCCTAGTTAGGCTGCTTTCCATTGACAATTTAATTTATACTATATCAAGACAAAAATGCTCCATTTTAAAAAAGCAAAAAAATCCCCCACAATCTATTTTTCTTCCAACACAAACTATATTTTTTCTTAAGTTAAAAGGAAATTCAAATCCCATTACTGTTTACTTTCTTAATTTTCCAGGCAGTATGCAAACTGTAGCTTGGATTGGAAGTTAACTCAATGAAAATTAATTATTATTTTTTTTTACTTATTAACTATGATAAACTATTATACCACACTTTGTGAATTATATTGAGCTGAGAGAGCACCATTGGTCCAAAGTCTCCAGGTGAGTTTTGTAGTGCAATAAGAATTTGGACGTTGTCCCAATCCAAGTTAATCACTACATTGAGCTAGTTCAAAAGGCAGCAGACAAATTGCTCTACAAAGTAACAGAAATTTTAGGGTGATATTAATCAGAATCCATTTATTCTGAACTTTCAAAATACTGCTTAATATGACCAGCTGAAGAAAAGGGGCGTTGGTACTTAACTGACAAGCCCTTTCTTTGTGAGCTGTGAAGAGCATCCATTGATTGTTTGGGATGCTTCTGTCACTCATCTGATAGGCTGGGCTTTAATTGAGAGAACGCTCCTCCTCCTCCACGGGACTCCTCCCTAGCTTCCCCAGTTTTGGCGAAGTCAAAGTGATGAAATATTTTCTTCTCCTTCACACTTTTTAATACTTGGCCGAAAGAGCATCCCACCAGATGAATAACAGTGGGGATGGATGCTCTTCACAGCTCACAAAGGGCGTGTCAGGTAAGTACCAATGCCCTTTCTCCAGATGAGTTGTTCAGAGCATCCATTGTTTGGGACATGCCAAAGCTTGGCGTGTACTACAGAAAGCTTCCATCTGGTTCGGATTCCCCTTTTTCTTGATCCTTATGGACCCTTTGTAACACTCTCCTGTCAAAGGCAGCCTCCGTACAGGTGAAGACATCATTCTAATAGTTTCTAAATAAAAGGCAATGGTGAGGCCCATGTTGTCAACATCGCAGCACTCCAGGTCGAATTAGAGGTGATGCCCCTGGGTACAGGAAGAGACTGTGTCTCATAGGACTTGGGAATTGTGCTCTCAGCCACTTACTGGTCATTGAGGAAGAGGTCTTGCACCCAATGGTGGGTGGTTGAAAAGAAACAAAGAGAACCTTTGTTTCCTAACACACATCGTGCAGTTGAAATATATTCAGAAACCTCGCCTTACATCTAGATTGTGGCATTATCCTGCCAGATTTTATGTCAGTTTCATGCCGTATGGGAGTATAAGTTCCTATGGTCTGTGGAAATTCAAATTTATCTTTGGGTGAAAGATGGATCTGGACTAGGAACCACTTTGTCTGTGTGAAAAATAGAGAGCTCCTGTCTAACTGACAAGGCTACTAGATCCAAGATGTAACTGGCCGATGTAATGGCAACTAAGAGAACCACCTTGTACATTAGGAATGGAGACTCATGGTCTACATGGGCTCAAAGGGAGTTTTCTTAAGTGCGGTAAGGAACTTGTTGAGGTCCCACATGTGATATCAATGCATTACAGGAGGCAATAAGATTGTAGCCCCGTGCAAGAAATTTGCATATGCGTGGGTGATGAGAAATGAACTGCAAGTCTCTCCTTGTGATGACTGATGCTAAGGCCTCCCCTTTGCCTGTTTATATGAACAAGATAATAGTGAAATGTCATTTAAATAACACTGTCGTTTAACAGGTGTTCCCCTGAGATGGACAACCAGAACCATCAGAACCTTCATAAGAACCATAGGCAGATGAAAACCCAACGGACAGTGCAACATATTCAAAACATTGAGTATTATAACAAAAACTAAGAGGCTTGCTATGTGAGGATCTAATTGAAATGTGGGGATGGGCCTCCATTAAGTCAGTGGAGAGTAGAAAGTCGCCCTTCTGAAGCTCAGAAGTATGGAGTTCAGCATGCTCATCTTAAGCCTCCTATGAACTAGGGACCGATTAAGTAATTTTAAAACTAAAATTGCCCCTGCAGATCCGGTGCCACAGATCGGTTGCCTGGATCTCCAATAAATGAACAATAGCTGATTCCATCATGCTCCCTTTAACGGGATCCCTGGAGAGAGGGCAAGTAATGCAAAGGTTCCGGGGGAAGAGGATGGAAATTCTATAGCCAGGCCTAATCTTCTGATATCTCTAACCCAGGAAACAGAGGTCGAGGCATCCCATCTGTCTGTGAAAGGCTTGAGCCTTCCACCAATAGGGGAACATTGGTGAGGCCTATGTTGTGCCTCAGAGACCTCTATTTCATCTTCCTCAAAAGATTCTTTTGGTTTGCCCTCCCCTTCAGTATGGTGATTCATGCGTCCAGATGGTCCCTGGAGTCTGGAGAGAAAAAGTCCCTGATAGAGGGAACAAAGGAACCCTCCAAAATGCTGGGAAGGACTATTTTGGGATCTATGAAAAGAGGAATTTATTTTCTGCTTCTAGTCTCTATCAGAGATAGGTCAGGGGCACTACCAACCAAATTATCTCCTTATATTGGGGAGGAAGCAAGCTTCCATTATTTGTGTGATATCTGCTTGTCAATGTCTGAGCCATAGCAGTAGGCGAGGAGTAACCTGAGATGTCCTGGCTCGAGCAGATAATTTAATAAAGTTTTGCGGTGTCCTTGTGTGCCCTGATATTGGAATTTGAGATAATCTCCCTCAGATGGTGGAGCTACCTGAGAGACGATCTAGTAAAAAAAAAAAAAAAAAGGAATGAGGCCAACTCTGCTCTTATGGCCCCCACATCAGATCGATATGCCCTACATGGAGACAACTCGATCCTGTATATCTTTTAACTTGAGAGCCTCTTCTGCTTCTATTGGAATTGCAGAGGAGGAGGAGAATTGCCATTGTTTTATCTACTATCGTTGGTGATGAGAAATTTAGCAGAATCAGAAAACCAAATTAAAAATTTTCTATCATATTCTGTAAGAGGGGTATACGCCACTGAAGAGACCTCTTGTTTCAGGAAGAGGTCCAAGAACCTCTGTGGGAGTTATGAATTCCTCCAGCATTATTGGTTGGGAGAAGATTAAATTGTCTGACCCCCCCCCCTTACAGTAACAATTGTTGGGCCAAGGGGAATGGAATATCAAGGCAGCAATAGGGTGGGGTTGGTTTTTTGGGGGGAAACAGAGACTTGAAAAAAGTCTGAGGGTAAAACAGACCTGAAGGTCGGTGGTTTAATGCCTTCAATGTCTGACATGCCCCTTTTAGGGGATCCACCTCTGACAGATTTTAGTCACTGTTGTGAGTAGACCCTTCCTCAACCTGTTCCATCTAGTCTCAGGTTCTCCCTCATCCTGTGCATCGTGTGAATGTGTAACTGGATACTCCCCTGAAGAAGGTACCCGCTGGTCTGTTTTGCCCAGTAACTAAATTGAGTGAGAATTGAGGTCAGATTGTAGAGGTTGCCTAGCCATCAACTTCAACTGTACCCCGGTTGTGGATGCCTCTTCAAGTCGCCATGTCTATCCAGGCCTTCAATTTGTCAGGGATATCCTCTGGGAGGAGGAATTCTGGTGTGATCCCACAACTGTCTGTCAAGCAAGTAGTGCTGCTGAAGGCCTGGGTTGAATCGGTCCCTCTGAGGCTCTCCTGGATGGCGTTGATCCAGGGATGGAGGCAAGGTGAAATATGTAACACTTCACAAATTTGTGTCATCCTTGCGCAGGGGCCATGCTAATCTTTTCTGTATCATTCCAATTTTAGTATATGTGCTACTGAAGCGAGCACTCTGGAACTGGGACCAACCTGGCTGGGGAAGATGACTGAGACTTCTGTTCAACCTCCCTCATGCATTTTTTTTTAAAAAATATGCTTATCTAATGCATTTTGGCATCTCTTGGCATCCTTTGTTGCCTTAGAGGTTTTGTTGCTTTGTTGCCTAAGATGTTTTGACCTACTTTGAGGTGGTTTATTGTCCTCTGGGGGTATTTTTGGTTGCCCTTGAAGATTCTGACCTAAAGCCCACGAGGTGAGATATCTATGTATCTATATGTGTATGCAATATTAGTGGACTGGTCCAGAGGCCTGATATAAACAGAGGCAGGGAATCCTCTTGATATTTGCTCCGCCCCCTTTTTTGGTAAATTCAATTTATGTTATTATTTATAATATTGATATCATTAATATTATGTTATTATTGATAGTCTTTTTGTTATATCTGTGCACAGCTACTAACATTATGCTGTTACCAAACTCTTAATTAGATGACTGAATATGGAATCAAATTGTGAAGCCAAATAGAGAACACTTTTCAGGACCTGTATTGCAATTGGGTGATCCTGCAGTCACTGGCCCTCAACAACTTCCTTCCCAGGCGGGCACAGGCCTTGGCACTCGCTGTTACTATGCTGCTATATTCTGTGAGGGCTGCCAACTTAACAAGGAAGCCCGATGGTCAACCTCAGAAAGAGGTCCACAATTGGCATAAATGTCCCCTAGACCCTCACGGAGAGCTTCTTGTGAGGGATAGTGGCCTTTCAACAGATAATGCCATGGAATTCTTATAAACAAAATGATGCCGGCATTATTTTAGTCAAGATGTAGCATTAACCATCACTTCTTACTGTGAGCCGATGTGAATCTAACTAGAATTTGAGAATCTGAGCAGGAGAACTCTGAGTCCTCTGATTCCACCCAATCAATAGCCCTTGCTTCTTCTACATACCTTGCGGGTATATACAACTACATGTATATGAAACTACAGAATCTCCTGTGGAGAGATACCTGAGGGTAAGGATGCTCTATCCTGCTTAGTGACCGGAGTTATAGGGAATTCCAATTGGAAGGAGCGCTGTTGTTGGCCTGAGCAGTATGCTGCACCCCCGCAGAGATACATTGGCGCATTACAAATTCCATCCAGTCTCATCTTTGCGGGGAGCTTTTCCGGAAAGTCATCATCTTGACAGAATTTGGCTGCCGTTGGAATAATGTCGCCAGAGGCACTTCGTGTTACTTGTACTGATCTAGATGGACTACCTGATCTTGTGCAGCTACGCTGCATCTGGATTACACAGACAGATCTGGGGTGGTTGCAGAGGGGCACTGGAGCCGAAGTAGGCCTGGAGGAGATGAGATTTGAGAATTTTCTTCATCCTCCCACATGAACTTAATCTGCTTTTCTAGTACCTTATGGCGCTTGTTAGCGTCTTTTTCTGCTGCTTAGGAGGTACCCTTAGAATGCTTCAATTTGTTTTGAGAATTTGACATGGCTCTTGAGCTACTGCCACTTGCCATTGTGACCGCTTATTAAATTTTACTGTTGATGAGGCTGATATGTTGGGCAGTTGGCACATTTTGAACCAGCAATGGCCAGAGAACCTAAAGCAATGCTCCCCAGTTTTGTATCATCTTATTTAAGAATATTGAATTCTTATTCTTGTTATTATTTTGTTATTAATGTTATTATTTCCAAATTAGCCAAATTTGTAATACCTCATAGGCCTAGAAAGGAGGAATTGTTGAAATAAGATGTAGGCCTGCGACAGCTTTCTGCACAGGTGGACACGGGCCTTGGTGCTCTGTGGTGTTACTGCTTAATTCTGCGAGGGCATAAACCAACAGTTACCTCCTTAATGAATAAGGGCCCAAAATAGACTAATTATATCTGAATATCTATAAACATATACACACACACAAAACACACAAACATGTATGTTTTAGGGTGATTTCCCCCCAGGTTCCAGGAAGGAGATCCCTGCTAGGGGAAAGAAAAGCCTCTCATAGTTCCAGAAATAAAATGCAGATCACTACTACATGGTTAGTGAGTCTGCAATGGTGCCAGACATTCTCTTTAGGCATGTAGTTAAATCGGCTCAGCAGCACTTCCACACCTTGTGGGGAGTCGATTCTGCAGTTTCCCCTTGAATAAAAAGGTGTGATGGGGCAGATGGGCGCTGATGCCCCCACCCCAGACGGTGCTCCCAGGGGAGAGAAAGAAGCCTCGGATCCTTTTAAATGAAGCCTCTCCCATCGGGTGCTGGTGGCGGCGATCATAGCGGCTCGGCTTGAAAAGATTGTAATGGTATGGGCTAAGAAATGTGAGTTATTACCCATGTGGTTGAGGCATTATCGCCTCCGATCATCCTGGGGGCGAGAGATCATTATCTGAAGCTACGGTGAGCTCTGTTGGCTCAAGTTATATGCCGTAGAGAGCTGCTTGACTCATTGAAACTAAAAGCCTTAAAGGATTTGTTTAGAGTTTAAAAGCAAACCTTTTTGTTGTCTCCTTTTGAAGCCTTTGCTATTCTGGCCAAGGGAAAGGAAATTAAGCTGCCTATATCCATGAAGCAAAAAACTGGGGACGCTAGGGAGGAATCCTGTGGAGGAGGAGGAGCGTACTCTCAATTAAAGCCCAGCCTATCAGACGAGCAACAGAAGCATCATCCCAAACAATGGATGCTCTGAACAGCTCATCTGGAGAAACGGTACACTGCAGCTATTATAAACTTGCAATTTTTGAACAGTATTTTCTTTCAGTGTTAAAAGACTCTCGAAAATTCTAATTGAATAAAACTTCGCAGTTACTGAGACCTACAAGGTTCAGGTTAATTTTGATGTATACTAAGGGAAGTGGAGAAAAAAGATTTAAGAATAAGAAAGTGCATATTTTTTTTAAAAAAAAACCATAATTTCTAATATAACTGATTGATCAGTCCATCTGTATATAAACAAGGTACTTTTTCCAAGAGGACTAAAAGTATACTTTAACCAGTTATTAGTTAAGCTGGTATTGGCCCTGTTCTTTTTTCTAGGAAAGAAAAATGGCAAGAGGCATTTATTTTTTTATTACACAGCATATTCCTTGCGTAAAAGTAAGAAAGACTTTCTTCTTGTAACTAAGCCATTGTTCACAGGATAAATTTCAGCAAAAAAGATACATTCCAAATAGGCTCCAGATTGAAACAATTATGTTGAATTGCAATTGTCTTTCAGATGACATAAAACACAAGATCCTTTAAAAATAATTTATCATTGGCAAAAAAGCCATGACAAAAATAATTTATACTTATAATGTAACTGAATTTAATGTATAGTATTTTTCAGTATATTCAGTTAACTTGTTAGCTGATTTAAATGGTCTGTTGCACAAATCTATTTTAAATATACACTGATCAAAAAAATAAAAGGAACACAAAATAAGACATCCTAGATCTGAATGAATGAAATATTATTAGATACTTTGTTCATTACATGTGCTGACAACAAAATCACACAAAAATTATCAATGGAAATCAAATTTAGCAACCCATGGAGGTCTGGATTTGGAGTTACACTCAAAATTAAAGTGGAAAAAATCACTACAGACTGATCCAACTTTGATATAATGTCCTTAAAACAAGTCAACATGAGGCTCAGTACTGTATGTGGCCTCAATGTGCCTGTATGACCTCCCTACAACGCCTGGGCATGCTCCTGATGAGGTGGCGGATGGTCTCCTGAGGGATCTCCTCCCACACCTGGACTAAAGCATCCCCCAACTCCTGGACAGTCTGTGGTGCAATATGGCATTGGTGGATGGAGCAAGACATGATGTCCCAGATGTGCTCAATTGGATTCAGGTCTATGGAATGGGCAGACCAGTCCATAGCATCAATGCCTTTGTCTTGCAGGAACTGCTGACACACTCCATCCACATGAGGTCTAGCATTGTCTTGCATTAGGAGGAACCCAGGGCCAACCACACCAGCGTATGGTCTCACAAGGGGTCTGAGGATCTCATCTCAGGACCTAATGGCAGTCAGGCTACCTCTGGCGAGCACATGGGAGGGCTGTGCCACGCCCTAAAGAAATGCTACCCCACACCATGACTGACCCACTGCCAAACCCGTGATGCTGGAGGATGTTGCAGGCAGAACGTTCTCCACGGCATCTCCAGACCCTGTCACGTCTGTCACATGTGCTCAGTGTGAACCTGCTTTCATCTGTGAAGAGCATAGGGCACCAGTAGTGAATGTGCCAATCTTGGTGTTCTCTGGCAAATGCCAAACGTCCTGCACGGTGTTGGGCTGTAAGCACAACCCCCACTTGTGGACGTCGGGCCCTTATACCATCCTCATGAAGTCTGTTTCTGACCGTTTGAGCAACCACATGCACATTTGTGGCCCACTGGAGGTCATTTTGCAGGGCTCCGGCAATGCTCCTCCTGTCCCTCCTTGCACAAAGGTAGAGGTATTGGTCCTGATGCTGGGTTGTTGCCCTCCTATGGCCTCCTCCACATCTCCCGATGTACTGGCCTGTTTCCTGGTAGCGCCTCCATGCTCTGGACACTACGCTGACAGACACAGCAAACCTTCTTGCCACAGCTCACATTGATGTGCCATCCTGGATGAGCTGTACTACCTGAGTCACTTGTGTGGGTTGGAGACTCCTTCTCATGCTACCACTTGAGCGAAAGCACTGCCAGCATTCAAAAGTGACCAAATCATCAGCCAGAAAGCATAGGAACTGAGAAGTGGTCTGTGGTCACCACCTACAGAACCACTCCGTTATTGGGGATGTCTTGCTAACTGCCTATGCTTTCCACCTGTTATCTATTCCATTTGCACAACAGCATATGAAATTGATTGTCAATCAGTGTTGCTACCTAAGTGGACAGTTTGATTTCACAGAAGTGTGATTGACTTGGAGTTACATTGTGTCGTTTAAGTGTTCCCTTTATTTTTTTGAGCAATGTATAATCTGGAATAATATAAATGTATTTAAAATTGACATCAGATTAATAGAGGTTGGTTTTACCTGATGTGCTTATTCTTGTACTGGAAGAGAATCCAATGCATGGGTGGCTCTACTTTGTTGCTTGAAGACCGAGTCAATCATTTCTTTAGTCCCGCCTACTGCGCATGCCCAGTTTTGATAAGGCTAAGTGATTGACCTGGAGACTTTCTTGGTGCTACTTTTGGTCACTCCTGGACTTAGAACCCAACTGTCACCAGGGTGGGATTGGACTCTCCTCCAGCACAACGAGAATAAGCGTGTCAGGTAAGACCAATGCTCTTTTTCCATTGTGCTGGTCGGAGAATCCAATGAATGAGACATTCCAAAGCTGGCTGTCCTAAGGTGGGGGGGTGGTATTCTGGTCCTGAGTCCCCACCTCCATATGCACTCTTTGAAGTATTCTGCCAAAGGCCACCTCCCCGATGTGAAGGCATCCCATTTTTAGTGCCTGATGAATGGAGACAGAGAGGACCATGTTACTACCTTGAAGATGTTCTCTATGAATACATGTGTGTTACACACTTCAGGTGTGGCCGCACTCCTAGTTGAATGTGCTATCACTCATCTGGGCAGTGGCAATTACTGGACTTCATAAGTTTTTTGCTATACAATGCTCGCATCCACCGACCTATTGTCGATGATGAAATCCTGTTGCCCAATGAGCTAGGTTTGATTGACACAAATGCGTATTGTTCTTATGTCCAAAGAGTGCCACTTTTTTTCCAACTCATGGACCGGTTTTGGGCAGAAATTTGTTAGTATAACCTCCTTCTGATAGAATTCTCCTTCAGCAGGAAGTTGGGTTTGAGCCATAACACTATCCTATTTGGGTGCACTATGCAAAGATCCTCTCTTATGGACAGGGCTGCCAGATCTAATATTTGTCTGGCTGAAGTAACCGCCACAAGGAAGACCATCTTCCAGGTGAGAAATTGTAGGCTGGTAGAACGCAGTGGCTCAATCAGTTCTGCCATTAGTGTCCTCAGGACATAGGTCAGGTCCCATGTAGGGTACCTCTGAACTACTGGAGGTTTCAGGTTGGTTGCTTCCCTGATGAAGCTGTGCATAAGTGGGTGCAGTGCAAGAGACTCCAACTTCCTGCAATCCAAGACTAATGCTATTGCCGCTGTCTACATAAGATATTGGGAGGCAGGCCTTTATCCAGACCCTCTTGAAGGAACTCTAACATCTGGATTACTGATACTGTGGTTACTACAATTAATTTTTGCATACCAACCACAGAAGGCCCTCCATGTAGGTCATAGATTCTATTGGTTGAGGGCCTCGAGGCCTATATTGTCTGTATGACCTTGGTGGAGCACTTGAGCTGACTGAGTGCAGTCCACTCAAATGCCAGATGGCCAGTTGGAGCCATTGTGGTTCTGGGTGTCTTAAGGCTCCCTGGTTGAGAGATATCTTGTCCGGGGGGGGGGGGGATCTCCCGTGGACTGCCTATCGACAGGTTGATCAGATCTGTGCAACACGGCCTTCTGGGCCAGTGGGCTGCAATGAGTAGGATCTTTGCCTTCTCTATTACTTTCTTGATGACTCTTGGTATCAATGGTAGTGGGGGGAATGCTTATAGTAGCCCCCTTGGTCACAAGCTGCAGAGAATCTCGAGTAGAATCTTGGTAACTGTGCATTTGCTGGAGTTTCAAAGAGATCCTGGAGTGGGTTCCCAAACCTGCTTGACATGTCCCTGAATATATTTGGGTCTAGGTGCCACTCTGAGTAGTTGACTCTTGCTCTACTGAGCCAGACAGTCTGAACATTTATTCCATCCCTGAGATGTGCTTCACCTTGATGGAGATTTTTTTCTCTGCCCAGAGACCTAAGCGTTCTGCCTCCTGAAGTTGAGTCCCTCCCTGCCTGTTCACGTGGGCCTTGGTGATCACGTTGTCTGTCATGTGTTGACCCACTGTGACATCTCGAAACCTTCTTAGGGCCAGATGGGTTACTCTGAGTTCTAGCCAGTTGATTTTCTTGAGTTCTGCTAGGGACCAGTCTTTGTGCAATCTGGGGCTGGCAATGGCCCCCTCAAGCCAAATAGGCTGGCATCTGTTGGGCTCCTTGAAACTGCATCCCTTGGCTATGGCATGCGATTTCCACCACTGGAGGGACTGCCTCACCTTTGGTGGAACTCACACCCTGGTTTTTGCATTGCTTTTGCCTGATCTATGGTAAGATAAATTACTGCAAAGTTTTTGTGTGGAGGCATGCCCAAGGCACGATCGCTATGCAGGACACCATCTTGCTCAGGAGCTGTGAGAGCAGGTCCAGAGTTAATATTCTGTTGTGATTTGCAAGCAACAGGTGTGGATGGCTGAAGTCTCAAAGAGTGAGGACTCAGATGAGGGGCCTGCATATGATGCAGGGATGGGACAAGGACCATCAGGGAGTAGAATGCTGCCTTCAGAGATTGTGGAGGCTGGCAGAAGTGATGAAGATGTTCCCGAGACTTGAAGGAAAAAGCAGCTGCAGCAGCAAGGGCAATTTGAGAGTAAGGCTGTAAGGTAATGGCCCCTCCCTTAAGAGATAAAAGCCAACTGAGAAACCAGAGTTCTCTGCAGGAAGCAAAGAAGTTTTTGCACTCAAGCCTGGTGGACATTCGGAAATCTTGGTTGCTTGTTTGGAGACTCTTTGTGTTTGAAATATTTCTTAGTAACTTTATCTAGTGTTCTTGGCAGCCTTGCACAACCTTGGCAAGGCTCGTTATCAGACTCAATTAGTTTAAAACAGTTTTTTAACCATGAAGGGACAGAATTCATGAAGAATCATTAAAAGGTTTTGCTGTTACCGTTTTGTGTTTGTTTCCTTGGAACAAGGTTTAGGTCAGAACATGTTCAGACTGTTATAACCTACCAGCCCCATTAAGCTGACTCAGCATTTTTGGGACAGGTACACCTCACATGAGTTGGTGTCTATGGCTGCATTCAGTTGCAGTAGTTGATTGGTCGAGGTCAGGTGACTCTTGTCAAAGTTCATGGAGAACCCATGCTTCTGTAACATTTGGATCACTGTTCTCAAGTCCTCCCTTGCCCTGAGGGGGGAAGAGGACTGTATCAATATGTTGTCCAGGTAGCATTGGATGTGTACTGGGGTTCTGAGCTATGCTGCTACTGCTGCTAGTACTTTGGTGAACGTTCTGGGCGCTGACCCAATGGCAGGGCTTTATATTGGTTATGCCTGTTGGCATAGCAAAATCACAGGAACCTTTGATAGGTTTGCCATATGGAGATGTGTAAATAGACCTCTGTGAGGTCTACTGATGTTAAGATATCGGCCTCTCATATGTTCCCCTGCATCTTGAATCTTTTGTACACTGTGTGTATGTTTAATCTTTTGAGGTCTAGAATTGCTTTCCATCCCTACCCCACCCTGATGTCTTTGGAACTATGAACAGGAACTATGAACAGGAACTATGAACATCCCTGTCCCTGTTTGCCCCAAGGCACTAGTTGAATATCTTGGAAGTCCAGCAGATGTTGAACTGCTGTCTCCATGATGTTTCTTTTTGCTCTGTCTCTTGAGACTGGGCACCTTCTGAAAGAATTCAGGAGTGAGGAGAGAATTTTAGTTCCAGACCTTGTTTTACTGTATTCAGGGCCCAGGTGTCAGTTGTTGTTGCTTCCTATCGGTCAGCAAATAGTCCCAGTCTTCTGCCGATGGGTGGATTGTTCCTGCTGTCACTTGGTGCGGTGGAAAGGCCTACTGGTTGAGCTCCTGAAGGGCCATTTTCCCTGAAATCATTGTCCGTTCCTGCCTCTAATACTGGTTCTGTCTGGTTGGTGGGCATGGCTGTGTGCATATGCCCACTGGGATTGTTGATCCTGCCTCTGTGGCCAGAAAGGGTATCCTTGCTGGCCATAAGGTGAGGGTGCCGCTCAACCTCCTCATATATTTTAGGCAAAATTTTTCTCTTGTCTATGGTTTCCATAAACATGGATTCTATAGCGTCACAAATTGCTTGTTCCCTTTGACCGGGGCAGAAGCTAGCTTCCATTTTTGTTTTAAATCTGCTGACAATGGCAGAGCCAAACCAGGCGTCTTACTGCCACTGAGGCTACTATGGCTTTGGATGTGTATTCAGTGCCATTGAGGGTAGGGTCAGTTATCAGTTCCACCATTGCTATCACTTTGTTGAGATCCTGTCATG
The DNA here is from genome assembly GCA_015471245.1 of Laticauda colubrina. Classification (NCBI taxonomy): domain Eukaryota; kingdom Metazoa; phylum Chordata; class Lepidosauria; order Squamata; family Elapidae; genus Laticauda; species Laticauda colubrina. Next base: position 68,961,805 of record BLBF01000003.1, read on the forward strand.
AACACAGATCTCCAGGTGGTGCTCTGTCCTGCATCCAGTGAAGCCAGATCAAGACTGCCCTGCTAAAAAAGGAGGCAGTTGTGGTTGCCTTGACTGACCATGGTGCTGCCTGGTGAACCTTGTGAAGGGTCTGCCCTGCCTTCTTGTCCTCTCCTTTTAGGCCTTCCTCTGCCTCGTTGCCTAGGATGGTTGGGAATGTTGAGGTTGCCACCGGCCCATCTATTGTTGGGGGTTGTAAGGTCTCAGCAAATTCTGGGTCTTTGCTATAAATCTTTTCATTCATGCCTGGAGTTGGGAATATCACCAGCTGGGTCCACTGTCCATGCACTACCTCTCTAAATAGTTCAGGTGAGGGAAGTGACTCACACTCCACCGTTGGCTGAGCAAAGAGTCGCTCATTGGGATCTGTCAAGGTTGGTGTTGTTTCCGTTGTCACTGGATCAGTTCCCAAGTTCGTTGCTGCTTTGGCTTTGCTTCATAAAAGGTTAAACAGGTTTGTCCGAAACAGGCCTGTGAATGCTGGGGTATCAGCATCACCTCTTCTTCATCAGAGAACTCAATTTCCTTTTGTTCTTTCTCTCCTGAGGCTGAAGCCTTGTTTTGTGTAGATGAGAAGGTTGAGTTAAGACCTACAAAGGGTCAGCCCTCTCCCGTGTCCTTGGTGCCAGGAACTGATCATTGTCTGATACCCTCTCTCTGTTAACCGACTAGTTTGGTGTCCTTGCTCGGCCATAACCAGTGTTAAGGCTTCTGACATCAGGGCTTTCATCTGATCCATAAGTGCAGGTGATCAGAGTCCTGCTGCTGGCTGTATGGGTTAATGTGGCTTCTGGCACCAGCCTCCTCCTTTCTGGCTGAGGCTCTCACTAATTTTCAAAGTCATGGAAATTTTCCTGCCAAGGTATCCTCATCCTACAAGTAAAGAACCATTTGGAATGATTACTCACCAGCCCCATCTGGTGGCTCAGCTCAGGTACTAATAGTCTCTGCTGTCTTATCCTCACTGGCTGATTTGTTGGAATGTGGGAATTTCCACTTCGCTCCACCTCCCTTTCAGCTCTTGCAAAGCACTTATCAATAGCTTTCTGCCTCCTCATGGCATCCCTCTTTTCAGTCTTGGAAATCTTGCCTGGCAGCAGAGGCTTTTCTTTAATTCCACTTACTATTGCTTTAGGGGTCTATTTCGGCCCTTTCAAACCAGTCTCTTTGGACTGGGCTTAAGTCAGGAAATTCCTGATCCTCCCCACTTGCCCCTGTGTGATTCACCATGTTTGTCCCCTTTGTTTCAGTGGGACAGGCAGTCTTGCCCAAACTGCAGCCCTGCTGCCATGGCTTTCAGGTTTCTGGCCATCTAAGAGTATGCTCAGCTGGACTGTGTCTCTAGCCTCCTTTCTGCTCCGCTGAACATCTGGGGCCTGGCTTCCTCTTTTATCCAGAATAGGCTGCTTGCTGGCCAAGCTGTACTCCAGCCAATGTTTTCTGTCCTTGCTGTGGCCCCCATCTTGGCCTGGGCTGTTCTTTTTAATTTATTGTGGACAGCAAGTGGTATCAAGGGCTGTGTTGCCGGTCATTCAGTCAGCACCTGAGTTTCGTGCCGCGTGGTTTACTTAGAGAGCACCAATCAGCTGTAGTGCGCTGTTCCGGCACGCTCCCCCCCCCCCACGCACGCTGTTCTGCTTGTTAGGAACCATCAGGCTGGTCTTAAATCGCCTCCACAGTACCACTAGCTTACAGTTCTGAAGTATCCAGTGTGAGCACCTCTCCATGTGTCCTTGCATGAAGAAAGAGTCAAAACTGATCTTGTGCAGAAGGCTGGACAAAAGAGATGATTGACTCGGTCTTCAAGCAAGGAAACATTGGATTCTCCAACCAGCACAATGGAGAATAAGCTACTTATCCCACATTGTAATAAAGCTACAATTAAGCTGTCCACATGAATATAGCCACAAAAATCCTTCAGCTGACAAGTTTAAGAAGCAGCCCAAAAATAGACAATTGAAAATTTTAAATAAGCCATAGAAACAGAATACTACAGAAAACTTTAGTAAAATTGGTGATTTAATAAAGTATGTGGATTACATTATTGGAAGTCCACTTCCTTCTTCTATCCAGGACATGGCATAAAAATATTGCTTGACAAGGATACATAATATTGTCAGGATCCTCTCTATGACCGGTTTTCTTTGTTACCTCCTGGGAGAAGGCTTCGTGGTATCCAAAGCAGAACAATTCAGTAATAGCTTTGTACCATATAGCGTCAACCTTGCTAACACTCAAGACTCTTTTTCTGCTATGTATGCAGTATAGATTGTGATTAATATGTGGGTCTGTATGTATAAATATATGTTAATGTGTGCTAGGGTATTCACAAAAAAAAAGTGACAATAAAGGTAATCTTTCTTTTTTGGTCTCGGTCAATGATTCTGAACAATAACCCAAAATAAAAAATACTTAAAGGAGTATAACACACAATCTGGGATCTCAAAACTATTCATAATTATTATCTTCTATTTGGCACTCAAAAGTTTTTTCAAAAAATGCAAGTAAATGAAATAGCCTTTGAAGTTTGGTGTCATCACTAAAAGCAAATTACATATCCTTGTCAAAAAATAATTATATACTCCTGATTTAAGTAATGTATCTAAAAATGCTGCCCAGATATTTTGCCTTAAATTTGCTACTGTTTAGTTTAAACAATACATATATATTCAGTATTTTTTTTCTGAAAAATGAATTTCAAAATCTGTTTTCACTGCAACACTCTCAGAGAAAGGGTGTTGGTACTTACCTGACACGCCTGTTCTCTTTGAGCTGTGAAGAGCATCCAGTAGTGGGAGGTGCTTAGTCTCTGCATTCACAGGCTGAGCACTCAAGATGGCCTCCAGCAGTTAAAGTTTTTTGCGCGCTTCTCAGCAGCAGCTTCCCGCCTTGCAAACTAAGCCAGAGCTCAAATGAAGCCTGAGCTCTCATATCAACAGAACGGCAGAGAAGAAAGGGAAATTAATCCTAATTAACTTCCCCACTGGAGAAAGGCGTTCGGAGGGGGGGGGTAAAGGTGATGATATGACTTTTAAAAATGAATTATCAAGCTGCTAGCAAGCAAACGGAATTAAAGACACAGCGGCAATCAAACTGGCAGAGGTAAGGAAATTTTGGCTGTGGGGAGGTGGTGCAGAGCAGTTCCAAAAAGCCTCCCATCACCTTTTTTTTGGGGGGGGGGGCGCGAATAGCGCTTCCCTTAAACCGGACTCTCAGACTGATAAAGGATTGAAGGCTAAAGACAAAGAAAACCAAAGGAAACCGAATTGCACTCAAACCTGCTAATATTCCTGTTTCAGTCAAAGAATCATCCAAAGCACTGCCTGTCTCGCACGAGGCTGAGCAAAAGCTGGGGAAAGCTGAGGAGAAGTCATGTGATAGAGGAGGAGCATTCCACAAATCAAGCTCAGCCTGTGAATGCAGAGACTAAGCACCTCCCACTACTGGATGCTCTGAACAGCTCATAGGAGAACCAAATTATCTTGCTTTAATATCAATTAATAATTGCTTGAATTACAATATTGCTTGCACATTGTCCAAAAAGCCATATTTCAGAATAGATATGTTAAGTCCATAAGAATATTGTTATAGACTAAGAGGCCTATCCTTCTGGTTTAATTTATGCTCTAGACATACATTATTTATCAATTACATACTACAAATGTACTAAAAATAAAAAGGGATAGCTAAAGTAATGCAACTTTTAGAATTTGTTTAAAAAGAACTCATTTTTTCACTGTCTAAAATCAGTAAGGCACTCCATAACATTCATCTTACCTGCTTTAATAGCACTGATTTTTAAAGGTACACATTAATTTAACAAACATACCTCGAAGGACCATCATTACTTCCACCTGGATTTTTATCATGTAACAGAAAACTCATAGACATATTTTAATCCTCTACCCATTTAACTTTTATTCTATGTAACTCAGTGGGCACTTGAAGAAAGCAGTTTCAGGTTTTTCATCAAATTTAAAATGCATAATCAACTATGGTTAATGCATTGTATTTCCAATCAACTACGGTTAATTCATTCTATATCCAATATTTACTAGGAATGTTTAAAGACAGCAGTATAACAAGAAAGTCTGTTAACATTGGTAAAACCATATGGAATTATATTGTCATTGCTTTTGTCAGGCACAACAGATCAGGGATCTGGATTATTCAAATGACCCTTCCAGTTTACTGGTAAACAATAATCTAAGCACTAGGTAGATAAGAGTCAAAGGAATTTAAGAGGGCTGGATTTAGATTTCTTATGAGTGCAAAGGGATTTCAAACTGATTATGCTCTTACCTTCCCTCAGGCTCAGCCTGGTCATCTTTTACATCTTTTTAACAATAGTAACAGAATCTCTTCAAGAGAATATTTTATTTGAATTTATAAGCAGCCCAAGTTATCCGTCAAGGTCCTTTTGTACAAAGTACTAAACCAAATGTTCTTTTACACTGCATTTTCTAAACTTTTATATTGCAGAATATATTTAAATATTTTTAAACAACGCATATTGGTAATCTCCTTTACTCATTTATCAGCAAAATCAGATGTTTGGCAGAAACAGAGAAACAGAGAACCTGTTCAGCTAGGTTTTTTTTCCATCCCAGTGATCCATTGTAGATAACTGGATTTTACTGTCAGTTGGAACAGAAAACTAGTATCTTGCTACTAGCTTTCTGTTCCAACTGAGAGTAAAATCCACTAATCTACAATGGATCACTGGGATGGAAAAAAAATCAGAAATGTGAAGGCATTTGTGTGCATGTATGATCAATAAAATGTATCCACCTCACAGTTGAAGAAAAAGTTTAAAAGCATTACTGGACTAACAGAATCAGCTCTTATCGTTTACTATAGTCAAAAAATGAAACTTAATTTAATACTGTTTATGGTAAAATTAAAGGTGAGTGAAACTTTATTTCCTTGATCTCTAATATTTATTATACTTCCACTGTTATTGCATTTTTTTTCAGATTGTAATTTGTAACTTAAAAACTGTTTCTATTATTCTGTTGCTTCCAGCAAGTTATCTGTGGTAAAAACCAACTGACCAACAAAAATATAGCGATGCATCAAAATAATATAGTGGCTAATTTACAAATTTTAGTATATTATGGTTCAACAATTATGCTAAGCAATAAATGTTGAATAAGCTGCAGTTGGCTGAATTCCCAACTCGTGATTTTGTAAATTATACTTTATTGACCACTGACGACTTTCACATATCTAGGACAAAATGAAATAAACCATATCATGGCTTGGCAAAAGGTATAAACCATGTCTTTCTATATTAAAATATACCTCTTGTATTTTGGTTTTTTTGGTTTAAATAATTTTAATTCTAGCTATATATTTTATTTCAATCAAGCTAAAGCTACATATATACATACACTTTTCCTTCTCCAGCGACTTGTACATTATTGGAGCTAAAAAGTTGTCTGTTCATACTGTGCAAAATCAAAAAGCAATTCAACAAAGTTCATTTTTCTCTCGAGTATAATATACAGATACTGTACTAGAATTACAGAAAGAACTCTTCAGAACTTAAGGATAATTATTTTATATATAGTGTTTGTGCAGAATTAAATAGTACTTAGAATTTAAAATATTGCTTCATTTTATGTTTGAAATGCTAAATGCAGATCTGCACCCAAGGGATTATTTTTAACTCTGACTCTTAATAGTAACAGCTAGTATGATGACCTACACTGACTTCTTATTAGAATAAACTTGCCACTGCAGCCATCTGATTTAACCTATTATCTTACTTTGAAGTAAAAGCTTTGACATAACGGGCAAAGCAATGTAAACTGGATTATTTCAAGACCACTCTAGTGTGCATTTACAGTTTGTGTTTTGACCTATTTTCTTTCTTTCCTTGAGAACTTGGAAATCAAATATTCATATTTTTAACCAGGATAGTATAGTTATTTTAATTTTCACACCATCTAAGATGCAGAATTAAAAGAACATATTTGTAACTTATTACATTTGCAATCAAAGGTAAAAGGAGATACAAATATCAATCCTATATCATACAGCATTCCTATCTCTCAGTTCATGCCTAGCAACTCCAATTTCTTCCGAGAACATTTTTGCAGTTCCAAAATAGAAATTAAAATACTCTAACTAGAAGTCTTGGAAAATGCTACAGAAATAAACAAGTCCAAGTCTAGAATCCAGTGATATTAAGCTAAAGTTAATAAGATATTTCCATTTCATAAATATAGCCTGAACAGCTTTGTTCTTTTTCAAAAAATTAGGACACACCTTCACAAAACAACCGCTGCAAGCATAAGATTATAAAATTAGTTTCCCAAGTATCAACAACTGCAATATTCTATGTGAGATAACACTTTCTCTTAGATCTATCATAACTCATGGATAAATAGAAAAGCAGAGGGAAACTCAGGGACAATCCTTGAAATTTACTTTCAAATGTAAGTAAAACCTTTTAGAGGAATATATTTATAGGTACCATATTCCTCTCCTTACAAACATTAATTTAGTGACCATTCAAAGTTAACATAGCATTGAAAAAACTGACTTTTGACCAGTTTGTACTTTTACAACCATTGTAGCATCCCCATGGTCACTTGATCAAAATTCAGGCACTTGGCACTAGTTGCGGGATCCAAATGAAAAGATGTAATGATTTATTATTGTAACTTCTTAAAAAGAATGGTTTATTGGGAATCAAGATGAAAGAATAAAGGTATATTTTAACCACTGAGGTGTCACACTCAAAGTAGTAAAAGGGGGGAAACCTATACTTGTTTTTTTTTCTTTAGTGTTAAAACTTGTATTCATTTAGAATTTATAAAAAGAATGTGTAATGGAAAGGGAATATGACAGACTAAAGAACCAACTAAATTAATAAGTCATATAGACTATAAAAAGCAAGGAGAGTCATTGGCAACCTATTATTATTATTATTATTATTATTATTATTATTATTATTATTATTATTATTATTATTATATTATTATTATTATTATTATTATTATTATTATTATTATTCAAACATATTGTTTATCTTTATTTTTAAAATAATATTAAAGGATTATATTTGAAATAACTGAAATGAAACAAAAAGATGTTTCAATTGAGATTAATGAAAAGAGGCTAGAATTAATTTGTTTGTTTCTCTCCTTACTGAAAATTTGGAATGGAAAAGATAATAGTAGAATTAATTATGCATATATGAATGCATAATTGCTGTCATATTTGTATGTAAAGTGATGACCCAGAAATATGTTATCCACTAAAAAGAGATTTTTGTTTTTATGTGAAAAATTGAATAAAATTTGTTAAAACAAAAAATGGCGCTGAGATGAGAGCTTGTAGTACTTTAGGCAGGTCCCAGGTGGGTTATCTGTGTACTATAGGAAGCTTCAGGTTAGCTGCACCTCTAATAAAATTGTACACCAACAGGTATAAAGCGAGGGACTCCAGATCCTCACTGGATAGCACTGAGGCCAAAGCTACTTGTCTGTGTATGACATTAAGGAAATGACTCTTGTCCAGCCCCTCCTGAAGGAATTATAGGATCTGGGCCACTGATGCAGAGGTGAGATCAATGTGACCCTTGGAGCACCAGTCAGAGAAGGTCCTCCAAGTTGAGTCATAGATTCCGTTCTTCAAAGGCCTCCTAGAGGCCTAAATCATTTGTAAGAATTTGTTGGAGAAATTGAGCTGCCTTAGAACTCTCCGCTCAAATTCCAGATAGTCAGTTGGAGCCACTGTGGTTCTGGATAAACTAAGGCCCCCTGACTGAGGGAGATTCTGTCCTGAGAGATCCTCCAGAGACTGGATACCGACAAGCTGACCAGAACTGCATACCACTGATATCTGGGCTACTAGGGAGCTAGAAGTAGAATCTCTGCCTTCTCCACCAGCACCTTTGATTACCCTTGGAATGAGGGGGACAGGAGGAAAGGCATATAATAGCCCTCAGCACCACAAACTGTGGAGTGCATTGATCCCTTCCATCCCAGTGCTGTAAATCTGATGTAAAACCTGGGTAGCTGGGCATTTGATGGGGAGGTGAACAGATCCAGGATTGGGGGCCCGAACCTTTCTGATAGTTCCCTGAATAGGTCTAATTGCAGGCGCCACTAAGTGGTCAACTGTGGTTCTGCTGAGCCAGTCTGCTTATACATTTGCTGTCTCCGAGATATGCTCCACTCTGATGGAGAGAAAATATCTCTGCCCAGAGGCCCAATTGTTCAGCCTTTTGCATGAGGGATCTGGAGTGGGTGCCCCCGTGGTGGCTGATATGGGCCTTGCTGGCCACATTGTTCATCAGAATGAGTACATGGCATCCAGAGATCATGTCCTGAAACAGTCTGACAGCAAGTGGGCTGCCTTGATCTCCAGCCAGTTGATGTTCCTCAGGTCTGCCTGAGACTACTGCCCTTGTGCCATATGGGACTGGAAGTGGACACTCCAGCATCTGGGTTCCTTGAAAACACATCCCTTGGTTATGGCCTGCAACATCCACCACTGGAAGGATTGAAGTACCCTTGGTGGGACCTGAACCCTGGCAATCAAGTTGCTCCTGCCAGAACGTTGTTAGGGCAGTAGGTACCACTGCAAGGTTCTAGCGTGCAGGCATGCCCAAGATACAATCGATATGCAGGATACCATTTTTCCCAGGACTTGCGAGAGAAGGGTGAGGGCCACTGTTCGGTCCACTCGGATCCAATTCACCAAGGTCCTTATACTGACCTAATGCTCCTGGGATAGGGAGACCTCGTATGCCTGGTATCTATGACTGCATCCAGGTGTAGCAGGAACTAGATGGCTCTTGTCAAAATTGGCAGAAAATCCATGATCCTGTGGGGCCCGGATTGAGATCTGCTGATTATCTGCCACCCAGAGGACAGAGGAAAACCATATCAATGTATCATCCAGGTAACATTAGACATGCACTGGAATCGCTCTGAGGTGTGCCGATAGTGCCACTCACAATTTGGTGAAAGTCCTGGGGGGATAGGCCAAATGGTAGGGCCTTGTACTGATAATGTCAGCCTGTAGTGAAACTGCAGAAACTGCCGGTGGGATGGCAGGATAAGTACATGGATGTATGCTTCCATCAGGTCTATTGATGTTAGGAAGTCGCCTTCTCGGATGCTCCCCAGTATTGACTGGAAGGACTGCATCTTGAATCTCCTATAAATTAGATGTCTGTTCAATCTTTTCAGGTCCAGAATTGCTCTCCACCCCATCCCACCCCAAGACCTTTGGAGCTACAAACAGGATGGAGTAGAACCACTGGCCCTGTTGGCCTTTTGGGACCGGTCAAATGGCTTGGATGCCCAACAAGTGTTGGACTGCTGTCTTCATGAGGCTTCTTTTTCTCTTGTCTCTTGATATGGGCAATATAGAAACTCAGGGGTATGGAGAGGACTTTGACGGTGAGACCTAGTCTCAACCATATTCAGGACCCAGGTATCTGTCATGGTTGCTTCCCAGTGATTGGTAAATAGGCTTAAACTGGACTGGACCAGTTGTCACCTCAAGCAGCAAAAGGGGAGACTGCCTGCGCCACTAAATGATCACTTGCCTTGGAAGTGTTGTCTATTTCTGTCTCTGAACCCGGATCTGTCTGGTTGTTGGTCTTGTCTGTGGGCATACGCCCTCTGGGGTTGAGGGATATCAAACCTCATGTCTGTGGGCCAAAAGGAAGGCCTACAGAAATAAGGTGACGAATGGTGGTCAGCTCATCTAGAGAAGGCAAGAACTTTCTTCTGTCCTGAGTCCCCACCAGAATGGACTCTAGGCCCTCTGCAAATAGCTTGCTACCCTTGAGGGGAACAGAGGCTAGTTTCCATTTGTACTTCACGTTTACCTGCCAATGGTGAAGCCACAGTAGTTGACAGACCACCATCGAAGAGGCAATGCCCCTGGAAGCAAATTTGGCAGCATTAAATGTAGCATCCGCTAAGAATTCTGTAGCCGCTACCAGTTTGTTAATGTCCTGGTGTAAGTGGAGGTCACTGGGGGGAACCCTCACTTGCATCTGGCAGAGCCAGAGCAATGAGGCCTTTTTGAAGAATGAAGCAGTTGTAGCTGCTTTGACCGCCCAGGCAGCCACCTTGCGGAGGGTCAATTCCGCCTTCCTATCTTCTGTCTTCAGAGCATCCTGTGTTGTTAGACAGGATGGTGGAGCATGTTAAGACCACCACAGGACCCTCTACAGTTGGTGGCTGCAGTGCCACATTATAGAACCTTTTATCACTCCAGCTTGGACGCATTGTCTTTGGATCACGTCCAGAATAATTTAGGTGAGGGAATTTCCTCACTCTCCGCGGCTGGCTCTGAAAAGAGCAAATCACTCTGGTCCACCAGGTCCAATGCTGACTCCATTGTAGCTGGGTCAGCTACCAAGTGTGCTGTGGCTTTGACTTTAAATAATGAATGTTTAAAAAGGGCTGAGCCCTGCGAATGCCTGGGTACTGGAGCCATCCCCTCATCCTCCTAAAGCTCCATCTCTTTCTGGTCCTCATCTCCTGAGAGCAATGCCTCACTCTGCATGGAGGAAGGTGGTCCTTTGACCACCAAATCTCTTTGATGCTGGGATGTCATATTTTGGTCTTGATGTAGGGGAGTTTCCGGTGCCACAGGGGCAGCCTGACGGTCCCTGTTGTCGGCCCGCGCGATGCCGTGTTATGGCCTCCGATATCGGAATTTTCATCTGGTCAGTAATTTCACACCTCTCCCGTGAGTGAAGTCCTGCTGCCGTGGGTGTAAAGGTGGCCTCTGGTGCCGACTTTATCCACTTTGACGGTGGCTTCCACTGCCCTTCTGCTGTCAACAGATTCAAGTGTGGTTCAACAAAAACTTCACTGTTTTCTGATGAAAAGGAGGGCTGAGAGGATTGCTCTCTGGCACCATCTGGCGACCTAAGAGCACATTGGAATCTATTGCTTTACATTGGTTGGACGTCTGAAACTGCTGGGCTGGTAAAGCACAGGAAATTTCAACCATTTCCTCTCTAGGGAAACTTTCTCCCCTCCTTTGTTCCACTCCCCTCTCAGCCTTGGCAATTCTTTTGTCAATGGCCTTTTGGCGCCTCTGGATGTCCTTCTCAGCTTTTGAAGCTCTCTGGGAGGAAAGGGCTTTTGCCTTTAATTTGGCCATTGCTCCTTTAGTGGCTGAGTTGGGTCCTGCAGAGCTTTTCAGATGACTCTGGGTCTCAACTAGTAGCCCCTGGTCCTCCCCACTCACCCCTGGTTTTCTAGGTCCACAGGATCTGTCATCTTAGTTTTCTACTCCTGTGGGCAAGGCAGGCTTGTTCCTATGTGGAACCTTGCTGTTTAGAAAGCTTTACAAAATACAACAATACAAGAGATGGATAGGGAAAGATGCATTTATTGTTCACAACTGGAAATCCTAGGCATAAAAGGGAGATACTGAGAGAACCTGTTCGTTAAGAGTTGGGAGTTGTTGTTTGGTAAGGGGGAACCTTTTTCCAACAGGGATGCAGTCAAAAAATATTTACCTTGGAAGACCACATGAAGCCTGGCTGGTAAGGACAAATGAATGTTTTTTGTTTTTTTTTGTAAAACAAAGAAACTGCAAAATTCTTTTGCTGCAAGCTTTAAAAAAATTGTCCCTAAAATGTTTTTTGATCAAAATCAGCCATTTTTGGTAATAAATCATACTTGCCAGTTTTGCAGATTAAGCTATATAGCTGATTTATTAGCCACACATCTCACTACACGGGAACTTTACCAAAGCTTACTCATTAAGTAAATAATTTTAAGTAAGTAAAATTTACACCAAAGTAAATTGCAGAGACTTAACAGCGAACTTTTCTTTGCAAATACAGAATCACTACAGAAGATAGCTGACAGCATCACCAGAGCATAATGTTTCATTAAAACAAGAACATGCTTCTGAAATTCCTTTTATTTTATCAATCTGTTTAATCTGGTACATGATTAATTTCTGTTCCTGGAAAATAAGGCTGTAGATTAAGTAATCTCTCAAAGGCTACTTTTGAAAATAATCTAGAACCTGTAGCACTCACAAAATAGCAGTCTCCCATAGCATATAACTTTGTAGACTATACAGACCGGAATGCCAGAAAAGATAACATCTTCCAATCTTCAAGTCAGTGATCTAGATTAGAAGATGTTTTTTCACCATGAAAAGAGAACAGGTAACCAAAAAAAGAACATTTTTGTAAGCGGTCTCTTGACTTTGGAATTTCTTCTCATAGAAGAATGTTAAATTTAAGTACAGACAATTGTAGCCTGACAAGGCAACTAGTGCAAGGAAACTCTGATGCTAAGCAAAGTGGTCATAAAATTTTGCAGCATGTGATTATGTAAACTTATGACGATCGTTGTGGCAATCCTGGTTGCTGTTAGACAAATCCAGCAAGACTGCAGAGTTCCATGGTCATACGATCATTATTTCTGACCAGCTCCTCCATTGCCTTTGTCTGAACCTAACATGATTGCAGGACATTGTAACTATCATAACTGCAAGCTGGTTGCCAAGCACCTGAATTGTGATCATGGGATCATATGGGGTGCTCCATCAGCCTCAATTATGAGAAAGATTATAAGTCCCATTGTAACTTCGAATGGTCACTGGAGAAGTGATCATTCAATGAGGATTATTTCTTAACCATTTTTTCTAGAAACATACCTAAAGCATGGTTTCTCAATATACTGGGTTCAAAAGTTTTGCTCAGCTAATTTGGACCAGTCCAAAACAAAACCCGGCATATTTAGTTGTTCCAGATTCTCCTATGAGCTGTTCAGAGCATCCAGTAGTGGGAGGTGCTTAGTCTCCGCATTCACAGGCTGAGCTTGATTTGTGGAACGCTCCTCCCCCACCACATGACTCCTCCTCAGCGTTCCCCAATTTTTGCTCAGCCTCATCCAAGACAGGCAGTGCTTTGGATACTTCCTTGACTGGAACAGGAATCTTAGCAGGTTTGATTGCAATTCAGTTTTCCTTTGGTTTTCTTTGTCTTTAGCCTTCAATCCGTATCAGTCTGAGAGTCCGGTTTAAGGGAAGCGCTGTTTGCACACACCCTCCAAAAAAAAAGAGGTGGTGAGAGGCTTTTGGAGCTGCTCTGCTCCACCTCCCCACAGCCAAAATTTTCTTACCTCTGCCAGTTTTGATTGCTGCTGTATCTTTATTCTGTTTGCTTGCTAGCGGCTTGATATTTCATTTTAAAAGTCGTATCGCCTTTACCCCCCCCCTCCGAACGCCGTTTTCTTCAGTGGGAAAGTTAATTAGGATTAATTCCCCTTTCTTCTCAGCCATTTCTGTTGATTTGAGAGCTCAGGCTTCATTTGAGCTCTGGCTTAGTTTGCAAGGCGGGAAGCTGCTGCTGAGAAGCGCACAAAAAAACTTTTAACTGCTGGAGGCCATCTTGAGTGCCACTTTGTGGCTGTGAGCCTTGTCTGTCTTCCCTGAGCTGTGTGAGGTATTTTCTGCTTGAAGCAACAGAATTCCTTCAGGATTCTGAGAGTTGTTTTACCCTCGTTTTGGCTACCTGCACTCGAGGATAATTAATTTGCTTTTAAAATCGTTGGCTTAACCCTCACAGCATTATTCTCAGTGGCACAGCAGCAAGCACCTAGGCCAGTGCCCACCTGTGCAGGGAAGCTGCTGAAGGCCCTTACAATCATCAATCCGGGCCTTAGGCGTTCGCTATTTGGCTAATTGGATTACTCATTAATATAAATTGTTCTATTATTAATATTGGAATATACATATATCACTATTCATAGGAGCAATTACAAAGCAATTATAGCATTATAATAATTATTACAATCATAATAATCACTCATGGTAACAAACTACTTAACAGTATAATATTTTAATTTTCAATAAAATATTATTACTGAGATACGACTTATTTTATATGTAGATAGATGATAGATAGATAGATAGATAGATATAGATATATATACACCAGTAAAATAAAAAGAATAAATAAAAGGGGGCAATAAGTACTTTATCAGTGCAACCATTTTTGACTCAGATCGAACCCTGGGCGTGTCAATCGCCTTGTACACAGATTATATTCAATTACTGTTATTCTAATTTTAATCAAAATGGCAGGTGGTAGCTCCTCTCAGGCACCTTGTTTGAAGACAAAAGCCAAATCAAAACACAGTGGAAATTTTAAAGCCTCAGAAAGGGACACCTTAAGGCGCCATAAAGCTTTACAAAAGCAAATAGACAGGCATTCTCGAGAGGTCCACGCTGTATCTCAGGGTGCCCCCTCTTCCAGTCTGTCAGTTTTTTCACACCCTCCTCCTCCTCTAGATCTCTCCCTTTCATCCAGGTGCAGCTTAATTCCACAAGGACAACAGGCTCAAGTGTCTGGAACACCAACCAGATGGACCCCTGAAGCCACATTCACTCCGACAGCCGCTGGTCTTCGCCAGGGTAACAGCTTCATTGAGGAGGTTCCAGAAAGGATGAAAGCCTGGATGGAGATGGCTATTCGCCAAGGGATTGCAGCGGGGTTTCAACACATGGTAATGTCCAGACCTTACCCTATAGCTACTGACCAAGAGCCCCAACCTCTGAGATCACTACCTAGTTGGAACAACACCAGAACCAGGTACATTTACAGGGGGAGACCCCTCTCCAAGGGCCAGAGGAGGAGGTAGATCAAATATTTCAAATGGCCGAGTCTGAAGTGGGATCAATTCACGATAGCGAGCCCCTGTCAGAGGCAGATCCCTTAGAAGGGGAAATGTCAGAGGATGAAGGTCTTATTCCTGACCAGCCTGCTTTTACAGGCTTATTTCAGCCACAGCTTTTCAAATCTCTCTTGTTTAACGCAAAGAATATTGCAGGCCTAAACAAGCCAAAACCTTCTGATACAACTAACCCTTCAGGGGAAGGCCCAGAGGACATGACCTTCACCCAACCGGTAGTTGAAGCAGAGGTAATTCCAATCCCACCCATATTTCGGACCTGGTGCAGTGGGCTTCTGCAGCGGTATACACCTCCCCAACTGGACAGGATAGGAAATACTTCAACTTGGACCCTGAATTTGCAAAGTTTCTGGGGACTCCCGAGGTAGACGAGCCTATAGTGGATTTAGTATCCCCCTCTATTCCCAGTGAGGCACTGGAGGCCTTAAAGCCGGAGTAAAAACTGGTCGAGCTCGCCCTACGCAGAGCTCATCAGTCTGATGCGTGGGCTATCAGATCCACCTCCTTCACGCGGTCATTTCTTAGATGGCTTCGTCTTTTGAAACAACATGTTCCTTCTTCTAACATCAGGGCACACCAAGACATCACCAAACTTACAGCAGCTGCTGAATTCTCTGCCGATGCTACCTATCACGCAGTCAAATTTTCAGCAAGGGCCATTACCTCGCATGTCACAGCGCGTTGCTTGCTATGGTTAAGACACTGGCAAGCCGATTTCAAACACAAATCCAAACTGGCATCATCCTTCATTGTGGTAGAAAGATTGCTGGGCCCTTCCCTGGATCCGCTACTAATTGAAACATGCAACAACAAGAAAATTCTCCCTTCCCCTTTTTCGGAAGTCAGATTCTAGAAGCCCCCAGTCCTTTCAGAGGGGATTCTTTTTGATCTTTCTATCAGGGATCCTTCTCTTCCAGATACCAGAGCCCCCCAGCAGTTAGACCAGGACAACAACCAGATAGGTCCATCTCAGTGGACAGGGGTAGAAGGGATGGTCAATCCAAAAGATCCTATCGGGGAGCAGGGAGTAGGCCCTTCCAGTGACCAAGATGACTCCCGGGATCCAATTCCCATTGGCGGACGCCTTAAGTTATTCGCTGACCAATGGGACTCCTCTACCTCTGACACTTGGGTCAGATATACAGTTAGATTTGGCTTCGCGCTGGAGGTTAGATCCAATTCCCCAGATCCCTTCAGGTCATACCCTCCTTCCAGAGACTCGGTCAAGCGTAATATCATGGATTCCGCTTTCCAACATATGCTGGATATACGAGCCACCCAACCAGTAGCGACCAATCAATGAGGACAAAGTTTTTATTCACATTTCGTTGTGCAAAAAAAAAAAGAAAGAAAGAAAAAAAATTCAGGAGGGATGGAGAGCGATATTAGATTTGAAACATCTCCACTGTTTCTTAGTATATCACAAATTTAAAATGCACACCCTCTAATCAATATAACTGGGTATCAGGAAAGGGGAAGTGCTCACGCCCATAAATTGATGGAGGCGTACTTGCGCATTGATATTCGGCCCTTCCATTATAAGTTTCTGAGATTCTGCTACAATAACCACCAGTTTGAATTTGTGGCCCTTCCATTCGGATTAGCCTCCGCCCCCAGGACCTTCACTAAGGTCCTTGCGGTGATATCAGCCCACCCTCAGGAACATCCCAGTACGCCTCCAGCGTTATCTTGACAATATTTTGATTTTATCTCTTTCTGCTCATCAGGCAGTCATAGACACTCAGAACACATTACTATCCCTACCAGAGCATGGCTTCTTAATATATTGGAAGAAGAGTCAATTAAGTCCATCGACTCAGATAATTCATTTAGGGGCTATCATCGTGAAAGGCAAGGTTTATCTGTCACCAGATAGACTAAATAGCATTCAAAAATTGGTTAAGGAGATCAGGTTGCCTAAGGTGTCCTTAATGGACCTATCAAAATTGTTGGGCAAAATGATCTTCATATATTTCTATTATTCCTTGGGGCTGCCTTCACACTAGATCCCTCCAGTGGTTCCTGCCACCATACCAGCGATCCAGCCGAAGCAACTCCAAACATAAAGTCAGGGTTCCACCCAAGGTTCTCATATCTCTCCTCTGGTCGTCCAAACCGATTATCAACAGAGGCTGTCTCTTCAAGGAGCCACAAAGGCTCACCATCACCACAGATGCCAGTCTGTTTGGATGGGGAGCTCACATTCAGTCGCTCTCAACCCAAGGCAGGTGGTCTGACATAGTACAGTCATGCAGCATAAGCTGGCTGGAATTTCGCACAATACACCTGGCCCTTCGCAACTTCTTCCCCCAGGTTATGGGGTCAGCACATACTGATACTGACAGTCAAAGCTCACATAAACAAGCAGGGGAGCACACAATAGAAGCAGCTAATGCAGGAAGCGGAGCGCCTGTGTCGCTGGGAAGAGAACAACATACTTTCCATCAAGACAGAATACATTTAGGGTCTGTCAAATGCACAGGCAGACTGGCTAAGCAGGGCCACCATAGATCAATCGGAGTGGCGCTTCCACCCATCTCTGTTTCAAGAAGCGGCACGGACATTTGGTCAGCCGGTGGTGGATCTATTTGCTTCCCCTCTCAACACTCAGCTCCCAAGATTTTTTCCAGGTACCCATCCCATGGGGAGGAGAATTTCAACTCGCTGTAGTTGGCCCCGGGTCTCCTGTATGTATTCCCTCCACTTCTGCTGGTTCCCAGGGTCATCCAGAAGTTACTAGATGAGAGAGCAGAATTACTTCCAGCAGCAACGTATGGCCAGATGGCCATGGTTCGCAGACCTCCGCAGTCTCTTGGTAGCTTCCCCTGGAGAATTCCGTCAGACAGAATCTCATTAACTCAGGGGCCCCTTCAACATCCGGACTCTTAATGGTTACAATTTACCATCTGGAGGTTGAGCAGAGTGGTTTGAAGAGCGAAAAGCTCTCCAACAGAGTTATCGACATTACCCTAGCCGCCAGACGCCCCTCAACAATTCGCATTTACAACGCCACATGGTCCACCTTCTGCAAAAGGGTGTAGTAAGTTTCAAATTGATCCTGCCTCTCCCTCTGTCGCTCAGACTCTAGAGCTTTTACAGGAGGGACTTGATAAGGAGTTGTCACTTAATACCTTAAAAAAACAGGTGGCGGCCTTGGCATCAGTTCTCACTTGCGAGGGCCTCAGTTCTCTTTCATATCATCCACACATAAGGTTTTTCCCAAGGAGCCTCCAATTTAAGCCCTCTAGCAGTGCACCGTTATCCCATCTGGGACCTTATCAAGGTCCTTGTGGCTCTGACTAAGGGACCTTTTCAACCTTTGAAAACATCAAGTCTCCACTTCTGACGTACAAAGTAGCTTCCCTTGTAGCGATCACTTTCGCTCGTTGTGTTTCGGAAATTGCAGCCTAGTCCATCAGACAAGATCTCTACATTTTCATGCTGATCGAGTGGTTCTTCGCCCCGATCTCACATTTATGCCCAAGGTCAATTCAGCCTTTCATAGAGCACAAGAGCTTATTCTTCCAAATTTTTGCCCCAGTCCATCACAGGGGATGGAAAGACAATGGCATAAGTTTGATGTGAGGCATGCACTGCGAATCTATATCAAGCATACAGCGGTTTTTAGGAAATTGGAGGCTTTATTTGTGTCCTTTCAGCCCAATACTCAGGGTTGCATAGGTCTCACCATCTACAATAGGCCGTTGGATATGGGCTGCAATAGCAAAAACATATCAGACCCAATCTCTGCAGGTGCCTAAGGGCATAACAGCTCATTCAACAAGGAGTGCAGCAACTTCGGCAGCATGGGTCACACAAGTATCAATAACTGAAATCTGTCGGGCCGCGCCTTGGGCTTCACCATCGCCCTTCATTAGACACTACAGAACTGATGTGTTTGCTTCTGCTGAGGCTTCCTTCAGCAGAAGTGTTCTGCAAAGGGTCCACAGAGACCAGGAGATTCCAGACCAGATGGAGTCCCTCCCATAGGACAGGCCAAGCTTTGGTATGTCCCACGACTGGATGCTCTGAACAGCTCATAAGAGAAAGGGAGTCCCTCCCATAGGACAGGCCAAGCTTTGGTATGTCCCACGACTGGATGCTCTGAACAGCTCACAGGAGAAAGGGTGTTGGTACTTACCTGATGTGCCCGTTCTCTTTGAGCTGTGAAGAGCATCCAGCCTCACCCTTTTTTCCATCTGGTGGGGTCCTGTTTCGGCCAATGAACTTTTTTGTATGTGAGGATGAGAGCGTTTCTCTCGTCTTCACCAAAACTGGGGAACGCTGAGGAGGAGTCACGTGGTGGAGGAGCGTTCCACAAATCAAGCTCAGCCTGTGAATGCGGAGACTAAGCACCTCCCACTGCTGGATGCTCTGAACAGCTCAAAGAGAACGGGCGTATCAGGTAAGTACCAACACCCTTTTTGGTCAAAACAATATCCAGAAGAAACCAGAAATGATTATATGATTAACAGATAAAACTGGAGGCCCATCGTACCTTCTCTACATGGCTATCCATCATCCTCCAATTTTTACTTCACTTCAGTCCCCACATTTCCTTGAAATAGCATATCCTAAATTCAAAGCAAGATATATCCCATTAGCTCTCACCTTCCCTTAATCTTCCCAGGATCTCTCTTCTGTCACTAATGTATTTGTATATATCACTATCAGGAAACCTCTCAGCTTGACTTTATCCCCTTCTCACTCTTATGACATCTACCTGGAAAAATAGTATTTCATTCTGTATCTGAAATAAGAACATGTATTACAAATTACAAACCAGAAACACCCACTTTTTCATTCAAGTATATAAGGACAATTCAAGCAGAAAATATTTTGCACACCTTTCAGCAAAGATACCAACTTTATAGTTGATCGACTTCATAGCCTTACATTGTTGTGACTGTAAGATATTAACTCTTTGAGAAAAACATGGTTTTATTCTAGTATAAATACATAGACATTTGGCAAGTTGTGCAATTTTCAAGAACAACCTCTCCCTGTGCCTGAAAGTTTTTGATCAGTGTGTGTACCTGCTCATATATGCCACTGAAAAATGGACACTAACCTAATAATCAATACAAAAGCTACAAGTGATGCAAAGAGCCATTGAAAGATTCATGATTAATATCACAAGATAGAAAGACCTGCACATGAATTAGAGAACAAATGAAAATATACGATGCCATCAAAAGAATAAAAGAATTGAAATGGAAATGGGATGGTCACATAGCAACTACTAATGGACTAAGATAGTCATAGAATGGATTCCACTTGATAAAAAGCATTCACAAAAGAGACCTAAAACAAGATGGAGTGATGACATCAAGTATTGCGGGCTCAACTGGCAAAGGAAAGCTGAAGACCATATTGTTTGGAAACACATGGAAGAGGCCTTCATCCTGCAGTGGGTAGACAATGGCGAGGAGGAGGAATACATCGGTACTGTTTGAGAATTCTGAATTCCTTTATGTGTTCATGATTGCAAGAACTTCAAGACTTCATTTAATGAATACTTGGAATGTTTTGGAATTACAATAGTAGCCAAAGAACACAATTGTCTTTATATAACTAAACTACACAACACGCTGCAGTTAATTTCCTATGCTACTGCTCAACAAATGTATCAGAATTCTACATAAGCTACAATGCAGTGTTCCTCGAAGAGCACGCCACTCCCAAAACAGTAACGAGCTGCCCTAATGCAGCTCTCACCACACAGAAAACTAATATCCTCTTGCAGCGTGTGAGTGGCTACACGCGGAGCCGGTGACCAGGAATCAGACTGACTCAGCCTCCAAGCTGAAGATGAGTTTGTACCCACACAATTGGATTTTCCCTCAGCACACAGAGAAGAAGCGTGTCATGTAAGACTAACACTCTTATCTCCTCATGGAGAGCAGTCATCGGGAGCAGCAGTCACCAACTGGGGTGGTCCTTGAGAAAATTTTGGTGATCTGCAGAAAAATTATTTGCATGTTTTATATTGCACTAAATTAGGGGTCCTCAAACTATGGTCCCTGAGCCAGATGTGTGCAATGAACGTTTGTATTGCTGCAGAGTCCCCCCCCCTCGGGGTCTTTTTGTGCGGGTCAGAGGGGGCAGAAATTCTGACTTGGGGTCTGCTTCAGCTTCCTGGGGCGGGTCTTTGGGCAAAGGTTGAAGGGAAGTGCCACTGATGGCAAAGAGCCAAAGGGCCTTGTTCCAATAGGACTGCATCATGACCTGGAATTGGCAAACCATCTCAGCCTTCTTAGCATCCAGGCACCGGTACCTGGCCTTGCACTCCCACAGGTCTTCCCTCTGGCTTGGAAAGCCTATGCTAGTAGTCCTCATTGTGGTGTTTCTGCTGAGCCTCCTTCTTGGTCAGATCTAATTTGAATTGACCCAGCTGTTTTGCCAACTTTCTTGTGGTGGCGGCTTAGCTCCAACAACTGCTTCCTGTTAGGACCCTAAGGAGCCCAGGCAGTGAGGGGAGGAGTGCTGGGAGGGGAGGAGAGAGGAGGGTCGAGGCCAGCAAGGCACCCATTGACATGAGTGACATTGAGTTGGCTATACCTACCCAGTCACATGACCACCTATCCATGCTCACTCTGCTGGTAATTAAGCAGATCATATTATTGGTCCACGAGATTTAAAATTATGAATTTAGTGGTCCCTGAGGTCTGAAAGGTTGAGGACCCCTGATCTGGAGCACATATGGATGATCTCCCATCATTTTCCTTGTCCTGGGAGGTTTCAAAGACGTGGTCTACTCAAGTTCTTTGGTTTTTGCTGTTATCTTCATTCTCCATGGATACGTGTTTGGTTTCCCATGCCTGTATCAGAAGTCAGGACTTCTGTATCAGAAGTCCTGACTTTGATTTATTGTCATGTATGAATGCAACATATGGTTAATAAACTATGGCTTATATTTAGAGTAGATTTCATGGTCATAGACTCCATGTGGCCCATTTTCAATGGAGGTTAAGTACAGGGTTCGCACAGAGGCTCTAGGAGGAAGGAAACTGGGTATTCTGGAAGTCCAGGAATGGGCTTGTTTTCGCTTTCGGTGGGGCTCCAGAGACCAGGGGAGGCTGTTTTTGCCCTCCCAGAAGCCCGGAGGATGACTCTGGACCCTTGGAAAGGCACAAATGGCCTCCCCTGGGCTTCCACCGGAAGCCAGAAACAAGAAGCTTTGGTAGGCCACTCCCATCCAGCAACCGGGCAGCAAACCAGTTGCTGAGTTTTTTGAACCCCGCCCTGGTATAGGCACACAAAAAGGTAATTTATCTTCTTCCATGTTTCTCAGAAAATAAGGCCAGGCCTTTTTCTTTTGACCCCCCAAAAAACAGCAAGGCCATCTTTTCGGGGGTGACTTAATTTCTCCCGCTGCACACCCTCGCCTAATGCGCTCCGTGGGCAGCCATACCTCACCACCAGCCGCTCCTAACGGCGATTATGGCAGAGCACAGAGGACTCCCTACCCCAGCCAAGTGCCTTTGCTGCAGAACTGGGTATGGTGCTGGCTGCAGGCTGGGTCAGCGGGCGGGCAGCAGCAGCATGGATGTTAGCCTCAGCGGCAGCAGGGCACTTTACACTGCTGCTTTCTCCAGTGCCGCTGCTTTCCCTTCTGCCCTCACCATGGCTTATGACATGTTCAGACTGCAGCCATTGGCCAAGATGCAGAGGCCAGAGCCTGTGCTGGAAATCGCAGCGTAGTGGTAGCAGAGAAGTGGCCCTTCCAGCAGGTGGAGGAACAGTTCAAGCCCATTCCTCCTCTGGCAGCATTTCAGCTGCTTCTCAGATGGGGGAGCCACTTCCACAGCTTCCATGGTTCCCGCCGGCGGTGACACCTCTCACCAGCATCATCTCCAACAACAGTGGCAGCAGCGGCGTGACAGGCCCACTGCCAATGAGAATTGCTGCTCTCCCACAGGGGCATCGCTTTACTTGACAGCGGCTGCGTTAACACTGTCCTGCAAGTCGGTGAGTCATTCAGGCTTCAGTGCGTGGAAGCGGCGGCGGGAGATGGTGCCATTGTTTCTCCCTCCCACGCCTCGCTTTGCTTCCCACCCCAGAGTTTCGGGTCAGGGTCTCATTCCCTGTATGGTTGGGCGCTCTCCTCTTGCTCCAGCCGCCTTTATTCTCATTCCCTCCGTCAATTCCCTAAGAATACAGTCTGGCTGGGCAACTTCTTCCCCCCCCCCCCAGTAGTTTTAAAAGGGGAACCATCTATCCATTTTGCTCTTCGAGCTGAGACAAACCTTCCAATCCAAACATAAGAGAAAGGGAATCCATCCTACAGACCTTTAACATTCCCTTAGAAGTATGAATGAATGAATCAGCAGGAGAATCATCTGGGAAGTTTGGCAGAGAAAGGAGGGAGAGAGGGAAGAGTGTCTTTGGGATTTGCCAGGAGAAATCCAGCAGGTAGATTTCCATCCTATTTCTGTCCTTCAAGGAGATGAAGGTGGGGAGCGCATTTAAGGGGGTGCTACCCTCCCTCCCTCCTTTCCCTGCCAAGCTTCCAGAGGATTCTCCCAAAGAATTCACCCCAAAGGAGAAATAAGATGGAAATCCGCCTATGCATCTTGGCCAATGGCAGCAGTCCAAATGCAGCATAAGCCATGGCGAGGGCAGAAGGGAAAGCGGTAGCGATGCAGAAAGCAGCAGCAATGCAAAGTGCCCCGCAGCCAAGGCCAACATCCATGCCGCTGCTGCCCGCCTACTGACCCAGCCTGCAGTCAGCACCATTCCCAGGTCTGCAGCAAAGGCACTTGGCTGGGGTAGGGAGCCCTCCATGCTCCGACATGATTGCCATTAGCAGTGGCTGTGGTGAGGCATGGTTGCCCACAGGCCACTCCTAATGGCTAGTTCCCCCAGCCTTTCCCCCTCATTTCGCATGTTTTAAATAGGCCTAAATTTTGTTGGAGGGGCTTAATTTCACCTCATGCCTAGAAAACATGCTGGGCCTTCCTGTTGGGGGGGCCATATTGTTGGAGAAACATGGTATACATAATTTACTGCATATATATTGTACACACAGAGAGCTGTTCTAAAACTATACACATTCAACCTCACTTACTGTGTTCGGAAAAACACACGGAGTCCACTTTCTGCCACACATTTAACTTTTAACTTCTATTTATTAGAACATTACACACACCTTCTAATGTTCCTCCCTAGTCTGCATATGACTGTTAAGAGACAGATATCATGGATTGAGTAAAATGTGGTGAAGCTCACTTAACACTCTTGCTTAACAACCAAAATTTTGGGCTCAATTATGGTCATAAGTCAAGGACTATCTCTTCCTTCCTCTGCATGGCAGCCTTGTCCTAGTAAATGTCTCCTTTGTGGCCATTTTCCTCTCAGAGGCACCAAAATAATCCAGAGGATATAAGGTTTCCTGCTGGAGCAGGGGGTTAGACTAGATGGCCTCCAAGGTCCCTCCCAGCCCTAGATTGCTGTGATGTTTCAAAGCGTCTTCTGAAGCCATGTCTAGAAAGGATCTAGTGATCCTTTCTTCCTCTTTTTTTCTTTCTCTCGCTCCCTTCCTTCCTTCCTCCCTCCCTTCATGTATCCATCCATCCAACCATGCAGCTATGTCATTCACTTCCCCTCTCTCCCTCCCTCTCTCTTTCTTTCTTTTTCTTTTAGTGACAACATCCCACAGTCATATGACTGAGGCTTTCTATGTTTTTTGCCAGTTTCCAACAATTCCTTCTGCTTTCCGGTTAAAAATGCCCATTGAGGAAAATGGACTTGTTTAACAACCAGTGTTGCTTAATGACCACATCACCTAATCACCATGGTGTTTTCCTAACCCAGGAGTCTGGGTCTGCAACCTTAAACACTCAAAGAGCCATTTTTCTATTTTCTTTTAAACAGGTATTGTGTCTTTTTCCTTCTCATCTCTTTTTCTCTCATCTCTCTCTCTCACACACCTTTCTTTCTGTTTCTTATCTCTCTCATCTTTTTCCCTTCTCCCTCCTCTCCCCCCTCTCATTTCTTTCCTCTCTCATTCTCTCCATCATTTTCTCATTTCTTTCTCTCTCCTTTCTTCTCTCATCTCTTTCACGTGCGCACGCACACAAGCAGATACCCTCCTGGTCTGGGATTAGGGAGGTGGTGAGGACTCCTCCTCCTCTTCCTCTCACTGCCACCACTGCATGCTCAGGTGAATAGTTAGGTGAATAGAGCCTGAGTTCTTCCCTCCCTGCATTCAGCGGTGGCAGTTGCTCCTCCCGTTCCCCTCCTTCCTGAGTTGACATGAAGGGGCATCGCAAAAAGAATAACAAAAACGGAATTATAAAAAGCAGCCAGTGCAGAAGAAAATGTTAGGGGCGCTTCAGCTGCTACTCCCTCTCCCTCTTGGCTGCTGGGTAAAGCCATGTGAAGAAGGAAACGGCAGCTTTAGGAAAGGAATAAAAACTGATTTTACTGCTTTCCTTGGCTAACACTCGGCAAGGAAGAAGTTGTTATTCCCTCCCAGGACCCCAATCCAACCGGCAGAGCCCAATCTTTCCAAAGGGAAAGGGAAAATTTTATCAGCGCAGTAGTCACTCAGGCAAGCATCTCACCACCTGTCTCTGCCCATTCGTGGCAGAGCAACATGGAAGCAGTAAAATCAGTTTTTATTCCTTTGCTAAAGCTGCCGTTCCCTTCTTCCCATGGCTTCGCCCAGCAGCCGAAAGCAAGAGGAAGAAGGCAGCGCCATATGAGCATGCTCCTGTTAGCAGGGCTGTGGAAACTGGAAGGGAGCATGTTGGTTCTATAATATAGTATGGCTTTCTCTTACTTTCTCCCTCTCTGTCTCTCCTCCATGGCATCAATCAGTCTCGGGCGGGGGGGGGGAGTCATTTGTCTATCTCCCCCCCCTCCTCTTGATGGGAGCAGCCTGCCTTGCGCTGCCAGCACTTTTAAACTTAGCACGCTTCACAAATGGGGTGAGGACACCAGTGCTGCCTCATTTGTGAAGCACACTAAGTTTAAAGGTGCTGTGCTAGGGGCAGGCTGCAGGGCGAGGCCACGGCCAATCACCCTTCCCAGGCCTGCTTCTCCAAAGGGGTACCTGGCTGTGCTTACCTGGCTGTTCTGCTGCTGAAGTGGTTGGCAGCAGGCCAAGTCAGACAAGTGAGAGGCTGCTGCATCATAGTCCCTGGCAAAGGCAGGAAAATAGGCTGGGCCACATGGTCGAAGCAAGGAAGCCGAAGAGCAGCTACAGCTATGCCACAGTATAACTCTCAGGCACCAGCCAAGGCATGCAAGGCCAATAAGTAGTGGTGGGGCAGGGGGGGGCAGGGGGTGGTCGGAGCAAGCCAGATTTTTTATTACCGGCAATCCTGGCTGAATCCCACCACTGGTTCTGTCCCTTCTTCTGATCTGAGCCCAGTCCAACAAAATATCCAAGTATAAACTTTCCAGGAATTTGAAAACTCACAGGAGGAATGTTTAAGATGTTTTCAGAAAAAAACCTGAAAACTGAAATACATGCTAAAAATTGATTTCCACAAAACCCTTTAGTGATCTAAACTAATTTTCTACCTCAAGAAAATGCATTATGTATGCCTGGCTTTATTTAGTAATATTATGTTAGGTATTACTAAAAAAAGTGTCTTCTGATTGAAAGTACCTTTAAGCATATTCATTACAAATCAGGCAATAAACTGCCACAGAATAAGAAAGCTTTCAATAAATCTTGAAAGCGGTTGCAGTTTAATTCTTTCTTCCTTGATAAAAACTGTCATCCTATATCCTTCTACATGAATATTATTTCCAGCAACCCATAAGGACAAGCTAACAGATTCATTCAAAACTGATTTTTTAGATCCTAGTTTTTATCCAACTATTATCTCTACATAGACAAGGAAAAATGATTTAAATACTCAGATTTTTTAGTCAGTTAATTTGCAATTGTTTCACAATTATTTCCCAAATGTCAAAATTCATACTTCAAGCTTATATAGTCCAGTATTCTGCTCCCATTATAGTGAATCATATGCCTCTAGGAAAATGACAAGGAGACTAGAAGTGGTTCTTTTTTGTTTTATTTTAAATATTGGCTTCTTTAATATGCATTAATTAATAAACAGTACTGATCATTTTAAATATATTTACTATTTCTCAATTTAAATTATATTAGATATACTATACATTCCAAGTTAGCAAATTAATTTTGTTGTGCCCAAGTGTTTAAACTGAAAAATCAGAAAAGCCTGGATTCTGATCAAAGGATTAGCAACTGTTAAAACTACTCGGCATTTTTACATCATTTTATAAAAATGACAGCTTGACAGTAAGAATGAACAAATTTATCATGTTATAGTAAACTTATTCTAATATACTAATTTCAACAGTACATCTTTCTTATACCCAACTGTTTATACCCGCAACTTTATCAAACATCTCTGGTTCTCCACAACTATCTATTGTTTCCTTTTAATTCATAAAATCTATCAGAACAGCTATGAAGTCTTCAATCCTTCCTGAAAGCATGGAATGTCCATAAAGCCTTTTCTTTTGTAAGAATCACAACTTTAATATACCAGCTGCAATCACATTCTTCTCCTTTTTATATGCATATTAAATTTAGCATACAAATGTTAAGCCAGTTTTACTATCAAAACAAGAATACAACACAAATAGAAAGGTGCATGTAAGTTAAGAGATAAATTCTGTATAATTTGGAAAAAAAAATACAACCTGCCCGAAACAATGTCCTATTAATTTTTTAGTATTACTTTATTCATTTTTTTATGAACAAGCAATGCCCAAAGTATCTAAAATTAATCTTAAAAGTTAAAGGGAAAATGAAAGGGAAATTACATTTGATTCTGAATTTGTGTCAAATATTAAGCAACTTGATTCTTTCTGTTGACAAAATAAAAAAAATCAACTCATTTAAAACAAATTAAGCTTAAATTAGAATAGTTTTATGAGCATTTCATGGATCAATTAGGGAAGCATTTAAAATACCGGACTTATTATATACTCTTTACTCATATATTCTAGAAGACTAAATAATACTCAATAATTAAAACAAATATTTTTATATTTAATAAAACAAGAATTAAGAAAAATGTAAAACAGGTATTATCAGTTTGTTACATACCTCAAAAGCTTTTGCAAAAACAGCAAGATATAATAAAATCTCCTATGTAAATCACTTCAAACTCTGAAGTTTATCTGGCCTTAAGCCAACAATTGTTTACTTAAGACAATGAATTAAAAAGATAATAATATAAAACTATTTTTTCAAAAGCATCATCCTCTTTGTACCAAAAGTAGATGAACTCTAGTTAACAAGTATGAAGAGGGGGAAATGATTAGTTCCAAACTTGGAACAAAACCCTCAATCAGTACATTCCAAAAGGGTCTCTCCAGCAAAACATAATTCAAAATATTTTCAGAGTTCCACCATTGAAACAATGTGAATTTGAAACAATCTCATTCCCCTACTTTCTGTTCTAAGTAGCTATAGTAGTACATGTTAAATGATATTTATCAACTAGCTTGCAGAAAAACTAGCCTAAACATGACTCCTTAAAAGGAATTAAATGTTTTAAACATCCCTACTGCACAAAAAGCTAATTCCAGCAACAACAGATACAAATAGCTCATAATCAGTAACCAAACAGTGAAAAGACTTTTCTGGCTATTACTTCTAAGCTTCTTCTTAATGCACAAGCACAATAGGTTTTTATTTTTACACATTTGGCAACTTGCCTAAAATTGCTTAAAATTGTGAAAGTAGAATTCATGCATTATCTGTGAAAAATAGAAAATAGTTATATTTTTCCTAAATGTAATAATTTAAAAACAAAAAAATACATACCAGGCAAGTAGCAGTATATGGTTAACTCTTTATCAATCCTATCTTTCTCTCCTCCAATTCATTCCTACCAGTATAGCAACCTGTTGTTTTATTGGCTATTATACTATTCATAGGTTGGAGTGGTTTTGTTTTTTTTTTCTTTAAAGAACAACAGAGGAATGCTGGATCATTTAAACAAACAAATACTTCAACATTATTTTGTTCCAATCTTGGATATTTTGCAGCCCTCTAATACAGAATTCAGCAAAGGGACTGCTGTAATATTGTTACCTTTCTTTCAAAACTGAAGTATAAGTTAGAAACTGAAGCACCTACATTTCCAATAAAGAATATTTGCAGCTCAGAGTTGATTGTTTTCTTGCAGATGGCTCATTACCCGAACTAGGTACATTATTAGTGCTAGGCTAACCAAGCTCAGAAAGCAACAAGGACCCCTTAACTATTCTTCAATTCTCATTTTTCTGTTGCATAATCATAGCAAACAGATTCATGCAAATTGAAATACTATGCATATCTTCTGAAAAAGAACTTTATCCTATAAATTTACTGGGGAGGGCAGTATTCAGCACCTGGAGCTTTATAAGCATTAAAAGGTCTAGTTTCTTCTGAATAATAATTGTACCATAATATTCTTCCTGAAACATAAAAAAAAAATACTAGAACAATGAGATAATCTTAAAATTAATATCTAACTGATTAAGCAAGTATAACAAACACATACATCTAGTGCCACATATCAGATGAACTAATGGTTCCTTCACAAAACAGAATCCCAAATATTGCACAGTGTACCTTTTGTAAAATTAAATTACACAAAATGTTATTTTGCAGAAACAGGAATGTTTAAGATTTAACTTGACAAGATATAGCCTAATTTCCCCAAATGTATTGATTTAGTGGGAAGACCTAGAGGAAGGTCACAAATGGCAATGATAGGATCCTGGGATTCTGCAGTTATCATAAATATATGCCATGTGCCCAAAAATTGAACATGTAACCACAGAGATGTGCAAGGACGTCCTAAGTTATTTTTTTCAGCATTGTTGTAGTGTCAAAGAGCCATTGAAGGAACCATCATCAGTTGAGGACTATCTTTAAAACAGTGCAGGAAGGATATTTTAACAATAGGCATAATTATCCTGCATTGAAATGTGTATTTTTTCATATTTATTTAATGAGAGGGGCTCTAACTTTTCTCTTCAAGAAACATAAGGCAAAAGATATTCTTGTGTAGGCTTGTCAGAGACCTCTTTCAGTATCTGCACTAGAAATTATGCACCCTAACTTTATTTATTCAGTCAATGGAATTCATTACCAAATAGCATTAGTGTAACTTTAATCAGTTGCAACTGTGTTGTGTGATATTGCAAGCATATAAGACTGAATTGGAGATTGTGCTGTGATACCAGAAAAAAAATCAATGCTTTGGAAGTAAAAAAAACACCAGATGTTTATTATATGTATATCCAGCCTTTTCTCCAGTTATATCAGATATCCTATAACAGGGGTCCCTAACCACCGGTCCATGGATCATTTTGTACCGGGCCGCAAAGCTTGGGCACCGCCATCTTGTTTCGACGGCGCTTCCGGGTTTTCAGTTGCTTCTGGGTTTTCGGTTGGAAAGCGGCATTTGGGTGCTGAAGGAATCCTCGCGCCTTAGTTTCGTCGAAAGGGGGGCGGCTTCCAACGAAGAGCCATCCCGATGGCGGTGGAGTCTCGCGTTACTCAGGTACCGGTCCGTGGAAGAATGAATAATCGTGAAACCGGTCCCTGGTACAAAAAAGGCTGGGGACCACTGTCCTATAAAGTTTCTCTTCCCACCCTCCAGCTCCAATATAGGTAGTCCTTGATTTAACAACTGTTTATAGTCACTATTCAAAGTTATAACTGCATAGAAAAAAGTGTCTCATGACCTGTTTTCACACTTATGGACATTGCCAAACTTCAGACACTTGGCAACTGGTGTGCATTTATTACAATTGCAGTATCTCGTAGTCATGTGCTCACCACTTGTAACCTTTTTTCCCACAAGCCAAATTATTGGGGGAAGCCAAACCAATTAACAACTATATAATTTACCTAACAATTGCAGTGATTC
>BLBF01000003.1:68992478-69014506 GCA_015471245.1 Laticauda colubrina
AGAGAGAGAGAGAGAGAGAGAGAGAGAGAGAGAGAGAGAGAGAGAGAGAATATATACTATGGCCAAAAAGGTCATAAAATGGGGCACAACTAACTTAACAAATGGAAATTCTGGGCTTAATTGTGGTTGTAAGTCAAGGACTACCTGTATTATTTTCATAACAGTCATGCAACCTCTGTCAAATTTTTCAAATTTCAATTTCTAAACTTGAAGGGTACTCAAAAGTTGTGCCATGTCTTGGGGACTGTAAAGATATTACTTTAATATAATTTAGATGTGCTTGTAAGTAACTACAAAAATAGAACTTTTTAACATTTTATTTGTTTTAGGTCAAGACAGATATGAGCTTAACATCTGTTGGTGAACAATAAACCAAATGGGACCTGAATCTGGTTTCTAACCCACTTCTAAATAAGTACTCTGACTACTATATCATACTGGTTTTTAGGAAACTCATTCTTTCTTAGTATTCATTAGTTTCTAAATTTGTATTTACAGGAACATTAGATTTAAGAGGAGGAAATTATACTAAATAAAGCACCAAAGAGAAAATATTAAAAAAAACAAAAACCATGCCCACAAAGCTTTTTATTGTATCATCAAGCAGTGAGTTGGTGTTATTTTACTAGGAGATAGGCTGCGTACATGCCTTATATTTAGTCAGTTTCTTTAATTGGCTGAATCCATACAGTATTAATAGCCCAGTCAAAGAATTACAAGGTTTAGTATATGACATGTGAAACAGGGCATAGCTTAAAAATGAAGCAACAATGTTATTGAAATTAAGCAAGGCCCTGATGAAAGACTGCTATAATTTATGTACATTGAAAAGACTTCTGTCACATATAGTGAGAATTTAAGCTGTTTTTATACATGCTTGTATTAATGCAGTTAGTGAAGGCATTAGGAATAGATGATCAAACAAATCTCAAGGTAATTTTTTCCCTTAGGTGACTTCAGTTCTTCTGAAAGACATTGAATAAACATCTACTGTATTATATTTTAATTTCTTAATTTTCAACAAAATCACACTGCCTCAGGAGGTAAAAATTTCCTTCACTGCAGGTATTTAAACAAAGGCTTGATGGCCATCTGTCAGAGTTGCAGTAACAATCCTGAGTAGACAGGGAAATGGACCTAGGAGACCTCTATTACCACTTCCAATATTTTCAGGCCAGTATTTTATTAGAACATTGGACCTCAACAATAGATATCTGATTTAGCTCTGATATCCAACTGGGTGTCTCCTTTTATCAACAATCCACTTTGATAAACAATTCTCATATAAAGTAATTTCAATATTGTATGCTTTCTCTTAACATACGCACACACATTTATAGTGTAAGAATAAACTCTTAAACAATAAACGCCTTTGGTTTTGAGTATCTCACAAATATAAATGTTCCCATCACATTTGCCCATGTATATCTTTAGCAAATAAATAATCTAACACAGCAAACTTAAAAAAAAAAACAGTTCTGGTTACTGTATCAATTCAGTCCATTTAAAGTATGCTGGTAATCTGCAATTGCTTAATCCAATCTGGGAATGTATGAGCACACCCATGTTTCTTTTCTCTCTAATGTTAAATTAGCTGTATTGGGAGTACTCTGTATGAGACAAGGAAGGAAAGGAATAAGGAAAGTATGTTGCTGTAACTATCCATGGGTACATAAACTGGCAGTGGCAGTGATGATAGAACAGGTTTCCATTATGAATCATCTTATGAGTTTAAAAGTTTGAAGCCTAATCAAATCTAAAAAAAAAATATTGAAACAAAATTTCTTCAGATTTTGCTTCTAGAATCCCAAAGAACCTGGCATAGAGAAAAAGAAAGGAACATGTATTTCTTATTTAAGAGGTAAAGTGTTTATCAATAGTATTGCACTTTGTTTTAACTATGCACTCTCATAATCAGCAACATGTATTTTTCAACAAAAATGCCCACAAAGAACTTAAATTTTGTTGTAGGAACATATGCCAAGTTAAAAATCAAAAGACAATGAGTTCTAGTCCTCTCTTAGGCAACTGAAGGGCTTTGGGGCCATTATTCTCTTTAGGCCAACTCATCTTACAAAGGTTGTTGTGAAGAAAACAGGCAAGAGAATTTAGGATGACAAGAAAAAAATAAAAGATAAAATTAAAACAAAATATTTTCAATTAAAGCCAACATTTACATGAGTTGCTCAACATGCCAAGTTATCTCCTATCTTTGTGTTCATGTAAACAGGTTACAGAGCAGTCTACTTTATTTGCTTGATATTCTGCCTTTCCTCCAAAAGCTACAAAAACTTACTGTGGAAATCTCCATTTTATTTCCCCAAAGAGCAACCTTATGAGGTAGATGTTTCTAGTTTCTATGGTTTAGGGTCTACCTGAACCTGGGCTTCTCTTGTTCTGTTGAATAGATCAGACTGCCTCAGTACTATCATATATCTTCCAGTTTTACTGTTTCAGATGAACACTTATGCACATTGATTCCTGTAATTTTAAAGCCATTTTAATACTACTGTTATGTTATAAAATGTAAATGTATTTTCCCCAATTTTGGAGAGAGAAATCAGATGGTGTGCAATCTATGCATCAATGAAACTAAATAGTTCATCCTAGATGACATATGCATACACTCATCAATAAACAATAGTCAATATTCAAAAGCTATTTAAACTCCACAAGGACTTGATATTTCCTCCAAATTATCTGTCTGCTAAATAGCCCTTTATGCTCTATTCAAAAAGAGAAAAGATCAAATTTCAAATTCATAAGTACCAACCTATAGTTAAATTAAATCTTTTATCTCACTTGAAACTAACCATATGTTTGCAAAGAAAATGTACCACATAGCTTTTCAGTTCTGTCCAACAAAGCAGTAATTGTTTTTAATTTTGCTAATGCTATATATTTACATCACAGGAGGGAGACAAAGTTGTCATCCCCAAAATCATTAAGGAAATGAACGAATCTTTTTAAGCCTCCTCCCAGGATAAATGTTAGATAAGATTTCAGCTGTGAAACCGAAGGCTTAAATGCCGACCACTATAACAGAAAATCCCATCTGCACTCAATAAACTACAGTGGAAAGAAATAAGCACACGTGGACATTTGAAAGACCTTTGCCCCACATACTTTAGGGACCTTCTTGCACCATCAGTGCGCACCATGTTAGGCGTGAGGGGAAGAAGAGCCCTTTTCATAAATAAATGGCAATACATTACTGTAACCGTACAGGTGCAGAGAGGCCTATTTTTCTGCCTTCCGTCCTAGGCGTAGGTTGCGTTTTCGCTACAAGTCGAGATAGCTATCCGAAGGGGCTGGAAAGCAGCTTTCCCCCAAGAGCGCAAAGCTAAAAAAAAAAAACCAGACAGGCTAAACGCACAGCCGGAAAGGGGGGGGGGGAGTCCAAAAAAGCAAAGGCTTCGGAGCGAGTTCAGGAAAATCATATGCTCGCAACCAAAAAACCACGTTGCCTTTACTGCAGTGGAATGCTGGGAAAGGGAGGAAACGCCGAATGGGCGACACACACACACACAGAGAGAGAGAGAGAGAAAGAGACACACACGCCTAGCCATTGGGCGGCGAGGCGTTTGGGCGACGAAGCGCTCAAACCGTCGCCAGAGGCACGTTTGCGCTGGGGCCTACAAACGCCGCAACAACGCCATGGAACCTTCGAAATGCAGCACTTTTCCCAGTGCCCCGCCCCGGTTGAGCCGCATGACCCACCGTCGCCTCGGCTTCGCTTAAGTCAGCACTCGGTCTGCCCTCCTCCTCCTCCTCCGTTTCGGGGGGGGGGGGGCTCAGCTCTCGGTAGCTGGTCGCTTCTCCTCCCCACCACACACACAGACACACACACACCCAATTCAAGCAAATCAAAACGCCGATTTTTTTGTTTTGTTTTTTTTTTTAATATCGGCATGCATTTTAAAAGTCCTCGGTGCCCCGGATAAAGGAAGGCTCCGGTTACCACCCCTTATTTTTCCTCTTCTCTCCCCTCCACGCCAAGGACCTCGGGCACGTCTACTTTAGACGGCGTTACACATTCATCGCCAGATATTTTTAAGGCTTCACCCAGCACCGCGCTATTCAACTAGGCCTAAATTATTTAGGAAAAGGAAGCGGCGCGGGGGTCTCAAGCTCGTTAAAACGTTTACAAATCCGATCTGTACATCGCAATACCCGGGAGTTCGGCCGGGAACTGAAAGGAAGTGTAATAGAAGCGAATCCAATGCACCCACACACACACACCCCGCTCCGGCCGTAACTTTACCAAGGAAAAAGCAAGCACGCGGACAGGGAGAAGGGGTTTACTGGGGGCGGGGAACAGTTCACGGGGCGCGTTTTGTAACCACCGAGGTCAACGGATATATTTCACGCTTGGTTTTGAATGCCCGGTAGCATGCTTTCACCGACCTCCATTAGTCCTCCCCACCCCGAATCAGTTTTTTGCCGAGGCTCACAGAGGTGCCGGGTTAAGTAGCACCGGGTGGGCGTACATGGACAAAGACAGGGTGGAGTTCTATTAAGGGGGGGGGGGGAAGAGAGCATGTCACCATATTGCAGAGGGAGGACTCCCCACCTCGAATGACTGGCTCCCGCTTGCCGTATCAGAATAAGCCCACCACCACCCCATACAACACACACACACACGGCCCGTCAACCTCCGCCGCGCCAAAGGACTCATCCTACCTACCCACCTGGAGGGGACTGTCCGTTGAGAGTAACTAACGCCGCCGGGGCGTTTTTAGTCCAAGGGTTCACCTTGGGTGGAGGGGCCTCGATGAATTCCTTGCGACCAACTCCTCCCTGTTCGCCGCCTTCCTCGCCGCCGCTACTGCTGCTGCTGGCTTCTCCGGGCAGCCGGTTTGACTCTATTATGCCTCCGCTCCTTTGGTGCAGCAGGTTCTCCTTCTCCTGGTGGTTGCTGTCCTCCTTCTGCTGTTTGATGCTGGGGGGCTTCAGCAGGGCCCCGTTTCGGCGCAGATGGTCACCCACGTTGCCGCCGCCGCCGCCGCCTTCTTCCTTGCTGCAGCTGTCGGGGCCGCCCCCCTTGCCCTCGTCGGCGTTGGCCTTCTCTCCTTGGTGCATGAGGTGCTCGCCCTTCTCTTGAGGCTTCTTGATAACCAGCCCGTGTTCCTCGGCAGGCAGGAGAGGGTTGGCGGGCGGTAGAGCTTCCACCTGGGTAGCCATCTGCACCCCCGGAGAGCCACCTCGTTCGCCCGCCACAAGGCTCTCCCGGACAACACGCGCCCGCCCCAAACTTTGCCGACTCCCCCTTTCCAGAACCGCCTCACCGAGCCCAGTTCTGTTTCCCCCCCCCTTTTTTTTTTTTTTCCTTCGGCTAATTCTCCGCTCAGGTGAAGTCTGCACCCAAAGCGGGTGGGGGTCGAGCTGCCGGCTTCCTCCCCCCACCCTGGAAACCCAACCCCGACGTCCCCCCTCCCCCGTCTCCTCTTGACGCCGCCGCAGCAATATGGAGAAGCAAGGAGACCACGCGACTGGCCAGCGAGAGCGCGCGCCCTTCAGCCAGCTCCGCCTTAGAAAAGCCGAGAGAGCGTGCACGCTCGTCTCGGCAGCGAGCGCGCCTCGGAAAGGGAAGCGTGGGGGGGGGGGGGAAGGCCACCGGCTCGAGCACGGAGGCCGCGCGCGTGCCTGATACAATTTAGCGAGAAGAGACGCTTCTTAAAGGGCCAGAGCTCAGGAGAGCGCCGAACTTTCAAGCCGAAGGGCCTGCGTGAGGTGCGGTTTTCTCTCGGAGGTAGCCCGCTTTCCAGTTTCATCGTTCGGAAGGCTGGGACCCTTTTGTCTCCAGAAGAACTGATCTTCCTTCAGTTCTGAACTGTAATTAATGAGGGGATTTCCCTCCCTCCCCCACCCCCCAATAACCAAGATCAGGATAAACGTGCAGCTGAATAAACCTGTTAACTTGAAAGTAAGTTCCACTGAATTTGTGATTGTTAAAGGTTAACGTCGCTCTTCCCGGAAGTTCTTAATGGACAGACGTTTTGTAAGGGTGAGATACCTCCATTTTTCTTCATTAATTCAATCTGTTTGAGGTCGGCTGGTTTGTTTGAATGGCCGATTCTTCATCTGTAAAGTAACTTAAAGTGAGACACTGTGATTGACACAAACTCAGTAACATTCACAGTTCATTGTTGGAAGATGGCTTTCCCACCTTGTAATCCAACATTTTAACTCCTGTGCTGCATTGACTTTATATAAAGCCTTGTCTCACTCCTTTGCCAGACTGGAGCTGGTCTGTTTCACCATCTTCTGTCCATACTGTGGCTGATCTATATATATGATTCTCAGGAGG
This sequence comes from Laticauda colubrina, assembly GCA_015471245.1. Taxonomy (NCBI): domain Eukaryota; kingdom Metazoa; phylum Chordata; class Lepidosauria; order Squamata; family Elapidae; genus Laticauda; species Laticauda colubrina. The sequence goes on from BLBF01000003.1 coordinate 68,998,789, forward strand.
ACAATAAGATGTTCTTGGATTTCCATTTTTCTGAGCACTTTCCATAGCTTGACATCTTACAGAACATCTTCATCTGTTGGTTGCAATTAGTTGCTGATGTGCATGTGACAGGTAAGTATAGAGATTAGAGTACCAGCTTTTGATGAGGGAAATCAGGGTTCTGGCTGGTACCCATCTTACCATTAGTGATCCTTGGGCAAAGAACCCCTAATGCTTAAAATTTCCTACCTCAGATACGAGAATCACATGCACTAGAAGAGTCATGCCATCACCTGGATTAACAAGGGCTGCATCAGATTTTGGAATCTAGGATAATCTGATGATAACCAAGCTACTGGAAGAAACCACAGATGGATATAACAAACAAATGTAGAATTGATGGAAATGCTACTCTAACAGTGGACCTAATGAGAGATAATATGAGGGACCTAGGGATGGCCAGGAGACCTACGTTCACACTCACTGAGAAATATCACTGAGAAATACATAGTTACCCAATATCTCAACATGGTAGTGAACAAGCAGCTACTCTCACAGTTTTAAGTAGACCAACTAACATTACATTCTGGATTTAAAAGACCTGGAAGAACAACTGGCTTTGTAGCCAACACCTGAGCTCCCAAGTCCAAGATTTCACAGGAAGTCATGGAAAATAACAGGACAACAATCCTCTGAGACTTCAAGATCCATATAGACAGGCAGGTACTGGCCAATCAACCAGGCAAATTTATAATAGCCAAGAACCAAAAGAGAGTGGTGGTGATATATATAGCAATGCCAAGTTATAGTAACATCAGGAAGCTATCAGTGGAGAGTATTGCAATAAAGGGGAAAATACTACTTTAACACAGTACAGCTAGCAACGGTTTAAAACTGTTTTAGATGGGATGATGAAGGCAATATCATGAGGGCAATGGGGAAAGGAATGATTTGCTACATTTAGGTGCAAGTCTAAATGGCCACAGACAGAAAAGGAAGAATGAAAGCAGTAGCTTCTAACCCTAAATCAAACCCTTTTTTTTCTTTAATACCTCTTGGTTTCTTAATAGGAACAAAGAATTAAGTCTCAGGAAATATAAACCTAGAGTGTTACAACTGAGGTAGAAAAACTCCCCTCTCAATTATGGCCTTTTTCCAGTGCTGAATTTAAGTGCTACCCACTATCGTGAGTCATATCCAACATAACTTTTGTTCTTCCCATTACCCATCCTTCTCTTGCTACTTTGACTTCTGTTCTCAGTCATCACAGTTACTTGATGTCTCTCTGAAGCAGTGATGGTGAACCTTTTTATTTTGGTATGCCGAAGGCACGTGCATGCCAGCACCCACAATGCAATGCGCCCTGCCTCCCTGTGCATGTGTGCGCAACCCCGCCCCCTTTCCTGCACAGCGAATGCACATACCTTCCAGCTGATTTTCAGCCTGTTTGTGGCCGTTTTCACCCTCTCAGAGGCTCAAGGGAACCCTCTGCAGCTTCAGGAGGCCGAAAAACGGGCCTTCTGGAAAAACCAGAAGTGCCAGTTTTTAGCCTCCAGAGGGCCCCTGAAGCCTGGGAGGGGCTGTTTTTGCCCTCCCAGAGGCTCAAGGGAAGCCTTGGGAGGCTGAAAATGTTTTGGCACTTCCGTTATTTCCAGAAGGCCTGTGCTTTGGCCTCCAGAGGCTGCAAAGGGTTCCCTTGAGCCTCCGGAAGGGCGAAAACGGCTCTCCCGAGCTCCAGAGGTCCTCTGGAGGCTGAAAATGGACACTTCCAGTATTTCCAGAAGGCCCATTTTTCAGCCTCCTGAGGCTGAAAAGGGTTCCCTTGAGCCTCCACGAGGGCAAAAACAGCCTCAAACGGACCAAAAATCAGCTGGGAGGTACACGCATTGCAGGTAAGTTTGGCTGGGGCTTGTGTGCCCGCATAAATGGCTTTGCGGGCCACCTGTGGCCACCTGCGTGCCACCTGTGGCCATTACAGCTCTAAAGCAATGGATGATAAGTTTCATACATCATGGGGATGCCCTTGAACAGTATATAGATAGGGGAGAAAATCCTTTTTAAACACTTTTTAAAGTCTATTAAAGATGAGTTAAACCTGTCTGATATGAAGGTACTGGTGTGGTCAGAAAAAATACATTGTCAAAGCTTGTTAGTGCCATTGTTAGATACTAGTACAGCACAGTACATAATACAGTATGTAACAGCTGTATGCCATGCCGCTTTCTAGGTACATGCTCAACTGGCTGAATGTAGGCCTCAAGAGAAAAATATGTTTATGTAAATCAGGTTTTTCCCAACTCCCTCTCCCTGAGTTATATAACCATCTATCTCACAAACTTTACTTTGGGCACTGTACAGTACAACCAGCTAAGTACAATAAAAACAAAATTAACCACAAATATAAATACTGTTATCTGTATAGTGGTTCTTAGATTTCTGTGCTACATCCTATCTTTCATACATTACTGGAAATTATAAGAATAGTAGTTCTAAAATGCTTGAATGGCATCAAACTGAAATATAGTGACAAAAATAATAAATGAGAATTCCTATCATTAAATGTTCTAAGCTTCAAGACTGTTTTGTATGAAAAATAAATACACAATTCCAGGTTGCCACACATATGTGTGTAATGCCTCTGTCAGAATCTGATTCCGAGGGGGAGGCCAAGCAGCTAATAGGGAGTGGGAGTGTGGCTCCGTTGGCTGGGGAAGGAAGGAAAAAACGAGAAGGGCACAGTCCAGTTGAGCAGAGCAGGGGAGAGGTAGAGCAAGGCAGAGGGAATTCAGAGGAAGACCCAGGCCCACCCTCTCTTCATCCTAGGTCATGCAGGGAGGAAGGGAGAAGGGAGCAACATGAATTCATGTCTTACGGGAGAAGAAAAGGCCCTGATTCCCTTCATTAGCTGCAGCTGGGAACACAGTGTTTAAAAAGGAAAGCTGTGTACAGCAACTTGTTGGAAGCAAATCGTGAGTTATCTGTTATTGTCGAGGCTTATCTGGGTTCCTGGCATCTTTCCAACTGTGTGCGTTTTGCTGGTCTTTCAAGTCTGGAATTCCTTCTCCTGCCCTGTCAAATTAATTACTGCAGTGTGGTTTGTGTGGGTTTTTATTTACAGTTTGTATGTACTTTGTTTTCGGACTGAATTTCCTCCACTTAAAGATTGTTCTTGGGAGAGTTTTTTCTCCAGCCGAAGGTAACCTGAACATTGGGGGCAAAGTTGGAGGTATTAAAGGACTCTTCTTATTTATGTGACTGTGTTGTCTTTGTGCTGCGCCCCGGGTCATCACAATATGTTTAAAAATAAAATTAAATAAATGTAAATTAGAGGTAGGCAATTAAGTAGAGTGGCCTACAACCTCCATAAACCATAGGTTTCATGCCTCGGGGATTATAGGAACTGTAATCTGAACTGGAATTGTCCACTTCAGTTCAAATTAATTAGATTTCTGAGTAGATAACAATTTGAGACCTGATTTTTTTTTTTATTCTAAATTGTGACATACTATTACTTTAAAAATCATGTGTGATTATATTTTTCAGATAGTTCATTTGTTGAAACCTGATTAGGATAACATTTGTCTGTTATTGAAGACATCCATCAGATTATGAAAAAAAAGCTATAAATTGTATACCCTCTGGGCTCAGTTGCTCAGGTCCATCTATAAGTTACCTGTCACCTACAGAAGATGTTACATCTTACTATAAAAAAAATCTGTCAGTTGTATGTTGAATAATTATGTCCCATAGAACCCCATCTTTAGGAGAAAAAAAAGCCATCAAACTACTACTGTTTCCTGAAGTATAATAATTATCAGGCACTTCAAATGCTTGTTTCAGGTATACTGCCGATACAAGGAGTTATTCGTTGTCATGCTGTTTTTACATTGGGCGCTTTAATTACTTTGGGCTCTAATTACTTATGCCTGAAATAAAACAAATGATAAATGGTAACATGTGGAAACTTTTAACATTTACAAATGTGCAAGACTATTAACATTTACAAATATGCAAGACTAGTTTTTTAAAAAACAAATATAAGTTGCTTTCATAGAAACTACATGTAATTTGTATATTGTGTATAAACATACACACACATATGAAAGGCAACAACTGAGTACAAGGTCAAGTCATAATCCTTAATTAGCATGATAAGGAAAGTGTCAGTTAAAATGGTTTTGCAACCTAGTATCTCTTTTTATAATATCAGAAGAATTATATAAAGGATCTGCTTCCATAATCATAATCACTAAATATTCATTGTACACATGTTGTGCATTGACAATAAACGTTTGATTTGATTTGATTTCCAACAAGATAGCCAACCTACTAAGATAATTGAATCATGTTGCCCTTCTGTCATTGTCAAGAAAAAGATTCACATACATACCCCATTGAATGTGGCTTTGGGCCAAAAGCTAGGATGAAATCACAAAGAAAATTATATACAAAACACACACACACACACACACAGAGTGTATATATAGGAATAACAAAGTTAGAAGCGACCTTGGAGATCTAGTCTAATGCCCTGCTTAAGCAGAAAAAAACCATACTATTTCAGTCAAATGGTTGTTCAATCTCTTTTTAAACAGCTCCAATGTGGAGTACCCGCAACTTGTGAAGAGAAGCTGTTCCACAAAATTAATTATTTTAACTGTCAGGAAATTTGCTTTGGAGAAAATGTTGATACCCCCCCCCCTTCCTTGTGGTAGCCTCTTAGATATTAGAACGCTGTTATGTCAGCCCTAATTCTTTTTATTCAACTAAATTCCTGCAACCATTCTTTGTGTGTTTATCCTCCAATCCCTTTAATCATTTTTGTTAGTCTTCTCTGCACTCTTTCTAGAGAACATCTTTTTTGTAACCAAAATAACAAAAAATGGATGCAATATTCCTAGTGTAGTCTTACCAAGGTAGTATAAGCAGGTACTAATACTTCATATGATCTTAATTCTATCCCTCTGTTAATGCAGCCTCGTACTGCATTGGCTTTTTTGGTAACTGCAGCATACTGCTGGCTCATATTTAAGTGATTGTCCACGAGGACTCCAAGATCCTTCTCACCATTACTACTATTGAGCCAGATAGTACATACTGTATTCTATACCTCTGGATTTTGTTTTTCTTCCCTAAATATAGAACTTCACTTTTCTCACTACTGAATTTCATTTAGTTACATAAGGCTCAGTGTTCAAGTCTGTTGAGTTATTTCTGTACCTTGAGCCTACTTTCTGGAATGTTGGCTATTTCTGCCAGCTGGGTATCATCTGCAAATTTGATGGATTCCCTCTCTATCCCTTCATCTAAATCATTTATGAAAATATTGAAAAATACAGGTCCTAAGACAAGCCTTGGGGTATCCACTGCATATTTTCCTCCATATGGATGCAGTTCCATTAAGGACTACATGTTGAGTGAATATATGTTTGAAAATGTTGAGTGAATATATGTTTGAAAAGGGAAACTAGAAAGTAGTGATAACCTCCTTACATCAAGATAACTTCCTGAGTATTACATCACTTTACAGATAATAGCTAGCGTGTGGTTCCTTTCTGGCAACTAATGTTATGCCAAACTCAGAAAACATGTCAAAGAAATCAAGGCATGCATTTTAAAAAAAAGAAAGAATTACAGCTAAAGCTACTTTACACCAATGCAATTATTGTAACTTTCAATTTCCTTCTATCTTTGCAAGGACTTTACTTGTTTCTATTATCTCCATATCTTATCCATGTTCTTGTTCTTTCAGCCCAACCCTAGCTTGGACTCACCTGTCTTCAACCATCCAATAAGAAATGGGGAATGACTTCAATCAAAATGAGGAATTTTGGCAAGACTTCCCCAACTTCATTTTTTTTTCCTCAGATGGACAAGATGTAGAGCCTATGATCTGAATCCTATGTTATATAAAGTGCAAAAAGAGAGAGGACAGCCAAGGAATGGGGAGCAGAAAAAAGGAAATAAGGGCTGCTAGGTCTTTGGTAAGACCGTCAACTAAAAAGTTGAATTGATCAGCATCAATGTGTGCTGAATGCAACCTTTTGATAAAGAGAATGCTTACAAAAAGTAGCATTTTTTTCTGAGTGGTTTCTTAAATGTTTTGAGATGGTTTCATTTACTAATATGTTATTTGTAAACTGGGCTTTTAAAATTCTTGATCTTCATTTTTTTTAAATTTAAGAAATGAATGTGTCATATTGTTAGTTCTTTGAAGATTACATTCAAATATATATTACTTCCTCTTTAGTATATGTTTTTTATTTAGCAAAATTATATTTTTAAAGTACTTTATCACTTCTAGATATAATCTAGGTTGCAGATATTATCTAACATTATTTAGTGTGTGTCCCTTTATTTAATTTGCTGTTATTAATAACGTTATAAGAAATTGTCAACTTTGCATTTTAAAATGAAATGTATTTATTTATATTTCCTATTTCCAAACTGTCCATCTCCCCAGAGATTAATTAAACTGAAGAAATTAGTTCCAATTTACAAAGCTCTACACTAGATATTTCTCTTCTGATTTCTATATAGTTTAAAGATATACAGTATTCAATATTTGCATTATTTTCCATTTGTGATTCTACTGAAAGTGTGTTTCATAAAAATATTAAATTTAAATTTTAAGTTGTGGTGGAGAAATAATTGGTTTCAAGTGAACGAATAAATTGTGTGGGATATTCCAATTCATTCTCCAAATTGTTCTTTGGTACTTTCCCAATCTTACAACATGTTTGACTTAATTTGTCCCTTACTTATAAAGACAATGCCACTAATTATTAATGCCACTTAATTCTGTATTTTATTTTTCTGTGTTGAGTGAAATTTATCCTTTCCTTTCTTTACTTGTACTTTTGTTTCTTCTTACATATCAACCTCATGTAATAAAAAATTTCTTTTGCTTCATGGCATTTCCGACATTTATTACTATATGATTTATCTGTCTCAGATATTATTAATGGAATTGTACACCATATATCAAATATTTTGTACCAAATTTCCTTTAAATTATAACTTTATACAAATTTTATAGAGTTAGTCTGAATTCTTGTGACTGATCTCTATCTCTTCCTCTCTCTTAAAATTTAAGAAAAAAATGAATGTAAAGAACATAATCATATAATATAAATATAATATTTATAAAAGATTACATTTATAATCTTTATAATCTGTATAATATATAATTATATAATATATAAACATAATCTTTGTGCACAGTTAATTTTATACATCTCTCCCATGAGGTCATTCTAGATTAGAACTGAATATACTTATTAATTTATATAGATTTATTTTGTAAAAATAAGAGAGGGTCCAAAAGAAATAGGCAGCAAAAAAAAGAAAAAATATATATCCAGAGACATTTTAAAAGCATATTCAACAGGACAGAATGACCCATTAGACATTTAGGTATATTTAACAAAAGACGATAAAGATCTGTAAAAGAACAACTCGCACACTGAATGTGAAATGATCCAAGAACCATGTTAAGTAAATAAATTAATATAACAAAATTATTTCTCGGATCTAAACTGCAAAGTATATTATCCCACTATTTTTATTCAAACTGAGGTTCATAAATAATTTATTTTACCTTTCTTTCTGAAAGCTTAATGTTAGAAAAGGAATATGGCCAAAAAAAGCAACCAAACCAACCAACCCAGCCCCACCAAAAAGCCCTCTTAGAAATTCCACAGACAAATAAAAAATAAGTTTCAGCAATATAATAATGCAAGACTGTAGGAAGAAAAAATCTATTTGATTTTACCATCATGCATTCATAATGGGTTGGTTAAAAAAGTAGGAGAAAGATAATTTCCTACTGTAAAGTCTCATCCTTTCATTATTGGACAAAAACAATAACTAGTCAAGCACATTGTGAAAGAAATTGTATTATTATCCTTTTATGTTCCATTTCCAACTTCACAGGAAGAAGATCCCTTATTATGTTGCTACTGTGCACAAGAGAGAGGTACTAACAGAGTGGAGTTTGGCAGAAGTAAACAAAAACTTCCCTTCAAACTTTTTAAAGAACTCAACATCATGAAATACTGAAAGGCAATAGAAAGATTAATGTACCAGTACATATAATCGTACAAGAGCCTGACTGGTTACAATTAGTCCTTCAAGTATGACCTCAATTGTGCCCGGAATCACGGGGGCTGAGCCAAGGAATATGCCACTGAATGCTTCGCTCATCAATTGCAACACTACTCTTCCAATTGTAGTTGTGAACTGATCATGGGTGTTCCATCCAGAAAAACGCGAGGTAGACCGGGTTCCAACAACAAAGTATTTATTAACAGTGGTTGAAGAACGGAACATTGGCTCAAGCCGCGGCAGCCCTTTTATAGCGGTTTGCCTGCCGGCTTGTAGCCAATGACAGATATTCATTTTTGCCGCCTTTAAGCAGCTCTGTGGATTGGTTCCTAGTGAACCAATCCCTATACTGGCTTTCTTAGCCAATCAGAATTATGCATTTAGGAGTTTACTATTTTAATACAGAACACCCCTCCCCTCTTGGTTTAGTCCTACGTGGCGATGTAGTCGCGCAGGTAGGTGGGGCTTCTCCTGGCTCTACTGGACTTGAGCAGTTCATTTCTGCCGAAGACTTCGACTGGTTCGGATGGGGTTGCTGTCTCTCCGGCTCTTTCCCATGGAACCGCCTGGAAGGGTGAGTCAGCCATTTTACTGCCGCCTGAGTTTCTCAGGCCGGTGGTTTTGCCGCTCCCTCCTGGTTTCTCCAGGCAGGTCGAGCTGGCCTGGCTGGCCCCTTCGAGTGGACTCTTCTTGCAAGTTTCTTCTAACTGTAAGTCTCTTTTTTGCTCTTTTTGTTTGTTATCGTATTCTGGGTTTAATTTAAACGGTTCTTTATTATTTTCTTGTATTTCCCCTCCCCTTTGGTTTGATTTTCATCATTTTTTATTATTTGTGGTGGTGTGATTGTAGTTCTTTCAATGTTCCGGGATCGAAGCTGGTCTATGTGCCGCTTCCATTCCCTGCCATCGTCCACGGTTAGTCGGTAGGACCGGGGCCCTGTAATTTGTGTGATTGTGCCTGGAAGCCATAAGGGGTCCCCGGTGAAATTTTTTGCATAGACTAAATCACCGATTTCAAATGTCCTGAAATGGGTGGAGGAATCAGGGGGTTTCTTTGGTGTATAATTTAGGTGCAATCTGTCTAATTGTGATCTAAGTTTTCTTCCCATTAGTAGTTCCTCTGGGCTTTTATTTGTTATAGTACTGGGTGTGATATGCTGGAGGGTGAGTAGGCGGTTAATTTTGTCTTGGACATCCCCAATGTCCATTTTTCCTAAACCTTCTTTGGTAAACCTGACCATTCTCTCCGCCCTACCATTTGCAGCCGGGTGGGCCAGCGCGGTTAGGGCATGGCGTATACCTAGGGAGGCTAGGTATTGTTCGAATTGGATACTTGTTAATTGCAGCATGTTGTCGGACACTAGGACGTCCGGCAGGCCGTGGGTTGCGAAGAGTTTGTCAAGTTGTTTAATGACGGTTTCAGTTGTCGTAGATGGTATAATTACAACCTCCAGCCAATTCGAGTATGCATCCACGACAATTAGGAAGGTATGTGCCTTAGTAGGACCTGCAAAGTCAATGTGAATTCACGACCAGGGGCTTCGTGGGGTTTCCCAGTCCTTTATAGGTGCTTGTGGTGGGGAAGGCCTGGTTTTTTGGCATTTGTTGCAAGAATTTACCCAGTATTCAATGTCCCTATCTATACCCGGCCACCAGACATAGCTTCTAGCCAGACTTTTCATCTTAACAATACCAGGGTGGCCTTCGTGAAGCATACCCAGTACCCTAGTTTGTAATTTAGGAGGGATAACTACCCGATCACCCCACAATAAACAACCTTTTTGAATCGAGAGTTCGGTTTGTCTGGTCCGGAAAGGTTTAAAGTTCTCAGTTTTTTGGTTTTCCGGCCAGCCTTTACCTACCCACTTCAGTATGTGGGCAGTCAATGGGTCCTTTGCGGTAGCTCTGGCGACATCGTTTGCAGATATCGGTAGATCGGGGCATGTCTCTATCTGCAAAGTGGTCATCGTCGGTGCCGGGTCTTCCTGTGTAGTTGGTAATGGCGCTCTGCTCAACGCATCTGCATGGGAGATTTGCTTCCCGGGGCGATGTGTCAATGTATAAGAGTGGGCCGCTAGGAATTCTGACCATCTAGTCATTCGTGGAGACAAAATGTTCGGTGTGGGCTTGTTTCCCGCCAAAATTCCTAGTAGCAGTTTATGGTCCGTTACTATCAAAAATGTTCTTCCATATAGGTATTCATGGAAACGTTTCACTCCGGCGACGATTGCCAGGGCTTCTCTGTCTAGCTGACTATAGTTACGTTCAGTTTTAGACAGAGTCTTTGAATAATAGGCGACAGGTGCCTCTCTCCCATCTGGCAATTGGTGGCTCAGGATGGCACCGACTCCAAACAGTGAAGCGTCACAGGTCACCGTCAATGGAAGTGTGTTGCTAAACTGAATAAGAACGGTGTTTGATGTTAATATTTTTTTTATTTTTTGGAAGGCTTTTTTTTCTCTATAACCCCAAGTCCAAATTGTTTTTTTATCCAGTAATCGGTGTAATGGTTCCGCTATTGTCGCTTTGTGGGATAGGAATACGTTATAAAAATTTATTAGTCCCAAAAATGCCTGCAATTCGGTTTTGTTTCTTGGTTCTGGTGCATCTTTAATGGCTTTAACCTTTTTTGTCAGTAGGGTGTATACCCTCTCCGTCTATTAAATAGCCCAGAAATTCGACGCGATCAGTCATCAAGCAGCATTTTTCTTTTTTTACTTTTAGGCCAGATTCTCTGAATTTTGTTAGTACATCTCTTAGTCTTTTTTTTAGCTGGGTCGTATCTTTGGCCGAAATTAAGACGTCTTCAAAATATGGTACGACCCCTCTTATTCCATTCAATAGGCGTTCCATGAGGCTTTGGAAAATGCCTGGGGCTACACTCACTCCAAATTGGAGTCTGTTGCATTTTAATGCTCCTTTGTGGATCACTATTGTCTGTTCCTCAGCCGTTAAGGGGTCTACTGGAAGCTGTTGGTAAGCTTGCGCTAGATCTAGTTTAGCGAAAACCTTTCCTCCCCCAAGTGAATGTAGTAGATGTTGTACGACTGGCACCGGGTATGCGCTTTGTTGCAATGCGTGGTTCAGGGTAGCCTTGTAGTCTCCTCAGATGCGAACCGACCCGTCAGGTTTAATTGGTGTTACGATTGGCGTTTCCCATTTAGCATGGTCAACAGGTTCCAAAACCCCTTGGTCTATTAATTTATTTAGTTGTTCCTCTATTTTTGCTTTTAAAGCAAAAGGAACTCATCTGGCTTTTAGTCTTCTAGGGGTTACCTGGGGGTCTAAACTAAAGGAAATTGGGGTCCCCCGATACCTGCCTAGGGAGCCATCGAAAACGTCCTGGAACTCATTGATCAGGTTTTCTTCCCAGTCAGTTTCGGCTACCCGGTCTACTCTGGTCATTCCGATGCCCAATGGTGCGAACCATTCGATGCCCAGGAGGCTTGGTCGGTCTCGGTCGACTATGGTCAACGGTAGTACTTCGACATGTTGTTTGTAGGCAACTCGGAAATGTCCTAAACCTACCACAGGAATTCGGTTTCCTTGGTAGTCCTTTAGGGTTAATTTTCATCTCTGGAGCTCCTTAAGTTTGATATTTGGGACCAGTTGTTTGATGGTGTCCCATGATACCATTGATAGGAAAGACCCTGAGTCTACCTCCATTTTGCAGGGGCTGCCTTCTATTTTTACTATTATTTTTACTTTCTTCCTGCTTTCCGTCTGAGCGCTTCCAATAGTGAAAGTCTGGTGCGTTTTTTCTCGGTTACTGGCTCGTTTGTTCCGCTGCCACTTTCTCTCGGTCTGTTTTGGCTCAGCTTGTGGGGGAGAGTTGCTGCGTCCGTTTGGGCTGTAATTTTTTTTATTTCTGCAGACCTTCTCGATGTGCCCCCTTTTTTTAAAAGCTCTGCAGATGGCATCAAGGAATCTGCAATTGGCTCGAGGATGGTTTCCTCCGCAGCCGGTGCATTCCTGCCAATTTCTTTTTTCGCGCCCTTTTTTGTTGGCTTATAGGCGGTGGACTTCGTCGTCTTCCTCTCCGGATTCTGACGTCTCGTCAAAGTCTTCGTGGTGTGTGGTGGTGGGAAATTGTTTCTTCCCTCTGGCTAGGCTCGTTTTGTTGTTTTTTGCATTCATCTGCTTCATTTTGACCGCCGATTTTTTCCCGGCTTCAGCAACTGTGGCTTCTGCGATGGCTTCGGCTACGGTTATGTTGGGTTTATTTAACAGCTTGCTTTGTAAATTAGAGTCTCTTAAACCCAATATTACTCGATCTCGCATCGCCTCATCTAAGTTCAGGAACTCACAGGCTCCCCCCAGTTGTCGGAGAGCTGCCACAAAATCAGTGATGGTCTCGCCATCTTTCTGGTCCCTTAGTTAAAATTTGTGCCGCTTGATAAGGTTTGACACCACCGGAGCGTAGTGAGCCTTTAGTATTCTTTGAAGCTCAGGCCAAGTCATTTGCTTCACATCTCGGGGTTTTGCTAATGCCTTGGCCATTTTGAAGATCATGGGCCTGCAATGTGTCAAGAAAACAGCCCTCTTACGCTGGTCTGAGATCTCTTCCATCTCGTTACTTTCCAAATACATTTGGAAATGGTCTACGTAGGATTCCCAATCCTCTTCATTGGGATTGAAGGGTGCGGGCGGCGCTCTGTTTCCAGCCATAGTCTTCAGTCTTCTTTTGGTTGCCGCGTGCTCAGTCTTGCGTTTTAGGACGATCCCATCCTCGTCACCAGTGTTCCGTCCAGAAAAACGCGAGGTAGACCAGGTTCCAACAACAAAGTCTTTATTTATTAACAGTGGTTGAAGAACGGAACATTGGCTCAAGCCGCGGCAGCCCTTTTATAGCGGTTTGCCTGCCGGCTTGTAGCCAATGACAGATATTCATTTTTGCCGCCTTTAAGCAACTCTGTGGATTGGTTCCTTGTGAATGGAGCTAATCAGAGAATGGAGCTAATCAGAATTATGCATTTAGGAGTCTACTATTTTAATACAGAACAATGGGAGTCATTAAGAGGAGCACTAGGAAAATGGGCTGTGTTCACCCCACCACACCCACATCCACTTACTGTACCTTTGCATTGTTCTGTGGTTAGTGACTACCAAGGTTTCTTGCTTCGTCCTTCAAGCAGGCTCCATTCTCACAATGGTTTGGAAGGTTTCTTCATGCAATTTGGAAAAGGGGCCTTCGAAGCAATTGCAAAAACAATTGTCTTTGCTAGGAATTTTGTTTTGTTTTGTCAGGTTTGAGGTCTATTTGCCTACTGGAGGAAAGGAAATCAAATCTGGCAAAAATACTGGTAAATTCCAGTGCTCTGGAAGGCTTAGTTTTCCCTTCCGAGACCAGGCCTTTTCAGAAAGCTGGCCTTCCAGAGTATGGGGGGGGGGGGTAGAGAAAACAGTAGCAAATGCCAGCTTTCTGAAAGGCTTAGAAGGCATTTTCACCAGATTTGAAGTCAGTTTCTTAGTGCAGAGGGGAATTTCCCCTTTCTGCACAAAGAATGGAGATAAATTCCTTTGGTGGACTAGGAAATGAACCCCAAATCCTCTGCCCCCTCTGCTTGTAGCCTTTCCTGCCAGCTTCCCCATTGACTTTCTGAAGAAGCCAGCAGAAAAGATTACAAATGGTGATCACATGACTGTAGGACACTTGACAACTGGTTGTAAAATTGAACAGGTTCCAAGGGCCTTAAATGTGGTCACATGACCATGAGGAGCAGCAGTGCAACCATTTACAACAGCCAAGGGTGCTTTATGGGCCATAAAGCATCCCTTCCAAGGCCATTGCAAATGCAAATGGTGATAAAACAAACCATCATAAGTTAAGGAGTGTTTTCTTCTGAGTGCAGTTAAATTAAAGATTGACACATTTAACGGTTTACATGTCTTAAGACTTGGATATTTATTGCATATCCTTTTCTAGTTGCTTCTTTCTACTCAATAAGTTTGGGAAGGGTGAGTTTTTTTGAGTCCCTTATCTAAGAAATGTCTCCTTCAGGCAGGGTGGGATTCAACTGGCATTACTATCGGTTCGGTAATTATGTTTTGTGCCAGACGCGCACTGTGCGTGCAACACACAAGTTGTGCTACCCAGACAGCTGATAAGCGCTGTGTGCGGGTGCGCAGCATTTCAAAAAGCACTTTTAAATTGCTTTTTCAACTTCAGCTGTGCTGTACAAAGCAGCTGAGGATGAAAATGCAGGAAATAAAGGTCAGGTAAGAGCCTGGGGGTGGGTGGACCAAACAGCAGCAGACACAGAACCGGTTCTGTGTCTGCTGCTCTTCAGAGCGACCGGTTCCACAGAGCCGGAGAGAACCAGTAGCATCCCACCCCTGCCTTCAGGGACTTCTTACTCAATGTCCCCTTCTTTGGAAAAGCATTATTCACAAGACGAGATTAGTTCCCATCCTACTTTATTTTTTAGGAAGAAAAAAGCCATTAAAGCCTGGTTTTTCCACAGAGCCTTGGAGAAAGATTGATGATGAGGAGTCTAAGACAATGCTCTGTGGACAACTTTCTGCGGACAACTTGCCTCAGGACAACTCACCACGTGACAATTCAATGCTGTACTAATTGTCTCATTCAGTTACTTTTATTATTGGTGATTACATTTTTGTCAAAATTATTGTAATTCTTGTATTTCTAGATTGATATTTATTTTATTGGCCACAGTTCTGTCAAAATTAATTTAACTTTTGTATTTATTGAGTTGTCCTGAGACGAGTTGGCTGCAGCGAATTGGCCATGGTGAATTGTCCTATTCCAGATGGACTCTCTTACTATAGGCCTGGATATGGTAGCTGTTTTTTGAAAAAAAATTGCCATAACATTATTTTGGTTTTCTTATGATTTGTGATTGTTATTTTAATGTTTTGGGTTTTTTCCTTTGTAACTCACATTGGAGAGTCAGTCTGGTGTAATGATTAAGGTATCAGGAGTTCTATTCTTGATTCAACGCACAAAGGCAGCTGGGTGATTTTGGGCCAGTCACTTTCCTTTAGTTGTAGGAAAGAGGCAACAGCAAACCACTTCTCAAAAACCTTGCCAAGAAGATACAGGTCCTATTTGAGGCAGTCACTAGCAGTTAACACTGATTTAAAACAAAAAACAAAAAAGTCACATTGAACCTTATTGAGAGGCATATATATCACTACTTTTTGCCCTTGGCAACTTTAAAATATGTGGAATTTAGTTGAACAATGTTAGGGATAACATTGTTTACCCTAACTGGTTTAGGTGAAATAATAACTATGAATCATAGTTAGTGTATGTTAGAGTGTATGCAGCTTTAACTGTGAAATAGCAATTAAAGGAGTGGTTAAGAAAACAATATAAAAGTAGCAAGACTACGGCTTGCTCTCTCTCTGGCTTTGATGATCCCTGATTACTGCTTGGAATCAAGACTGCATTGCTCGAACGGGAGAGACAACAAAGGACTGATTTTTATGTGAACTGACATAGGATATTCTACATGGACTTTGCTAACTGAATACCCCTGATTGGACTGACTACATGGTAAATGAATATTGGACTGTTATTTGACTATGCTATTAACTTATAATGGAATAAAATATATTCTTGATAGCACAAGCGTATCTGTTATTTTTACTGTATGTTAATAAACATACAA
>BLBF01000003.1:69014516-69030394 GCA_015471245.1 Laticauda colubrina
TTAGCTCACTCATTTATCTGTGTGCCTATCTGACTAACGCTGCACATTCTGTTTAGCTTGTCTACCTAACCCTGGTTGGGGAACCCAGGCTTAACAAACAACATTCATATAAACTATTAATTTAATATATCAGTAAAATCAAAGTTCCTATTTGAATAATAAGTCTCATATCCCAAAACTGAAGTTTTCCTTGAATAGAGATCTGTCCCTTCACATTTGCTATTACTGTATACATCAGATGTCCCAACCCTGGTCCATGGACCAGTACCAGGCCATGGCATACCAGAAACCAGGCCATGCAAACAAGCTAACACCATCCATGGGATGCAGGCAACATGAGCAACCATGTCCCCTCCACTCCACAGAATCGGTCCCTGGTTCCCAAAAGTTGGGGGTCACTGGTATACAGTACTTAAAAATCAGAATTATTTTTTGTGCTTTAACGATCCTTTCAGGAAGGTGCTGCCTTCTATAAAGATGTTTTGAGAAAGGAGTTAATATCCTCTTGCCTCCCTGCACCCAGTGCAGCTTTTGGAAGGTAATCTAGAGCTGCATAATGGTTATGATGCCCTGTGCCTGGTCTTCCTCCATTTGCTATGCCAGAAATTATAAATGTGTTATAGTGCACTCCATGGACAGAGAACTTTCACAGCTTCCCCCTTCCCCAACATCTTCCTGCAAGAGCCGGATCTGCTTTTGGAGGAGGGGATCAACCAAGTTGGTTGGTTGTGACCAATTGATATCATGGTCTGAGATGGAGTGATTGACCCAAAATCTCCCAGCCAGTTTTCATCCCTAAGGCAGGACTAGAACTCACAGTTTTTAAGCTTGAGTGCCTTACCTAGTAAACAAGACTAGCTCTTCTGATTGCCCAGGTACTAGGGCTATTTATTCAGAGAGAACTCTTGTCTTTATGCATATCCACACATTCACTAACAGACTTCATATAGGAGCCAATGCAAAGTTGGGTTGGGGGTTTCTTCGTGGGGGGGGGGGGTGGCAGAGGGTGGAGGTTATCTTACACCCCACATTCAGACAAGGCTCATTGTGTATTTGCTTTATTGTTACTCAGATTGTTACTCAGCGCAAAGTCTTATATATCTTTTTTTGATATCTCTCAGTAGCTATGATTATACATTTGCAATCATTATTTTTCTCTATATAACGATTTGGCAATACAGTGAATCAAAATAATTTGATAATTTGTTATACATACATAGGTTGTCCCTCTGAACTTGTTTGGTAGGTTAATCAGGTGTATTTTGGAAACATTCTTTTTTAACTTAAAACCACTTCCTTCCATGTTTTGATTATCACTGACCTTATCTTTCGAGGAACAATTTGGAATGCAGCTAAATTTATGGAGCTGATTTTATGTGGCTGGCTGTTGTTAGTACATAAACAGTTCCTAGTTGTCACAGTTGTGATGGTTTTGCATGTTCCAATCTTCCTTTTTTGACATCTTAAATAATTTATATCACATAAATATACCACAGGGTTCAATTGGGCAAAATGGTGATAACTAACAACAGCATAAGATGAAACTTCTGCAATTTATTAGGAGGACAGCTACAAGTAGTCTTAATAACAATTGGGACCAACAAATCTGATAAATAAATAAATAAATAAACCTCCTGGTGAAAATCTAAGAATAACTAGATTGATGGAGAGTGCCATTTAATTCAGTTAGCAACATCTTGCAAATTCTTGCATAGTGGTTGGTGTGTTGTTTTTTAAAGTTTCCTTGAGTAAAATAAGCATTGGTTAAGACAGTGCTGTGAGAACAAGATTAATAAATGACTATAATAAATTGCCATTGAATGTCCAAAGAGCTCTTTAATCAAACTTGTCTGCGTTTTTGAAATCAAGATCCAGTAGGAAGGAGGTCTTTCCTGTATATATAGCTTATATAAGACCTAGGCCATGTTTGTTTGTTCAAATCAAATCATGAATAAAATACATTTTAATATAAGGATGATATTCATATCTAGTGTGCTAAACCATAATATATACTTCTGATTTAGGATATTATATGGACTCTCTTTGTGTAGTTAATTCCATAAGCCATGATTAAAAAAAAAAAAACTGGCAGACATGCACTGCATTAACTCAACATTGGAATAATTGGACTGCAGGTTTTTAGAGTTTCTATTCATTTATAACATGATTTACAGGTTGAGTGGCATATGAGACAATGCTTACAGCAGGTGCTGGTGTTTCAACTCTCCTTCAAAGGATTCATTATATTTGTTTCCAAATTCTGTTTCAGATTTGCTCTGAAAGAACTAACAGCATGTCTAAAAAAACTGTTTGCATATATTCATTATCCTAAAAGTAATTTTTATTATTTCAGATTCTAACTGCTTCTATTTCCAGATAAGCATGCGTAGGATTGTTGTGAATTCAAAACAAGGTCTCTTTTCTAAACTACTGTATCACTTTTTATATTTCAAAATAATGATATAATGCAAGATAGGCCAGGCCCTGCTTCTTTATTATGGAAACACCACCAATAAAAAGCTAACGTGCACTGTATTGTAAACGTTGGTTAGCAACTTACATTCTGAGCCCAGCCTCTGTTTTTTAAATTATCTAATATCTAGTATCTTTCCATATTTATCAGTTTTCAACAAGCTGCTTGGCTGAGATTTAGTAAAATTACATCAAAATCTGTGCCATAAAGCCACAAGATAAGCTTTATTAACAGCAAGCTTTAATGATCTAAATGTTGTTCCAATTTTCACTCCTATTTGCTTGAGATCATAGGAAATGATAGAACAAGTGACATCTAAAACAATTTATAGCACAATATACTAGTGTCCAGGATTAACAAAAACTAGTTAATTCCTCTTTCATGATACTCAATTCCATTTCACAATAGCTGGTATTCAATGTTCACTGGTCTTCACCGAGCTATTGTGACTTTGCTCCTTCCATGATCTTTTAAACTAAAGTTTTATTTTTTCAGGGCTGCCAGATCTGAGATCTGAGCTGCAAAATTCCAAACTATCACTAGATAGTAGCAAACATATCCAGAAAAAGGTACCAGTATATTCATTCCTGCCTAGTGGTCATCCAGATCTCTACAGCTCTAACCCATTGGAATGAAAATAGAGCAGGAAGGTATAGCAGGAAAAGCTAAGAAAAGGTAGTCCTCGACTTACAACAGTTCATTTAGTGACCATTCAAAGTTACAATGACACTGAAAAAAATGACTTAAAGCATTTTTAAAAATGGGCAGATCTAGTCAGGGAATTCAGAGAATTATAAAAAATCCCTAATGCCTAATGTCAGGTAAGCAGCACCCCATACCAGTTCTTTCTTAAGCCCATTCCTTCCAGGTCATGTGACCTAGAGCTCAACTGATGTTACTGAAGAGTTTGAAAGGCATATCTTGCCTAACTTGTTGAACTTCTTTAAAACTATGGTTACTTGCTGATAATTTATAGCACTATTTTGTTAGATATGAGGCACTTATAGACAGAGCTAACAGACATGCTGCATTTGTGTTCTTATGTTGTTCTGTTGGTTTGTAGTGATATAAGTTTGGCATTAAATAATATAAAAATTGTTAAATAAATGTTAAAGAAATTAAAATGGATCTCGATCCACGATTGGAAAATAATGTTTTATTGATGAAACAGTGTATGGGAATTATTGCATCAACATGGATTTTCAGAAAGTATATAATTCACAGGGTCCTTATATAATAGCTAGGAGAGACAACATTTACTAAAGTGGAAATAATTTTAAGATTCCATGTGGCTTACTTCCAGATTAATAAGTAAAATTTTCAGCCCTTTTGAACAAATTAGAGATTATGTTTGGTTATCAAGTGAGACATAAATATGGTTATTAAAATTTATCTCTGTCTGTTAACTGAACCTAGTCATTATGGTGTGTAAACTATGAGCTGTGAGCTATGGCTTAATATGATGTATCAATCTGATTTATTCAACAAACGATGTTCAGTAAAATCAGGACTTAAAGTATGAATCCAGACAGAGAATTAAGCAACTGAATCTAGAAGAAAATTGTTGAATGATATGGCTCGGTTCACATATTATACTAAGCCATGGTTTATTTAAATATAGTTTATAGAATATGCTACCAATGGTTGACTGGTTGACTGGGCAACCTTTTGTCTGGTATGGTATAAGGACTCCTCCCTTGGGCAGAGGGGTGGATTAGAAGATCTCCAATGTTCCTCCAGGCCTATGATGCTATGATTTTGTGGCTGAGGGCATGCAACCAAAACAAAACTACACTATAATTTAGCATGAAATATGAATGTTGCCTATAAATGAACTAAAAATATTTCATTTTCCTTTTTAGCACTCTTAATTGCATTAAGTAGAGCCTCAATCTTTGGTCTTGTCATTAGGAAGAGGTATATATCTTGCAGGATGGTTTTCTTAAAGGCATATAGCAAACTATATAAACATGTCTATCCTTTTTCTTAAAGAAAAGGTTTAGATCTAGTAGATATAAATGCACCTGGGTAGCAGTTTAATTCTTCAGTGCGTGTGTAAAGACTATTGAAAACTGTGACTCAGTCATTTTTTTATCATCATTTTTATCTCGTTATCTGAGCAAAGTATAGTTACAGTATACAACAGTAAAATCAGAATATTAAAAATAAAGGCATTATATAATGGATATTTTACTTTATATGTCATCACAACACAAGACATAAAATTGGGTCTTGCATTAAGAAGTGATCCACCAGAAATGTAAAGCACTGATTCTTGATGCATTCTTGCTATAAAATTTAGTAGTGTTATCAAGCATCCTGATTTTTTAACAATGATGCTCCAACATAGACATCTGATCTAATTGTTTTGCTAAGTCAGCTCTCTCTTACAGAAAATGTTCTCTTTTGTTTCAGAACTTTTGATCTACTAATAATTAACCCATACAACCTGGCACAGACCATCTTCTTTGTACATTATATTGTTCTGATTATTTTGTCTCATAGGAAAGTATGTGAAATTTGCAAGTTTACTTTGCCTTTACCAGTAGTTTGAACTAATCAAAGAGACCATCTTAGTGTAATTACGTTGGGTGTAGGACATATAGCTCATCTACCCCATGAATCTGAACCACATTGTTTCAACCCCAGATAGCTAACAAAACATGTGAATGACTGATGTACATAGCATCCTCCCTTCTATTATATTTTATGTAAGAGTGTTCTTGACTATTGTTCAAACAATGCAGCTAAGTTTGGAATGTCTTAACCTATGTCTTAATTGGGAATGGGTCGAGGAAATGTTACATGATTGTGTAATCACCATTTAACATAGTCCAGGATAAAATAAAACATTCTGGAATATAAGGTCCTTAGGTTTTTATAATATAAGAAAAGGTAGTCCTCACTTTATGACTACAGTTAGGAGCAGAATTTGTAACCGCATTGCTCATTGACCACAATTCCAGCAATCCCTGTTGCCATTCTTAAGTGAATTTTACCAGTAGTTAGCTGGGGACTTGTCCGTAATGATGCAAGTGATAAAACAATTAAAATAAAAATTATTTGGAAATCTATAATTCCTATTTGATTTTCTGAAATGGATAAAATAACTATTTAAAATTAGGAGTAATATTTCTTTTTTGTAGTGAAGCATATTTTGTTTTAATAATTTGGCATAAGTAAAAAAAATATTTGCCGAAAGAGTAATTTCAATTAAAGCTCTTGGCTTGATTAGCTTCATGAGGCACATAATTTCAACTGTTCACTGTTTTGCACAGCTGGAGAAAGTAGCTGATATGTATTAGGAAGCACATTACAATCCACCATGGAATAACAGAATAATAGAGTTGAAAGGAACCTTGGAGGTTTTCTAGTCCAACTTCCTGCTCAAGCAGGAAAGCCTTGGAGAAACAGTTCTATTTCCATTATTCCAATTCCTCTGATTTCAGCTGGGATTTTCTTGGCCATTTTTCAGCTCTGTCTTGTTTTTCAAACACATCCCTCCTCTTGTTTTTGGAAACTGGCACACAGCACCTTTATGCAGCATGCCCTCACTAATAGTGATACTTCATGCTGGAATTCAGGGGAAAGGGCATCAGATCCCAGTTGTACAAAAACAAATGGTTTTAACTTTAATTTCTCATAAGGAACCAGAACAGATTGAGACTTAGTAGATTTCAGATTCATCTGGAAATACAAAAATAATCAGCCACCCTAAAATCTTTAGTGTATCCCTCTGTTTTTATTCTTGTTACTGTTATGTAAACCAGAATTATATTTTTATTTACGCAATCCCTAATGTGAATGCCATATAATTTCAAGGTCTGTTCTCCTTCTGGAATAAATGCACAATATTCTGATTCCTTACGAAGGGGAAAAATCATTGAAAAATTAGAACGAAAAAGTTTTGAGAATGTTTCAATTAAGGGTTACTTTATTGAAATTCAGTGTCTATTTTTCAAGAATAGTTTTATCAAGAAAGTTCATGATTGGTCCTATTTGTTCATAAAAATGCCTTTCTGGGAAAAAATGTTAAATATATTAATGTTTATATATCTAAGAAGATTACACATGCATGTGTCAGTGCTGGCCTTTGTAATATATTTTTACCATCTGGATCTCTTTTAAGAGATGTGTTAGACCAATTTCCATAATTTATTTTAAACCATCTTTCATACAAGAACTCAAAATAGCAGACACACTAGTCCTTCCTCATATATCTCTTTTTTGCCACAGCCTGGATCCATGCACAGGCCAGGCTAAAACAAAATGATTGGTCCAAAGTTACCCAATCAGCTTCCTTCACTAAGGATGGAGTAGAATCAAGGTCTTCCCACACCTGACTGACACGTAACTGCTACACTACTGGTCTCTTAAGTGTTGATACCCAATAATCTGTAATTTTGCATAGTTCCCGTGCTCAACAAAACAACTCACTTCCCCTGCCAATAACCACCCGGTCAGCAAACGTTAGCAGATCTGATATAAAAGGGTTTCAGTAGCGAAGTAAACTGTAAGGCCAGCAATAAACAAAGGGCAGCTTTTGTTTGAGCACAATTCATAGGACTGGGAAAAAGGATTAAGCGGTCTGTGTCCATTGTGCACTTGAATGTATAAACAGTACATGGAGAAAGGCAGCAGGTTCTCATAGTGATGACCACTGATAAAATCATCTCCAACAAAAATCCACCTCTCTTCCAGCAGGGGATATAGCATTATTTTACCTCACTTTGGCTATTGCTCCGTCACTGCTCTGAAGGCCTGTCAGCCTTCACACAGGCACTGCAATAAATCTCTCTCCCTCCAGAAACTCAGCTGTTTATTCAGAATCTAGCTGAAAGCAGGAGTTCCCAGGCTCAATATGACCAGATAAGAAGCTCTGTTGCAGAAAATAAAAAAGTCATCTTTATGTGGAATTTCTTCTTGCTGCAGCACAGAGAAATCAAGTTGTAGATACAGTGTATGCTAACCACAGCTTTTTTTTTTTTAAGAGTGGACTTTGGGCTATTTCTTTCAGCCTTGACATCTGTTTATACAATGATTTTTTTGCCAATTTCACCCTTTCTCCACCATTGCCTTAAACTACCACCCACCCCGTTCTTGAATCAGCACAAAATATTACTACCATTAAGTTAGCTGTCCACATTGCCAATCCATATTTTGATTCTATTAAATCTTTCTGTTTCAAGTCCGTGGGTAATAATGTTGTCTTAATCTGTGATTGTGCCAGTTGTTACATGCAAAGTAATTAGTGCTCTTGTCTGTATTTTTTGCAATACCTTTCTGTCCCAACCCCCAGCAAACCACCCATCAGAAAAATATCCACTCAACAGGGCACTAAAATAGGAATGGGGCCAGGTGATTTTGGAATTCTGGGGGCTTTCCAGACTGGTTGTCCTCCCACACCCTTTGTGGATGTTTCCCAAATTAAATAATGTGAAATGAAGAGACACATGGGAAGAATCCAGATTAGAAATAGCTTGAGAAAGGAAATAGCTTTGACATGATTGTGCAGTTAACCAAGTTTAGTAGCATGAAAACATTGAAACTGAGTGGCTGCTTGTAATCAGGTCTCTAAATATCATGATCATGAAACTTGTTCTGTATGGAACTTGGTAGGTTCCAAGTACTTCATTCTGATTGGCTGAAAAAGGCTACTTACAGATTGGTTCACTAGGAACCAATCCGGGAAGCCACAAAACCGCGGGAAGCGTTTAATAACTGTCATTGGTCACAAGCCGGCAGGCTCGCCGCTATATAAAGGGCTGCCGCGACTTGGGCCATGTTCCGTTTCTTCACCTAGTGGTTTGAAATAAAGATCTGTTGTTTGGAACCCGGTCTCCCGTGCTTCTTTCTGGAGGGAACACTGGCAACGAAGGTGGGATGGTCGTAGAAGCAGAGACGGAAGCACAGGGCGATCTGAACCAAGCAAAATAGATGGCTGGTAACAACGCGCTGCCCACACCCTTCAATCCAGATGTAGAGGATTGGGAATCGTATATCGATCACTTTCTTATGTTCTTAGAAAGCAACGAGATGGAAGAAATCTCGGATTAAAGGAAGAGGGCTGTCTTCCGTACACACTGCGGACCGGCCGTATTCAAAATGCCGAAGGTGCTGGCAAAATCCAGAGATGTCAAGCAGATGACCTGGTCTGACCTGAACCGAATGCTCCGAACACACTACACACCGGTGGTCTCAAATCTCATCAAACGACATGAATTTTACAAGAGGGACCAGAAGGAGGATGAAACCATAGCAGACTTTGTGGTGACCTTGAGACACATTGGAGGGGCATGTGAGTTTCAAAACATGGACGAGGCTATGAGAGAACACGTAGTCCTCGGCCTGAAAGTCTCTACCCTTCAGAGCAAATTACTCAATAGGCCGAATATAACTGTGTCCAAGGCCATTGCTGAGCAACCGCCGCCGAAGCAGCAAAAAAATCAGCAGCCAACATGCGACAAATGCACACAGTTCCCGACCTGCCGACCCAAATGAGGGAGAAGAAGGCAGAGGGAGGAAAGAAACAGCCCACAGCGACAGCCCACCACGAGGACGTCGAAACCCAGAGTGACACCGAAGACAACCCTGCTCCAACTACCTCCACATTCCAACTGGAGACCTGCCTGGAGCTACCGCTGACTGTAGCCGATGTCGCGAGAGCTACAGCCAAAGACCCTTTGACAGCATGTATACTGAACTGGGTAGGTAAAGGCTGGCCGGAGGAAAATAAAAAAACTGAGACTTTTAAACCTTTCCATGCTAGACAGACCGAGCTGTCTATTGAAAAGGGGTGCATCTTATGGGGTGACAGGGTGGTAATCTCAAGCAGCCTCCAATAAACCATCCTAGGCATGTTGCACGAGGGTCACCTGGGCATAGTCAAGATGAAAGCCCTGGCCAGGAGTTACAGCTGGTGGCCAGGGCTGGACAGAGACGTAGAACGCTGGGTTGCAACATGCCACGCCTGTCAGAAAGCGAGGCCTACCCCCCCACAGGCACCAATACGAGACTGGGAAACTCCCCAGGGCCCTTGGTCTAGGGTGCACATTGACTTCGTGGGGCCAACGAAGGGGAACACCTTTTTGATTGTTGTCGATGCATACTCGAACTGGTTGGAAGTCATCCTCATGACTTCCAAAACCACTGAGGCTGTCATGAAACAGCTCGACAAACTATTTGTGATGCACGGGTTACCAGATGTAGTGGTTTTGGACAACGGGCCTCAGTTTACCGCCTTGAAGTTCGAACAATACATGGCTGCCCAGGGTGTCCATCACGCATTAACCGCGCTGGCCCATCCAGCTGTGAATGGCAGGGCCAAACGCATGGTTAGATATACTAAGGAAGGCCTAGAGAGAATGGACAAGGGGGACGTGCAAGACAAACTCAACTGTTCATTAACATTGCAACATTGCAACCCCTAGTAGCATTACATTGCAACCCCTAGTAGCACGACAAATAAAAGCCCGGCTGAACTATTAATGGGTAGGAAACTATGGTCCTACCTGGATAGGTTACATCCCACCTATACATGAGACAAGCCTCCTGACTCCTCAAGCAAATACCGTACCTTCGAAATCAGCGACCTAGTCTATGCCGGGAACCTTACAGGGGACCCCCTATGGCTGCCAGCCACCATCACACAAGTCACAGGCCCCTGGTCTACCGACTAACGCTAGATGATGGGAGGGAATGGAAGCGGCACATAGACCAGCTTCGTTCCCGCAATCTCGAAAGAAAAACCGCCACAGAACCGAAAATAATACATTCAGACAAAAAACAACCAAGGAAGTGGGGGGAGTACAAATAAATAAAAAAGGGAGAGATGAACCTCCCATAACAAGACTACTAACTCTGCAAAATGACGATCTAACCAAACAAAAAGAGCACTCATAGTTAGATGAACCCCAAGAAAGAAGTCCGGGAGCAGGAGAACGAAGCGAGGCCTTCCTGGAAGGTGGCAGCCAGGCCACCTCAACCAACCTAGCTAAACCAGGAGGGAGCAGCAGAGCCATCTCAACCGGCCAGAGAGACTCAGGCGGGAGCGGCATGGCTGACTCACCCTTCCAGGAGGTTCCATGGAGAAGATCGAGAGAGGTAGCAATCCCGACCAAACCACTTGAAGACCAAAACAAGACTGAGCCGTGCAGGTCAACTAGAGCTAGGAAAAGCCCCACCTACCTTCGCGACTACGTCACCCACATTTGACTGAACTAAAGGGGGAGGGGTGTATGGAACTTGGTAGGTTCCAAGTACTTCATTCTGATTGGCCGAAAAAGGCTACTTATGGATTGGTTCGTTAGGAACCGATCCGGGAAGCCGCCAAACCGCGGGAAGAGTTAAATAACTGTCATTGGCCACAAGCCGGTAGGCTAGCCGCTATATAAAGGGCTGCCGCGGCTTGGGCCATGTTCCGTTTCTTTACTAGTGGTTTGAAATAAAGAGTTGTTGTTTGGAACCCGGTCTCCCGTGCTTCTTTCCGGATGGAACAAAACTGATAAGTAAAAGGAAATGGGCAAATAAGCAACAAAATCCCAGTTCAAGTAAGGAAAAGTAAGTTTATCTAAAAGTAAAAATACATTATGTAAGAGTACTATGGAATGTTGCAAAGAGATTTGCAATCCAATTTTGCAACTGGATGGTGATCAGATCATGCAACATAAAGAAGTATCTGAAGAGGCAAATCTAGCTGTAGGTAATGAAATATCTATGGGCTTTCATCATATAATAGGTGGTTTGGAGAGGGTTCCACATTTAGAAATAGATGCTTCATTGGGTAGGACCAACTCCCTAGGATTTCAGGATGCTTTCTCCAGTTTTTTAAATAGATAGATGAACAAATCACTAGGCCACAGCCAGCCACATCTCACCAATTACCTTTCTATAAGATGTTTAGAATATATGTGTAGGCTATTTTCGAAAGTACCTGTAGGCCAGACAAGGAATAATGGGTCTTATTAATAAAGTTGACATTTGGAAGTTGACATTTTCATTTGTGATGTAACATTTATTATGCATCTGTTTATATTTAATTAAAATAATCTAAACACCAATAAACATTGTAATTGGATGGGAGACAAGTGAAGATCAAAGATTGTCCAGTCTTGAAATAGGATAAAGATACACAGATTGGCCTTTTTATCTAAAACTCTGCAATTTTAAATGTGGCTTTATATTCTCTCCTTGGATCAGGCAACCCTGTCTGGTTGCATTTCAGAACTATATATTCAATCAAGTGCAAGTCTGTATAAATCAGACTATGATAAATGATAAATGAGGTTGCTGCAATTACCATTGTTTCTACTAAGCTGAATGGCTGAAATATTAGGCTCTAATTTGCTGTTGTGTTTTACAATAAATAGTTAATTCAGAAGAATTAACCAAGAAAAACTCTGGTTCTGTTGCAGTGAAAGATTGAGCACTATTTTATATTTGGAAGGAGTGGACAAGTCGAGAAGAGTTGCCCTGGCACCACAAAAAATGCTGAGTAGTATGCCACACAGCATCAATTGCTTCCATTACAAATTGCATCACTAATTATGTGCCACACATGGCACCAACACCACTGTTGTTTTCTCGGAGAAGAACTGAAGCCCATGTCACACCGAACCAACGGATGCAAAGAGGATGTAAAACGGACAAAAAAGCTTGCCATCTGTTGGAAAACATGATGTACTCACTACCTCCGTTTGGCTTCCTCTCTATCCATCCAGCATCCGTTCATGGACGTTTCATCCACTCCAAAAGTTTTGGGCTGCCCAAAACTTTTGCGTGGAAAATGTATCCAGTTCGTCCGTTCTGCATCCGCTACGCATCCACTACGCATCCGTTATGCATCCGCTATATCCGCTAGGCATCCGTTCCGCATCCGCGCAACTCGCATCCGCTCTGACGCAGGGAGGAAGCGGAACGGACGCAGAACGGTTGCAGAACGGATGCAGCACGGAAACAAAGCGTTTAAAACGGAAAAAACGTCCGCAGAGGGGACCTATCTCAGATATTAAGGATGCCTAGAGGATGCCTAGAGGATGCAAAGGGACACCTATACTGCCTACAAAAAGGGGGAGCAACTCGCCTGCATCTCACTTTCAGAACAGCAGCCAAGCTGTGCAGACCTCTGCAGCCTTCATCTGACTCTTCTTCTTCCACAGCATCCAGTCATGTCCACCGTGGATTGTGACAAAGTCCTTTCGGCAGCCACCATCCTTCTGCAACAGTGCAAAACCATCTACAGGCTCTGTGAACTCTACTACGGGAAGAAAAGGAGGCACCCAAAAAAAGTCTGGGTCCAAAGATGGTTCACCAGAAGAGCAGAGGACGGACTGTACAAAAAGCTGATGGTGGAGCTCAGGAGCGAAGACACTCGGGCATTCCAGAATTTCATGAGGATGCCTCCAACCATGTTTGACGAACTTGTGCAGTGGCTGACACTCAGGTTGACCAAGACAAACACCAACTTCCCGCCCAGCCTGGAACCTGGGCTCAAGGTGGCACTCACTCTGCGCCACCTGGCCTCAGGGACCACCTACAGGAGCATGCAGTACGGCTGGAGGGTGCCACCCAACACCATCAGCATTGTGGTCAGTAAAGTGGTGCAGGCCATCATTGAAGAATACAAGGAGGAGCTCCTCCAGTACCCCTCCACTGAAGAAGGATGGAAGAAAGTTGCAGAGCAGTGGTATCAGAAGTGGAACTTCCCCCACACCGTTGGAGCCATAGATGGGAAGCACGTGGCCTGCAAAGCTCCAGCCAAGTTGGGGTCCACTTATCACAACTACAAGGGCTTCTTCAGCATCATCCTCTTTGCCATGGTCAATGCTGACTACAAGTTCATGTACATCGATGCTTCAGGAAATGGGTCAGCTTCAGATGCCCAGGTATACAACGCCAGTGACCTCAAGGAGGGGCTGGAAGGCAACCTCATGGTGGGCTTCCCAGATCCAGACCCGCTGCCCAACGACAAGGAAGATGTGTCCTACTTCATCGTGGGGGATGACTCCTTCTCCCTCACAACCTACCTCATGAAGCCCTCCACCTCCAAATACCTCACCCGTGAAGAGAGGATCTTCAACTACAGGCTGTCCAGGGCAAGGCGGGTGGTGGAGAACACCTTTGGCATCCTGGCCAACAGGTTCCAGGTACTTCTCACCACCATGCAGCATTGCCCAGAGACCGTGAGGAGGATCATGGAAGCTTGCTGTATCCTGCACAATCTCATGCGCACCCGCTACCCAGTCTTGCAGAACAGGCTCGTGGACCTCCAGCAAGGCAATGGGGACATGGAGCCTGGGGAATGGAGGCAAGGGCGAAACCTGATCGACACTGAGGATGTGCAAGGCACCAACAGAGCCTCACATGAAGCGAAGAAGCAGCGCAACCTCCTGAGACAATGGTGCAACTCCCCAGCTGGAGCAGTGGGTGGCAAGACAGGATGGTAAATGCTTAATGGATGCTTCCTTCAGCCTGTCTCATCACACGGATGAGATTGGGCCATGTATCTTTGGTTGGCCTACAATGAACAGGGCGTTTAATAAAGAGTTGTGTTTATGTTGACATGTGTGGATGATTGATAATATCGTTATTGATAATAAAGGGCCATAGGTGTGGCACCTGGGAGGGTGGACCATACAGTCCCACTATGCTTGCACTGGAGGTTTATCTATCCCACTGCTATCCTAACCCATCCCACAGCTATTACCCATTCCACAGGTATCCTAACCCATTCCAAAGCTATCCTTACCCATCCCACAAGCAAGCAAAGGCTTAAACCATTTCTAAAAGTTTCCAGCAAGACTTTATTGAAAAAAAGAAATGAAACAAGTGTGTGAATCATAAATAGACTTTATTAACAACAAGCTATAAGACAAAAATGAGTCTCTGGCACTCCTCTTGGTCGCTCAGTCTCAGGGGTGAAGGGTGCAGGTGCTGTGGAGGTGGCTGGTGCTGGAGTGCTTGTCATCAGCTTCTCCAGAAGCAGAAGCAGCAGAAGCCCCAGCCCCAGAAGAGCGAGCCCATGCTGCAGAAGCCCCAGGAGAACCAGAGTGAAGGCCAGGGGGTGGGATGGTAGCCCTGTCCCTCTTGCCAGGGCTGGCAGCAGATGGCTATGGCTTGCTGTGCTTCCGCATGGTTGTGGGGTTGCTGGCTGGCAGGGAGGCCGGCAGGAACCAAGGCTGGCAGGGAGGGTGGCAGCAAGGCTTGCAGGCAGACATGCAGGCAGGGCAGGCAAGGCAGCCAATCTGTCCGGCAGCAGGTCTTTCCTCTGAATGGCAACCTGCTTCCGAGCTGCTTCCGTTATGTCCGCGGGGCTGACGCAATGCATCCTCCCCGCATGTGCAATTAATGCCAGGCATCCATTAGGCTTCCGCTGTGCATCCGCTGTGCATCTGCTTCATCCGCTAGGCTTCCGCTCTGCATCCGCTCTTTCCGTTCCGCGTCCGCTTTGCTGAGACCCCCCGGAAGCCCTGCGGATGTGCCATCCGCTCCCATCCGCTTCCATCCGCTAGGCTTCCATTCCTCATCCGTTTTGCATCCGCCCTGCGTCCTCCCTGCGTCTGTGTTATCCGCTCCGGTTATGCAAATTTTTGCCCCTTTTGAGAGTGGATAACAACGGATGGAACATTTTGCTCGTCCGCTGTGTCCTTTTTGCATCCGTTGGGCAGTGTGACATGGGCTTAAACTGAACCTTCTGAAGCATGCTGAGGGACTGGAAAAAAGAAAAGAGAATGTACAGTAACAGTCTTCATCTATGACCCAAATAGATGAAGGCTAAACAAATCTTAAGAGACAGGATACAATAGATCATTCTCATATGGGTGTCCATGTTTCAAAATAAGTCCAAGAAGCAGTAAGTAACTGCCTCCATTATGATGCTAAGAATAGATATAGTCATAGAGAACTGACTTCAACATATGCAACATATATTTTTCTTTCTTTTTGTCTGTCTATATTTCCATCTACAGGAGTAATAGGGGTTCCAGCCAGCACAATATCATTTCAGGGAAGGCCTACATCAAGTTTGTTTCCCTTAAAGGGAAACCAGCTTGTTTTGTGGGGATAAATCAAAAGGATTGGCTTGTTTGGTCAGGTGGTTGAGTCTCACAGCAATCAATAATGTAAGTTAATATTATGTGCATTATATGTAAATGATTGCAAAGCAGCTCTGCATGACACTTTTATTTTTCTTATTTATTATTTTTTTAAAAAGGCTTAGTATATAACAGAGAGTGGAGTTTTCAGATGCTAAAACATTCCAAGAAAATGATGAAAAATTCTGCTTTGTGTGCTTTTTAGAATAAAAAGTTGTCAGATATTACATCTATGCAGAATATAGAGGAACTATATATCCGTATATACTCTCTCTCTCTCTCTCTCTCTCTCTCTCTCTCTCTCTCTCTCTCTC
>BLBF01000003.1:69030404-69071086 GCA_015471245.1 Laticauda colubrina
TCTCTCTCTCTCTCTCTCTCTCTCTCTCTCTCTCTCTCTCTCTCTCTGTGTGTGTGTGTGTGTGTGTGTGTGTACACACACACATACAAATATCATACTGGTAACATTAGCCAGTATCTGCAGTTCTTCCATAGATATGAATTGTTTGTGTTAGATAGGGTCCTCATGAAACATTTAAGCAAGTTTCTTTTGTTGGTGGTATTCTTTTTCTGGATATCTTATTTGTCATTATCTGATGATAGTAAATGAATCGAACTGAACTCAAAGGAGTTTTTTACTGAACACACACATATTTAAAATTGCAGTGTTATGATATTAAGTTTATTACATTTGCAGATGCCTTTGGAGCTTCGGGTAACAACCATATTATAGCTATGAATATTAGAGGTGCTTTGAATTGGACAAAAGAGACTAATGAGAATCAAATCTTATTGTGTTATGTGTAAATGTATCCCATTAATTTCAGTCCTGAAGAACTCTGCATATTTAGTTTCCTATTGAGTTCAGTCACCTTTACTCTGAAGTGTATAAGAGAGAAGAATTTATATACAGTAGTTTTTATATATTTATTCATTTGTTTATATTCTACCTTTATTATTGTTGCAAATAACTCAAGGCAGTGAACAAATCCAACAAATCTTCTTCCTCCTATTTTCCTCACAACAAGAATCTTGTGAGATGAGAGAGTGACTCACCCAAAGTCACCCAGCTGGCTTTCATGGTTAAGGCAGACTTGAACTCAGAGTCTCCCGCTGTATATATTGCAAATATTTCAACACTGCCATTCAAGGACAATATTTAGATTTCTGTACAATTTTGTACAACTTGATATCAATCTGACTATATTAATCCAACACCAAAAATCAAAACTGAGTATTTTCAGACAGAAAAATAAATTACAGCAGTTTATTTTTGTTTGAATAGATTATGTAGATCAGAGCTGAACTGTGGTGCTCTCCGGGCATGTTTGTTTATAGATATTTCATTCCCAATTGCAGAGTGAGTGTGGTTAGACTTAGCCATGAAAACCAGTTGGGTGACCTTGGGCCAGACACTCTCTCTCAGGCCAACTCACCTCATATGGTGGTTGTTGTGGGAAAAATAGGAGGAGGAGGATGTGTTGAATATGATCACCTTGAGTTGTTTGAAATATAATAAAGGTGGGATAGAAACAAACAAGCAAATAAATAAACACATTCCCTGTTATACAATAACTTTCCCTGCCAGTTTTGTTGGGGATGTGGTTTTCTCCTTAATATTTCCTTGATTCGGATAGAGTTTTCTGCTTTTTTGCCTGGAATCAATCCCTACTTATCTGAATACAGGTAGTCCTCAACTTACAACCACAATTGAGCCCAAAATTTATGTTGTTAAGTGAGAAATTTTTTTGTTGACTGCCCCATTTTATGACTTTTCTTGCCATGTTTGTTAAGTGAATCACTGCAGTTGTTAAATTAATAACATGGTTGTTAAGTGAATCTGGTTTCCCCATGGACTTTGCTTGTTAGAAGGTTGTAAAAGGCGATTACATGACTCCTAGACACTGCAACTCATAAATGTGAGTCAGTTGTCAAGCATCAGAATGTAAATCATGTGACCATGGGAATGCTACAATGGTTGTAAGTGTGAAAAATTGTCATAAGTCACTTTTTTCAGGGATGTTGTAACTTGGAATGGTCACTAAATGAACTGTTGTAAGTCGAGGACTACCTATATATAAATCCTTGATTAAAATAAAACTAAGAAGAAAACAAAAATATCAGAACACACCCTCTCTAGCAGACGATACCTAGATAACCAAATTATTATTATTATTATTATTATTATTATTGTTGTTGTTATTGTTATTGTTATTATTTAAACCTCATGATCTTGTACAACAGTGGTGTAGTCAACCCATGGAAACTGTGGGTTCTTAATTTCTGGGCAAATCTCTCAAGGATAGTTTTAACTGGTTTTCCTACATGTTACAGATGTTAGGACAATATTTTTGTCATGGTCCCTGCCAACTCCCTAATTCTATAACTGCTCTGAAGGCCAATAATCAAAAATCCCTTGTAGCTTTTCCAGTCAAAACTAGTTTGGATCCTTAATGAAAATGTGAACAGAAGTGGGAAGGTTACAAATGATGTTGCCCATTTGATACATGCATTCAGGGAACTGGGGTCACATATTAATTTGCAATGTGAACTGTTGTTCTTGGTTTTCCCTGTTGTGAGTGGATAGCCATGTAGCTGCATAAACCATGGTTTATAACTGAGCAGGATGTGTGAATGCAGCCTGGCTATATACCATAACAATATTGCCTGTCAACCTTCATGCTTTCAGCATTGAAACGTGGGATAGATGAGCATTACTTTCCCATTTGACAAACACGAAGATCCATTAAATACTGTTAGTATTTCACAGCCCTTGGAAGATGTCAAAGTGCTTTATTTAATTAACTCAGTACTGTAATCCTTGCAGCTATGATTGTACAACAGTTTTCCTAACCAGGGAACCTCCTTGCAGGGCGAGATCCAAAATCAGAAGGGATAGAATGTTCCATGTTAAAATAATTCAAGTGAAACCTATTGGATTTCCAGGAATGGTTGGATAAAATGTATTTAGTTGTGTGTGTTTGTATAAGAAACTTTACAAAATAATATGTAATCTCACCATGTTTCTTGGTTTATGATCAAAAGTTCACAGAATGTTTTCTATGGTGCAAAAAGAGCTGCAGGAAGATTATAGTAAACAGGTTATCCACCTTGTCAGGGAAGAATGTCCTCAAAAGAAGGTTTTGCTCAATGACCAACAGCTGCATCTTTATTGTATGAATGGCCTTCATCTGTATGCAACATGAGATTGTTACATCTAGATCGATGAAACACTTGCATAAACATGCTTTGTACTTTCTGTGATTTGTGGATGAACAATCAAAAGAGATATTGTTATAATTGTATTTCCTTCAACAGATTGGACTTTTAACCTTTGAACTTGGCTGTTTTTACTGAGTTGGAATTAAATTGGCCAAATGCATGGTAACTCTGTATATAGGGAGAGGAGAAACAATGTGCAGAACATAAACTGTGTTTTTATTCTCCCCTCTATTTCTTATCCATTCCTAATAAGCCTGTATGTTCGTCCTACAACCATGTTTCTCAATCTTGATGGCTGGGAATTCTGGGAGTTGAAACCTGCATAGCTTAAAGCAAGTGTCTTCAAACTTGGCAAGTTTAAGACTTGTGGACTTCAACTCCCAGAATTCCTGGGCTAACATGACTGGAGGAGGAATTCTAGGAGTTGACGCCCACAAATCTTAAAGCTGTCAAGTTTGAAGACCTCTATCTTAAAGTCACCAGGGTTTAGATATATGGTTCTAAGAGATGGTAATGGAAAACTATAAATGCTAGCATTCTTCCAGAGGATGTACCAGTGAGACTTATGAAGAGTTCCACCACTGCTTTTTGAAGTGAAATACAGTTTAATATTTTTTTATACAAACTGTCATTATTCCCCAAATGCAATTAATATACAGAATCAAAGAAGCAGTGATGACAATCATCACCTATCCGTCCAGGATGTGTACATAAATAATCTTTGGATTCTGGGCTATTCCAGTAAGAATCACAGGGGTAAAAAAAAGTAAAAAAAAAGCAGTGGAGCTTCAGTCATATGGCTTTGGCTGCCATCTTGACATTTTCAATCACCCCTTTGCAAGAAAGAGAAGATTTTTTTTTTTCTTTCCATGAGAAACTCTCTTTAAGGCCCTATCACACTGGCCGACAGATGCAAAATGTTTGTAAAAAGGACACAGCAGACGAGAAAAATGTTCCATCCGTTGTTATCCGCTCTCAAAAGGGGCAAAAATTTGCATAACCAGAGCGGATAACACGGAAAGGAACGGACGGGGGGAGGACGCAGGGCAGATAGAAAGTGGATGCGGAACGGAAGCCTAGTGGATGGAAGCGGATGAGAGCGGATAGATCCCTTCCGCGAACGTTTTTTCCGTTTTTATGCTTTGTTTGCGAGCTGTATCTGCTTTCATCCTTTCTCCGTCCGTGCTACTAATGCTGCGTGTCCGTTCCGTGTCCGTTCCGCTTCCTCCCTGTGTCCGTTTTCCGCTGGAGCGGATTTGAGTGGCACAGATGCGCAGCGGATGCCTAACGGATATAGAAGATGCGTAACGGATGCCGACGGATGCAGAACGGATGTCCCCCATATGCGTAGCGGATGCAGAATGGACGCGTTGGATACATTTTCCGCTCAAAAATTTTCAGCAGCTCAAAACCTTTTGAGCGGATGAAATGTCAATAGACGGATGCTGGACGGATAGAGAGGATGAAAAACGGAGGCAGTGAGTACAGAACGGAAGCATCGCGTTAACCAACAGATGGCAAGTGTTTTTCTCCGTTTTACATCCTCTTTCCATCCATTGGTGCAGTGTGACAGGGGCTTTACTTATAACTGCATGTTGGGTGCTGCAAAACTCTTCAACATGATCATGACTGATTCTGGAAAGGCTTTGAAAGAATTGTTCTGGTGTACTAGGGATCAAACAGACAGATTTTTATTTTGTTTTATTTTTTATCTGCACTATCTTGTTAAACCATTAAGATAAATTTATTTCTCTAAAAGTAGCAAAATTTTGTTACATTATGTGTAAACTTTGCTCACAAACAGTTGCCAATAGTTCTTGTTGTTAGGAGATAGTTTTGTGCTGTTCATTTTATTGAATGTACTTCTATGGCTCAGTGACTGAAACAAAGTTTCTGTCTGTTTGTCTGTCTGTATTAGGGATCACCAGGGAATTCTAAGACTATGAGCTAGATCGGGAAGTTATAAAAAGACAGAAGTTTTAAATGATCTGAAGAGAAACTAGAGTATTGAAAGAGAGATATGTTATTGAAGATACTGAAGATACTTAAACTTGGTCAATATGCACTAATGGTGAAATTAACAACCTATACAGCCAGCTCACAGGTTAAGAATATCCAATTAAGAGACAATTCATATTACAAATTGTCTGTTACTGAAAATGGCAGATGGCATTCTCTCTTTGAACTGATAAAGCTACACAATGTTTTTATGAACTGCTAAAGCTACGTGGTTTTAATAAACAGCCTGTTTCCAGCAGTTCATAACATTGTGCGACTTCATTGATCCAATATCTGTCACTTTTAGTAATAGGCAGTATGTATGAATCAGACTTGCATACAAAGTGTGTATACTGAGGAACAGAGCTCATTCTTAACCCAGGGACTGCCTGTATAAACAACAGAAAACTAACCATATTTAAGCAATAATGTCTTCTATTTTGCAGGAAAGCAAATATAAATATTTACAGTACAATTTTTAACAGGAAAAGGAACTGACTAAAGAACTAAATCAAAAACACAAAAATGTATATTTCTATGATTACTGTACATTAGTCAGTTTTCCCCAACAAAAGGGAAGTAAAAATCTAATATTTATCTATAGCATTCTTAGAAGCTTTTCTATTCTTTAATAACAAATACTGGAGAATCTGGCATTTAGCTCAGAGATTTAAATCCTTGTTCGCATTGTCAAAGCAATTTAATGTACTCATGTTTTTTTATTTCTCATCAATAATTCTTCCCCAAACACTTTAACCTTAGACTGTCTACTATTGACTCACCCTTTTCCAAAGAGATCTGTAGGGGACGTGCATAAGCCCTGTCCTATTGTTTCTTTTTTTTCTTATTCGTATCCATTTCATGTATCCATAACCATGTTTATACTTATACTTGTTATCTAATAATGGCTTGACAAAATAAATAAATAAAATATATTGAATTCTAACTTAATTCTTTCTAATTCTTTTGTTCACTTTTAGATATTTTGTTTGATTTTTTTTGTTTTTCTCCTTTTGCTTGCTTGTTCTTTTTATTTCTATTATCTTTTAAAAAGGATTAATGAATAAATCGAATCAGAAAAAAGCAATGGAAGAAATAGCATGGATCTGCTCATTTAATTACCAAAAATCAAGTCGCTCAACTTTGTTGAGATTTAAAAGAGTGGCGATACTGGCATGTTAATATTTATACTGGAATTATCATTACAGATAGATATTGTTATATACCGACATGTAATATTTTTAGCAGTAGAAATAACTGTTTGATAAGTTCAGACAATTTTTCATCAAATGCATGGGATTGTGATCAGGCAGAAGCTAAATGAATTGATGATCTCCCTCATTTTTAGCTAAGGAGGCAGCAAGAACAAGACTTCCCTCAAATCTCTGCTACGTTGGGCTTGATATATCCCAAATTTGATACTAAGACTAGTTATGGTACTAAGACTGGTTATGGGTTTACTGATCCTTTTGAGAGTCAAAATTCACTGTAATTTACAAACTTATCCAAATGAAAATCCTAGAAGAAAATTTCCATATTTTGAATTTAACATTCATATTTAATCTTATAATGTATCTATGGTGACTAGAGGGCATGCCTAATGCAATGTTCTTTACTGTTTTTCTCTGGAACATCATTAAATGAGATGAGCCACAGCTTCAGATTGCTCACAAATAAAACTCTCTGTCTCCAAAGAGTTACATTTAAAATGGAATATTTTAAATGTAACTAAAATGGATATTGCATCAGCTGAAAATCTGGTGTTGGTGAGGTATATCAATTTTTCTGTCTAACCTTGTGTGTGTGTGTGTGTGTGTGTGTTTGTGTTTGTGTGACAAAAACCTAAATAAAAACTAAGTTCACTTTCGTTTGGAACATATGTGATATATTTGCCTCCTTAGTGAGGAGACTTGATGGGAAGTAACTTGTGACTTGAAGTAGAAGCTGAGGTGCTAGTTGAGTTCAGCAGGTTAATATAAGCTCCACAAACCATTTGGGGGTGGGTGGGAGATATACTATTAGCTTTAGTAAAAAAAAATACTACTGTTATAATGGGCCAGAGTTAAGGGAGGCACTTCAGGACAATCAACCTCCAGTTACAGAAGCCATCTGATTTCAGAATGAAAACAAAGCAAGCCTTGAATGGACTGTTCTGTTTATTTATACTCAACAGAACAGGAATACAATTTTTTTAAGTCTACAGTGCTAATAAAAAACCGAGAACCAATCAGACCTTGCCCTTTGTGGGCAGCCAGCAGAATGGAATGCTTTAATTGTCCTCTAATTTTCATGAAAAAGCACAAATTCCTCTCTCTCTCTCTCTCTCTCTCTCTCTCTCTCTCTCTCTCTCTCTCCACTTCCTCTACTGCCTAAAAGCAGAAGTTGCATCAAACCTTGTGAATATGATAGAAAGGACATCTGGAATACCTATCTGGAAGAGTCAAACTAAATCTATGAGACGGACAGTTGCAAATTTCACTGCTTCGCTAGTCCAAATATTCACTTTTTCCCTGGCAAATCATTTAGTAAAAGCTTGGATTTTCCTAATCCAAGGATTAGGGAAAAAAAACCAAGGATTGTCAATCATGTGACATACAGAATTTCACGAACATGCAAAGAACCCTACTTGGTCATACTAAAGGCTGGTCCCACTCAGTATCCCGTTTCTCACATGGACAGACATCTCTGCAAGAATTCCCCAACCCTGACTTATGCATAACAGCAAATTAGGATTATTTTTTCTCAGCATCTCATGTTAGAAGCATACTAACAGAAGTGATAAGTGAGCAACAATTGACAAGCTTCAATGAATTTCCAGATTCATCCAGTTTATTTAGCTAGTTTCTGTCTATTAACATTTACAAGGTTTTCATTTATTCAATTATTCATTTAATCAATTATTCAGAAATCAAAAGCAGTCAAGGATCAACATAGTAGAAAAAATTGCATGTAGCTTATAGCCGTCTCCCATAGTTTTCTACTCATTTCATTTTTTATTTATCAAATTTAGGAACTGTCTTATCTCCCACATTGAAAAATAGAACAGAATATTGAAAGAGGGACATATCAGGTACAGAAATAGTTAAACAACACCCTTGGGTGTACCCATTTAAGGCTGCAGACTCTCCTGGCTGCTTTTTGTTTCAATGAGAAAACACAGAAATACAGTTTTAAATTATAACATGTCAAGGTTCAAGATTCTATGTGTAGGTTGTGGATGATAGGGATGGTAGTTGATACCTGGAAAACATGAGGTTGACAAAAACCTTTCAAAGATATGGGGGAATCACACTTGATGACCTTAAAGAACATCCAGTTTTATACATTAATTCTATCCAAGTAGTGCTTATTCACAACTGAATGTGGCCAAAGACCAATGACAGCTGACAAAAGCAAACAAACAGGAAGCTTGGCACTGTATGTGGAGAGGAAAGAAATAGTGGCTTCTACCCTGAACTTTTATGAGGACAACCAACAGCTTCAGCAATTGTGCTTGGCTTCTCAGAAACAGACGGAGGAACACAACTACAATAATTTGAGTTTGGTATTCAGGAAACCTCTGCGTCTTTTGCTTTGTCAGGATTCATTACTACATGTTGTACTGCATCAGCCAGCTTAGGTATGAGAGGGAAAAGTTAATGCTATATCAGAGCAATGTTTTTATTAGGTCATGTTTCCAAAGTAACTTCAAGTTTTCATGTTTTCCAATAATTCTCCTGGTAAAGCAGTTGAAATGTAGGGAGGAAAGAAAAGAGGAAAAGAAGTAGGATGTGGTCCTGTTTCAGCCATGTATGTCCTAAATTGCAATCTTTGATGTTGGGAAAATCTGCAAACATGCAAATTCAGTTTTATTAGGGGCAGCATGCATTAAGTTGTACCAAACTTTCTCACAAATCTTGAGGGGAACTCCTATAAAATTCAGTCTTGGTGAGCTACCTAGACACCATAGTGGATGGAAGGAATTTTGGAACTCTTCCCTTCATCTTTTCCTGGATTTAACAGATAATCAGAGTTGGAAGGAACCTTGTCGGTCATCTAGTCCAACCCCCTGCCCAAGCAGTAGACCCTACACCATTTCTGACAGATGGCAGTTCAATCTCTTCTTGAAAGTCTCAAGTGATGGCGCTCCCACAACTTCCGAAGGCAAGCTGTCCCATTAGTTGATTGTTCTCACTGTCAGAAAGTTTCTCCTTATTTCCAAGGTTAAATCTCTCCTTGTTCAGTTTCCATAGGGTGTAGGGTAGGTAGGAAGGAAGAGAAGGGAGGGAGTTTCAAGTCAAATTTCCCACACTACGTTACTTCCACCCAGCTTATTTTCCCCAACAGGTTTTCATAGTTTAATAACATATTTGAAAGGTCTTCATGAAATCTAGCACCCTGAAAAATATCCACTATCTTTATATTTTAAGATTTTATGTTGCTCAGAGTGTCCTATGGGTATTCAAGATGGTTACCCTTCTGATTATATTTCCCTGGAAACAACCATTGCTATCCTGTCTTGAAATACAGTAACAATGGTGGGAGTAGCTATTATAATTACTTCCCTAACCCAAGCTTCCTTTTTCCTTTTGCTTTACAAATAGTGGCTGTAATTCCAGCTTAGATAAAACAATTGGCTTGTCTGTCTCATAATTAGCCTCTCTATTTCTTGTAGCTGCCAGCAGGTAAACTTCATAATTCAAAGACCAAACTCAAGAACTTCATAACTCAAAGACCAGATTCCACTTTCCAAAGTGCATTAAGAATGTGCAGTCCTTATAGTGATGTGGTGCTATTTTTGCCTTAAGAAAAATATCTTAATCAATCTATATATGAAGAGAGAGATAAGGAAAAAGACAAGTGTGGTAAGCATGTTATTGTATATTGCTCAAATTACATCATGCTGAACTGGTATGGTTAACCCCTATGATTATTAAGCCCATGTCACACTGCACCAACGGATGCAAAGAGGATGTAAAATGGAGAGAAACACTTACCATCCATTGATTAACGCGATATATCCATTCTGTACTCACTGCGTGTGTGATTCATACGTTCTATCCATCCAGCATCCGTCTACTGAGATTTCATCCGCTCAAAAAGTTTTGAGCTGCACAAAACTTTTTGAGTGGATGAACTTTCCACCGTGTCCGTTCTACATCTGCGACACATACGGGGAACAAACGTTCCATGTCCGTCGTCATCTGTTAAACGTCCGCTGTATCCGCTCGGCATCCGCTATGCATCTGTGCAACTCGCATCCTCTCCAGCGGAAAACGGAAAGAGGGAGGAAGTGAAATGGACGCAGAACATCCACACAGCGTTATTAGCACGGACATAGAAAGGATGAAAGTGGACATAAAGCATTAAAACAGAAAAAAACGTTTGTATATGGGATGTATCTCAGATATTTAGGATGTCTGGAGGATATCTAGAAGATGCAGAAGGACACCTAGCGGAAAACCGATATTTATAAAAAGGGGGAGGAAATCACCTGGAATTCACTTTCAGTCCAGCAGACGTGGTGTGCAGACTTCTTCAGCCTTGATCTTGCTCTTCAACATCATCCATTGATGTCCACCATGGATCAACGCATACTCTTTTTGGTAGCCGCCATCATTCAACACCAGAACCAAGCCCTCTTCAGACTGTTTCACCTTTTCTACGCAAGGAGGAGGAGACGTCCAAGAGCTGTGTAGGGTCCGAAGTTGGATTGGGAGAAGAGTGGAGTTTGGACTCTATGACAAGCTGATGGTAGAGCTGAGGAATGAAGACCCTCATGCATTCCAGCACTTCATGAGGATGCCACCAGCCATGTTTGACGAAGTTGTGGAGCATCTGAGACCCAGGTTGATCAAGCCGAGCAGCAACTTCCGTCCCAGCCTGGATCCTGGGCTGAAGGTGGCACTAACTCTGTGCCACCTGGCCTCTGGAACCACGTACAGAAAAATGCAGTATGCCTGGAGGGTGCCACACAACAGCATCAGCAAAGTGGTCAGAGAAGTGGTGCAGGCCATCATCAAAGAATACAAGGAGGAGCTCCTCCAGTGCCCCTCCACTGAAGAAGGCTGGAAGAAAGTTGCAGAAGAGTGGTATCAGAGATGGAACTTCCCCCACACCGTTGGAGCCATAGATGGGAAGCATGTGGCCTGCAAAGCTCCAGCCAACTCAGGGTCCACTTATAACAACTACAACGGCTTCTTCAGTCTCATCCTCTTTGCCATGGTTGATGCTGACTACAAGTTCATGTACATCGATGCTTCAGGCAACGGGTCAGCTTCAGATGCCCAGATATACAACGCCAGTGACCACAAGGGTGGGCTGGAACGCAACCTCATCATGGGTTTTCCAGATCCAGATCCCCTACCCAATGACACACAAGATGTGTCCTACTTCATCGTGGGGGATGACGCCTTCTCCCTCAGAACCTACCTCATGAAGCCCTACACTTCCAGATGCCTCACCCGTGAAGAGAGGATCTTCAACTACAGGCTGTCCAGGGCAAGACAGGAGGTGGAGAATGCCTTTGGCATCCTGGCCAACAGGTTCCAGGTACTTCTCACTACCATGCAGCATCACCCAGGGACTGTGAGGAGCATCATGGAAGCTTGCTACATCCTGCACAATCTCATGCGCACCCACCACCCAGTATTGCAGAACAGTGTTGTGGACCATCAACAAGGCAATGGGGACATGGAGCCTGATGAATGGAGGCAAGGTCGAAACCTGATAGACACTGTGGATGTGCAAGGCCCCAACAAAGCTTCACGTGAAGGGAAGAAGCAGCGCAACCTCCTGAAACATTGGTGCAACTCCCCAGCTGGAGCAGTGGAGTGGCAAGACAGGATGGTAGGTGCTTAATGGATGCTTCCTTGAGCCTGTCTCATAACACTGATGAGATTGTGCCATGTATGTTGAGTGGCCCTACAATGAACAGGGCATTTAATAAAGAGTTGTGTTTATGTTGAAATGTGTTGATCAATGAATAAATTGTTATTGATAAAAAAGGGCCAAAGGTGTGGCACCTGGGAGGGTGGATCATACAGTCCCACTATGCTTGCACTGGAGGTTTATCTATCCCACAGCTATCCTTTCCCATCCCACAGCTATTATCCATCCCACAGCTATTATCCATCCCACAACTATCCTTGCCCATCCCACAAGCATGCAAAGGCTTAACCATTTTCTAAAAGTTTCCATCAAGACTTTATTAAGTAAAAGAAATGAACCAAGTGTGTGAAGCAAAGATAACCTTTATTAATAACAAACTGTAAAAGCAAAATGACCCAAGTAAAGTGTCTCAAGCAAAGATAAAGTGAACAGGTAACAACTCAATCTCTGGCACTGTTCTCAGTCAATCTGAGGCATGCCCATAGTCTCAGGTGTAAAGGGGCCAGGGACTGTGGAGGTGGCAGTGGCTGGAGTGCTGGTCTGAGGCACCATTGGGATGCCTGGCCCCGAGAGGACAACAGGAGATGGTGTGTGCAGGAAGCTCTCAGAGAGCTGGCTCAGGCCCGTGAAGTTGAGAGGCCCTTCATCCAGGACCTGGGATGTCAGGCACAGGACCGATGACAGATGTTCTGTTGAGGGGCTTGGCTGTGGGGTGGAGGAAGAAGTGTAGTGGGGCTGTCTGGTCTGCAGCTGGACGAGGTGAGGCGTCGGTGGCATCTGTGGCGTCGGTGGCATATGTGACGTCAGTGGCATCTGTGGCGTCGGTGGCGTCGGTGGAATCTGTGGCGTCGGTGGCATCGGTGGCATCTGTGGCGTCGGTGGCATCTGTGGCAGGCGATGAATATGGGCCTGGACTGGGAAGGACTGCCTCTGTTGAGGGAAGTCCTGGTAGCTGTAGCTTTGGAAGGAGAGGGGCTGTTGAAAGCCTTGGAAGGGCTGTGACATTGCCTGGGGTGGAGGAGCAGACCTGGAGTGGGTAGGAGCAGGTTCAGCTGGGCCTGGAGGGTGGTGCAGAAACGTAGTGATCCTCTCCTTCATCACCTGGTACTGGGGCTTGGGCATGTCCATGAGGGTCTGGGTCCCGTAGGTGAGGAAGGGCTTGCAGTTGGAAGATGGAATCTTGAAGTCTACCATCTGAGAGAGGAGATCTGCGCTGTTCTTGATTGTGTCCCTGATCTCCAAGAGGACAGTGTGGCTCTGTCCCTCCAGTCTGCCTCTCTGCCTGCTTTCTGTGGAGGTGGAGCTGGGGGTGGGTTTGGGTTGGTCTCTGGTGGAAGTGCCCTTTCCTTGCTCCCACTGCGTCAGGGGGTCCTCCACGCGCTCCGCCACGGGGAGTGCAGCTGTTGGGGGGGTCTCTGTTGTGGGGCGCTCTGCAG
Organism: Laticauda colubrina; assembly: GCA_015471245.1. Classification (NCBI taxonomy): domain Eukaryota; kingdom Metazoa; phylum Chordata; class Lepidosauria; order Squamata; family Elapidae; genus Laticauda; species Laticauda colubrina. The sequence goes on from BLBF01000003.1 coordinate 69,043,570, forward strand.
ACACCTGCCTGGACACACTGGCTGTTTCCTGGCTGGAAGAGGAGCGCCTCTCTGTGGGCTGTCTGAGAGATAGGGTTGACAGAGGGGCTGCTCCTCGGTGGTGGATCTCACCCTGCAAGAAGCTGCACTTGGCCACGACGTAGGTCTCCCGGTCCGTGAGCTTGACAGTGGCCTGCCCGGATCTCTTCAGGTGCAGCTTGCCATACCAGGTGTGCATATGTTTCCACCACCCCAGGAGGACATCAGAAGTGTAGCCCAGGCTCTCCGCCTTCTCTCTCTAAGCCACCTGCTTCCGCTTGGTGTCTCGATATAGCCTGTGGCCCTTCCTCCACAGGTACTCGTTCTCCCTCAGCCATTTGAGCACCTCCTACTCATGGTCCTCTGCAGTGGAGTACTGTTTCCTCTCCCTCTTCTCCTTCTGCTTTGATTGCCTCTTCATCCCTCTGGCAGGGCCTTCTGGGCCCTCATCAGCAGGGCTTTGAGGGCCTTGGGGCTGGTCCACCACACCAGCAGCACCAGCAGTAGTAACAGCAGCAGTAGCAGTAGCACCACCAGCAGCAGCAGGACCAGCAACAGAAGCACCAGCAACAGAAGCACCAGCACCAGCACCAGCACCAGCAGGAGAAGCACCAGCAGTACCAGCAGCACCAGCAGAAGTGCCAGCAGAAGCACCAGCAGCAGAGTCAGCGCCAGGGGGTGGGATGGTGGTTCTGTCCTTCTTTCCAGGGCTGGCAGGAGTAGGCACAGGCTTCCGCTTCTTCCCCATGGTCTCTGATGAAGATGTCTCTGGCAGCAGGTCTTTCCTCTGAATGCTGGCCGAGTGCGAGCTGCTTCCTTTTATATCCACAGGGCTGATGCAATGCATCCTCCCCGCATGTGCAGTGAATGCTTTGCATCCACTACGCATCTGCTCGGCATCCGCTCGGCATCCGCTAGGCATCCGTGATGCATTTGCGTCATACGCTATGCATCTGCCCCTTCCGCTATGCGTCCACTTTGCTGTTCTCCCCTGGAAGCCCTGCGGACGCGCCATCCGCTTCCATCCACTAGGCTTCCATTGAGCATCCGCTTAACATCCTCGCTACATCCTCTCCCCGTCCGTTCCTTTCCGTTCTTTTCCATTCTGTTTATGCAAATTTTTGCCCCTATTGAGAGTGGATAACAACGGATGGAAAATTTGCTCGTCCGCTGTGTCCTTTTTACATATGTTTTGCATCCGTCGGCCAGTGTGATCTAGCCTTTAATGTCAAATCCCTACCATTTTCCAGAGCCTCTTTACCAATAGAACTGCAACACTACAACATTTAGTATAATTTATTGACTTTGGACGATGGCACTTCCATACTGCCATCTATTCTACTCTCATGTCTCTCAAATGCAATTCAAAAATGTACAGCAACTGCCTTAAATTTGCTGACCTAAAACATTAAGGGCAAGGACAAACATCACCACAATGTTCCAGTATGCCACAGCAACAACCATAACAATTCTCATAGCTTCTCCAAAGAATCACTATAACAAAAAACCCAATGAGCTGAACATATTTCACTACTATCCTTTCACGACTTATCACAAATTCATCTGCGCTGATTAGGGCACTAATTATCCATACTGGGATTAGGGCAGATGCAAAGCTATCAAGCCAACATTCCATTTAAAGGACCTATCAGGTCAGTTGTAGCTCAGGAGCCAGAAGAAGAGCTCCTCTAATGCAGGAATAGCACATCCCCAAAGTTTTCAAAACTTCAGCAGTTCCAGTTGAAAACCAGTCTCAAAGCACACCTGCTTTTACTGCAGTTAACCCTGAAAAAAAATAGTTCTAATACTACAAACAAATGGCAGCATGGAATAATGGAAAGAGGGAATTAATTCAGGATTGGTGTGAATATTTAGTATGGAAGAGATCTCTTCTAAATTGCATGGAGTAAAAATACCCCAAATGTTTAGTTATGTATTATTAAGTTCATTATATGTTCAACATATTCTACATCTTCATGTAATCCCTTTAAATGAGAATTAGATTTTTAAAATCTGCCCTGAGGCTTTTTTCCTTTTTGTGGCAACCTTTACTCATCCTGCCCCTCTCTCCAACTATATTTCTAGTATAATTCTTAAAATTCCAGTTGGCTATGCTGCTGAAACAAAAGAAAGACTGCCCTAGTTTTGGGAAGGCAAATCAACAGAGGAAGGGGAAAAAACAGGTCTCCAAGACAGGCTTCTTCTACCTCAGCTTTTTAAGGGAAGATAAAGACCACCTTGTCCACTTTGAATATTGATGTTTAAAAGGAGCTCCACAAACAATGATGAATGGAAGAACCAGCAGGATTCAGTCCATGATAGAGAATCAGCTTCACAAAAGTTCATACCTCAGCTTATAATCAGCGAGGGACAGACACCGTTAACTTCATCTCAGGCTGATCAGGCTGGGTTGGGTTACAGAAAGTGAACATCCAATAACTGTGAGATAGCTTGGGACAGGACAGATCTGGGAGGAGAGCAATGACAGTGCATACAGCTGGAAGAATGTCACACTGCAGGCCCCTTTCACCAGAGAGACTTCGAAGACCTAATCATGACAAAACTGCAAAAGTGACAGCCAACTGAATATTTGTTTCCCCCCAAAGGGTACAGCTGTCATCAATAATATGACAGAAATATTCCAGACCTATACATGAAGAAAAAGGGGGAAGGGTGCTTGAAGCAAAAAAAAAAGCTAGCAATTCTTCCTTTACTGTGCTCCAAGTATTGAGGAACACATAACAAATATATTTCAACAATGTTCTGTTGATAAGTTGGCCTTCCCCATCTGTAGCCATGAAGGCCTAGAATTCGTCAAACAGTAGTCCAGTTCATATGGTATGCACTAGGCTGGAAAAGTTTAAAAGAAGACAAGCTATGCCTTTGCCAACAGCCAGATGTGGCAGACAGTTTTCAAAAGTTCAGAAAAGGGGATGTCTGAAAAAGCATAAACTTAATAAACATATTTAGAATTGTCTAATGGTTTCCATCCATTCCCAGCAACCTTAGAGAATAAAAATATCAGGATCATGGAGCATAAAGTTCAGAATCTGGTAGGATGTTGGGGAAATGCTGCCCTGAGCAATTAACTTCAATATTTTGCATATACTTGCATTTTAATCTCATAACTTGAAAATAACATCATTTCTTCTTAACCACAAATCTTCACAGAGAAAGGATATATAACAAGGAACTTACATCAAGTTTATGTGGTTGTTCAAAATGACTTTGTTTTCATTGTCATTTACCCTCGTGCAATTAATCCTTTCTCTCTCATCTATGTAGTTTATTATGCACATTTGAGTAAATATATATGGAGACACACATAGACACGAAGATTAGTCTCCTGGGACTGAATATTGCTCAGGATATGCTGTTACAAACCAGATTTAGCAGGGATTTATTAACATAACACTCTTTTGCCTGGTCTGTTTTGATCCAGAACGTAAATTATATAACTTCAGTGAAACTTTTTGTGAGCAAACATTATTTGCTTTCCAGCATGTGGAGAGAGTCCATAATATGAGATCAAAGAAGACTTACTCAGCCCAGAGGGTGCAATTAAGAGTGATTGCCAAGAAGGGCTCCCTTCTTTTGATCCATAACTGGACATCCAAGATCTTTTGTGCTGTTATCTGCAATGGATATAAACCTCAAATACCCCCAAAAAATCAAATATTTTTCTAACAGGTATATTTTGGTACATCTCTGGGCATCTTCCAAAATATTGGTCTTCAATTTGTGAACCAGTACCCATTACTGCATTCAATTTGATCTAGAGTTTTGCATTCAATTTGATCACAGTCTTACAAGATAAATAAGTAGCTTAAGTACTGAGAATGGATACCCAATAGGGCTAAATATGGATCTTTATCAGCCAGTTAGGCTTGATAAAAAATGGACTGAATTTTAAGGAGTTACCAAATTCCTGCTATAATATACAGAGAGAGCCATTTAAAACTAGATGACTGGAGAGCTGAAGGCTACTGCTTTATGGCTTCATCATCAGTTTTCTAGGAAAACATCATGACAGCAAAGAGATTGTTTCACTTCTAATGAGTTGCAGAGAGAGATTCCTTTATCCCAGTTGGAATGCTCAACTATCCACAGTTACTCTGCAGCTGAAAGCATAGTCAAAATTCTTCCCTCTAGACCAGGGCTGCCAAACTCCCAGTCCACACTGGCCATGCCCACGCCCAGTTTAGCAAAGGGGGGGAAAGTCCAGATACGTCACGTGACACCGCCATGATGACATGAGTTTGACATCCCTGATCTAGACTCATCAATTCAAGTTGGTTGTTATTGGTCACAGAAAAGAGGGACAATTTATTCTCCAAAGCTTCTGAGAGCAAGACAAAAAGGAACAGATGGAAGCTTAAGATAGAGCCGACCAAGAATTAAAGAGAAACCTCTTGTCAGTGAGAACAATCAATCAGTGGACCAGATTGCCTTCAGAAGTTGTGGGTTCTCCATCACTGATGGTGGTTTTTTTTTTTTTTTTAAAGAGTTTGGACAGTCATCTCTCTGGAATGAAAGAAACTTTTGCCATGGGCAGGAGGTTAGACTAAAAGACCTCCAAAGTCCCTTCCAATTCTATTCTGTATTCTGTTCATACCACCTATGATTTAAACCCATGAGCAACTACAATGAAAGAAATATCAAGTTAACCTTCATGACAGGTGTTCCCCAGAAGGATGGAACATCAGGTATCAAGTGTTTGTATTCGTATCATGCACATCATAAATAAAACCATGAACTTCTTTTGAGAGATATATTACATTATATGGAAATATACGACAGTATATGGACTCCAGTATATATTTCTTGGGTCTGAAGTAAGACAAGTACATTTCATACATGTGGGATCTCTTGCTTGAACAGTGGGTTGGACTAAAAGACCTCAAAGGTAACTTCCAGCTCTATTCTGATTGAAATCTTAGTAGAGCACATGGTCAAAGTGATGAAGTAGCATGCTTTTTCAACTGATAACAGTTTGCCAAGGGTCAAATGTAGGCTGTCTTCTAATCAGAGAAATCAGAGATTGAAATTGGCAACTTGGTTACCATCGCTCCATTGATGTCTGTCAGAGAATGCTAAAGAGACTAGTTGGTTTGAACTCAGGCAAAAGCTCTTTGCTGTTCCCATATTGACAGCCTTCCACCAGAAGATGGTACATTGAGGGAGCAGCTGTACTGATCAATAGTATGAACGCTACAACAATTGTACTGTGTGATCAATACTGAGCATGAAAAGAATGCTTTAAAAAAAGAATTCTTGCAGGCTGTTGTGGTTTGCGCAGATCAAACTACAATTACCATATACTTGCACATCATGAGCTTGGTAATTGTGGAAAATGGGAATTGCCACCCAAAAAGACTTTACACACCTGAATGATTTATAATTGCTTTTGCCCCAAATTTCAAAAATGGCATGGTAGCCAAGGGTAAGTAGATATATTGTAAACAGACAAATGAATATTGACTTTGCTGACACCTGATGGATATAGTAGAATACAGCAATTTGTAAGGGGCAGGTCCAAGTAATCACGTAAAAGACCTTGAGTAAGCAGAAGCATATGGCATGCCAGCATAAAAGTAGTTGCCTCACCCAAGAGTCCTATTCTGTCTCAGTAACAAAGCTGGCAAGAGGGACTTGTGTTACAGGTTTTGGGTGGAAAAAGTTAAGAAAAGTGATTGGTGGAGTCCACTGAGTTTGTTCCGTCTTTCACAAATCGCTATCTTTAAGAGGTGGAAGGACAGGACTGGGCAAGTATAAGTGGGTATTTTGAAATAATGCATGTTCAAAAATAATTGAGCTGGCAGATGGCAAGCTTGGAGGAGGGATATGGGGTGAAGCAGGAGGAAGTTCTTCTACTAGGGAAATTGGAAGAGCACGCACACACATGTGCATGCATAAACATAGTCTCTGCCCTTCTGACCTGCCAGTCAGGCTACCAAGTATAAGTAAGGGATGAAATAAGAAGAAGTAATAAGTAATAAGTTCCATCTCTATCTACTTCTACATAAAAATGACAACGAAGGGCTGTGGCTACCAGAAAAGGCACCATGACATAGGAGCAGGCAAAACAGGCCATTGCACAAAAGTAATACAAACTGGAAAAGTATAGATGTATTTTATTTAAGTGTGGTCTTGTGAACATCTTTGTCAGCAGTGGAAAAGCAGTAATGTATTCATGAGCGCTAATGGGAAGAAACCAGTTCTTTTCCAGTTTAAATGGCCCTTCTCTAGAACAGGGGTCGCCAACCTTTTGGATCTCAGGGACCACCAAACTCATAATTTTAGATCCCAGGGACCACTAACTGGTTCTGTGGACATTGCCTAATTTGTGGGTGCGGCTTGGTGGTCATGTGACGAGGTGGGCATGGCTTGTATGTAAATATTATAAATATTTATATAAATATTGATTTTTTTATAAAAAAGAGCAACTTTTACCCAAAATCAGGCAAAACAGGCAGCCAGATTGAATTGCTCACAGAATCACAGATTCATTCAGAGATCTATCTATCTGCCATTGGCTAGCTCAGTCTGTCACATAAAATTTGCTAGCAAGCAAACTCACAAAATTAACTCACGCCATGCATGTAAATATTGAATTTTTTATTTAAAAAAAGAGCAATTTTTACCCAAAATCAGGCAAAGCAGGCAGATTGAGTTGTTCACAGAATCATCCATCTGCCATTGGCTAGCTCAGTCTCTCAAATTTGCTTGCCGTGAGTCTGTACTGAATTTGCTTGCAAGCAAACCTTCAGTCCTAACGGAAACAGAGCCGAAGATCTAAAGACTAGCTAGAAAGCAAGAAATCCAACCATTTCCTGCTTCCTAGCTAATCTAAATCTCCCAGCACAGCAGAACAGATGATGGTCGGAAAAAGGAAAAATAGCAATTTAGCAGGCAAGTATACCGGGTAAGGAATGAGTGGGCAGGGAAGGTTCCCGTGGGCCATGTGGGCGGTGTAGCCTTGTGTTTCTGCACAGCCTGGATTAATTGCTTTGTGGGGGTGCTCTGAAGGTGAGATTTCTCTGCGGGCCACCAAAATTTTCTCACGGCCCACCAATGGGCTGCGCCCACCGGTTGGCAACTGATGCTCTTAGAGCATAGGACTACATGCCTTCAAGAAGCTGCTGTTCCTGTTTTTTAAACACAGATCTAGCATGCTCAAAAAATGCTGACCCCTTGTATATCAGAAACGTGAAGGTGATCAGCTTGTTTGGAAAATGCTGGCAGGAATTTTCAGGCAGCTGGTTCTGTGAAAGCCAGGAATTAATCTCTTCTACAGTTCCAGCCAAAATAGCTAGGGAGGGCGGGAGGAAAGAGGACAAGCTCACAGTAGCTGGGCATATCCCAGTCCTCATCTGATTGGCAGTACAGCACAAAGAATGCCAGATGGTTTTCAGAAGAGGGAAAATGTTCATCAAGACCAGGAACAGTTAAAGATAACTTCCAACTTGCCTCAGCTATGGGCTAGAAGCACGATGATGTCATGAGGATATGGTCCTGGAGCATGTTCATAGTGCAGTGAAGGACAGCATGAGGATAAGTCTCAAATATTTGCCAAGATAATATGTCGGTTGAAATAGAAAAGAGAAGCAGATGGAAGTAGATTTTTCTACACATTGGAAATCTAGATGTCTGCTTAAAATTTCAGAGAAAATCTCACAAAAATGGCAAAAAAAAAAAAAAAACCCTGTCAGTAAATCCCTACCGAGTGGAAAAAGACCCAGAAATAAACCATTTTCTTTTACAAAACTTCCAAAAAGAGTAGTTTCATTCTTTCCAGTCTAAAACTGTATCATAAAGCAAGTTGCTTGCCATAGATAAGAGAGTGGATAAAATGGTTCAAATAGTAGAATGGAAATTTTGGAAGGGGCTGGTTTAGCTAATGGACATCACTGATATTGCACAAAAGGACAACGAAGGATAAAAATCTTAAGTCCATGTCACACTGGCCAACGGATGCAAAAAGGACACAGCGGATGAGCAAAATGTTCCATCCGTTGTTATCCGCTCTCAAAAGGGGCAAAAATTTGCATAACTGGAGCGGATAACACGGACGCGGGGAGGACGCAGGGCGGATGCAAAGTGGATGCAGAATGGAAGCCCAGCGGATGGAAGCGGATGAGAGCGGATGGCACATCCGCAAGGCTTCCGGGGGACCTCAGCAAAGCGGACGCGGAACGGAAAGAGCAGATGCACAGTGGATGAAGCGGATGCACAGCGGAAGCCTAATGGATGCCTGGCATTAATTGCGCATGCGGGGAGGATGATTGCGTCAGCCCCACAGATATAACGGAAGCAGCTCGGAAGCAGGTCACCATTCAGAGGAAAGACCTGCTGCCGGACACATCGACTGCCTTGCCTGCCCTGCCTGCATGTCTGCCTGCCAGCCTTGCTGCCAGCATCCCTGCAAGCCTTGCTGCCAGCCTGCCTGCAAGCCTTGCTGCCAGCCTGCCTGCAAGCCTTGCTGCCAGCCTTGCTGCCAGCCTTGCTGCCAGCCTCCCTGCCAGCCTTGCTGCCTGCCTTCCTGCCAACCTTGGTTCATGTCTGCCTGCCAGCCTTGGTGCCTGCCTGCCTGCCAGCCTTCCTGCCAGCCTTGGTTCATGTCTGTCTGCCAGCCTTGGTGCCTGCCTCCCTGTCAGCCTTCCTGCCAGCCTTGGTTCCTGCCAGCCTCCCTGCCAGCCAGCAACCTCACAACCATGTGGAAGCACAGCAAGCCTCAGCCATATGCTGCCAGCCCTGGCAAGAGGGACAGGGCTACCATCCCGCCCCCTGGCCCTCACTCTGGTTCTGCTGGGGCTTCTGCAGTACGGGCTCGCTCTTCTGGGACTGGCGCTTCTGCTGCTTCTGCTTCTGGAGGAGGTGATGACAAGCACTCCAGCACCAGCCACCTCCACAGCACCTGCACCCTTCACCCCTGAGACTGAGCGACCAAGAGGAGTACCAGAGACTCATTTTTGTCTTATAGTTTGTTGTTAATAAAGTCTATTTATGATTCACACACTTGCTTCATTTCTTTTTTTTCATAAAGTCTTGCAGGAAACTTTTAGAAATGGTTTAAGCCTTTGCATGCTTGTGGGATGGGTTAAGATAGCAGTGGGATGGGTTAGGATAGCAGTGGGATAGATAAACCTCCAGTGCAAGCATAGTGGGACTGTATGGTCCAGCCTCCCAGGTTCCACACCTACGGCCCTTTATTATCAATAATAATGTAATAATTATCCATACATGTCAACATAAACACAACTCTTTATTAAACGCCCTGTTCATTGTAGGCCAACCAAACATACATGGCCCAATCTCATCCGTGTGATGAGACAGGCTGAAGGAAGCATCCATTAAGCATCTACCATCCTGTCTTGGCACTCCACTGCTCCAGCTGGGGAGTTGCACCATTGTCTCAGGAGGTTGCGCTGCTTTTTCGCTTCACGTGAGGCTCTGTTGGGTCCTTGCACATCCTCAGTGTCGATCAGGTTTCGCCCTTGCCTCCATTCCCCAGGCTCCATGTCCCCATTGCCTTGTTGGAGGTCCACGAGCCTGTTCTGCAAGACTGGGTAGCGGGTGCGCATGAGATTGTGCAGGATGCAGCAAGCTTCCATGATCCTCCTCACGGTCTCTGGGCAATGCTGCATGGTGGGGAGAAGTACCTGGAACCTGTTGGCCAGGATGCCAAAGGCGTTCTCCACCACCCGCCTTGCCCTGGACAGCCTGTAGTTGAAGATCCTCTCTTCACGGGTGAGGAGTCTGGAGGTGTAGGGCTTCATGAGGTAGGTTGTGAGGGAGAAGGCGTCATCCCCCACGATGAAGTAGGGCACATCTTGTGTGTCGTTGGGCAGGGGTTCTGGATCTGGGAAGCCCACGATGAGGTTGCCTTCCAGCTCCTCCTTGAGGTGACTGGCGTTGTATACCTGGGCATCTGAAGATGAGCCGTTGCCTGAAGCATCGATGTACATGAACTTGTAGTCAGCATCGACCATGGCGAAGAGGATGATGCTGAAGAAGCCCTTGGAGTTGAAATAAATGGACCCCGAGTTGGCTAGAGATTTGCAGGCCACGTGCTTGCCCTCTATGGCTCCAACGGTGTGTGGGAAGTTCCACTTCTGATACCACTGCTCTGCAACTTTCTTCCATCCTTCTTCAGTGGAGGGGTACTGGAGGAGCTCCTCCTTGTATTCTTCAATGATGGCCTGCACCACTTTTCTGACCACAATGCTGATGGTGTTGGGTGGCACCCTCCAGCCGTACTGCATGCTTCTGTAGGAGGTCCCTGAGGCCAGGTGGCGCAGAGTGAGTGCCACCTTGAGCCCAGGTTCCAGGCTGGGCCGGAAGCTGGTGTTTGCCTTGGTCAACCTGGGTGTCAGGCGCTGCACAACTTCGTCAAACATGGCTGGAGGCATCCTCATGAAGTTCTGGAATGCCCGAGTGTATTCGTTCCTCAACTCCACCATCAGCTTGTTGTACAGTCCGTCCTCTGCTCTTCTGGCGAACCATCTTCGGACCCAGACTCTTTTTGGGTGCCTCCTTTTCTTCTCGCAGTAGTGTTCACAGAGCCTGCAGATGGCTTCGCACTGTTGCAGAATGATGGTGGCTGCCGAAAGGACTTTGTTACAATCCACGGTGGACATGACTGGATGCTGTGGAAGAGCAAGAGGCAGATGAAGGCTGCAGAGGTCTGCACCGCTGGGCTGCTGTTCTGAAAGTGAGATGCAGGCGAGTTGCTCCCCCTTTTTATAGGCAGTATAGGTTTTCTGCTAGGCATCCTCTAGGCATCCTCTAGGCATCCTCTAGACATCCTTAATATCCAAGACAGGTCCCCTCTGCAAACGTTTTTTCCATTTTAAACGCTTTGTTTCCGTTCTGCATCCGCTAGGCATCTGTTCTGCATCTGTTCTGCGTCCATTCCGCTTCCTCCCCACATCCGGGTGGATCGAGTTGCGCGGATGCATAGCGGATGCCTAGCAGATATAGTGGATGCCTAACGGATTTGTGGCGGATGCATAGCAGATGCAAAACGGACGAACTGGATACATTTTCCGCGCAAAAGTTTTAGGCAGCCCAAAACTATTGGAGCAGATGAAACGTCCATAAATGGATGCTGGACAGATAGAGAGGAAGCCAAACGGAGGCAGTGAGTACATCGCGTTTTCGAATGGATGGCAAGTTTTTTTGTCCGTTTACATCCTCTTTGCATCCGTTGGTTCAGTGTGACATGGGCTTTAAAAGGGCATGTCATTAGACAGTTTGATAAAATATGGAATTGCCACAACAGGAATAATAAACTCAACAATTTCATCCCTACTTTCTGCCTTAAATGCTTTTTTCATGTTGGGATAATTACAGGAAAAATGTAATATTTATGCAGATATGATTGACTCAGATTCCGCAAACAAATTAAAAACACAGCAAGAATTAGTGAAGGCTGGAACACACCATGGTTGATGTATTTACAAATAGCTGGAAGGATAAAATCAAATCTCAAAAAGAAAGGAGGGATATTAAGAAAAAAAAATAGAAGTTTCACAAAATTTAAATCATAGTTTTCATACATACATCACACAGCATAATAAATATAACTACTTACAGAATAGTTTTTAAGGGGCCCGAATGTTTACAAACATCACAAATTAGCAAATGTAGAAAAGGAGAGAGTCAAAAAATCAATAGTTTGGTTTATTATTATTTCTTATCTAATTTTTTAGGTATTTTAATTTTTGTTAAATTTGCTTCAGTTCTTACAATACTTCCTTTTATCAACATCTCTGTCTCTCTCTGTCTCTGTCTCTGTCTCTCTCTCATATATATTTGCATGCACAGACACACACAAACATATATACTAATAAAATAGTGATCTTAATATTATAGTTTTACATTGTTTTACATTGAAACTATTATCTCAGAACTATTACCTTCATATAAAACATAGTTAATATTATGCTCAATTAATAATTGAGCATAATATTAAATAATTGAGCATAAACATAAAAACATAATTTTATGTTTGCAACATTGACATCTTTAATTGTTATTAATATTGATAGAATTTTTCCCTTTTTCTAGTTATTTTCAGTACTTTTAAGCTTTATATATAATAGAATGTTCATGTTCATATATTATTCAAATATTGCATTAAAATATAAATCTAAAATGTCTATAAAACTAAACATTTTCATTCTGTGTCCCACAAATTAGACTGTCAAATGCAAAAAAGAGAAAACAAACACAGCTTAACTATTCATCCAGAAACAAGAACAAGAGATTGTACAAGGAATCACTCCAGGTTCTTTGCAACCTGCCTTCCTAGTGTACTCTACTCACAAGCATGTAGTACAGGTTGAAATGCCCTAATTTTGTCCAGTTCTGCTGATCCTGAATACAAAGCACATCTGAACTTACAATGATAGCTGAACAAAAGCAATGTAAATATACAGTGATATGTTTCCACTGAATTCATTAACTCTGAAATATTAAACTGACAACAAGGCTGCTGTTCTAAAACTTTGGAGGTTTGGGTTTGCAAAACAGATAAGTACATGTACATATTCACACACACATACACACATTGAGTCAAATGTCTGCATTATGATGTTGTAAATCTGGATAGGCAGCTCCAGGCACAATATATTTTAAATTCATTTAATGCTCCATCCATGAATGTAGAGGATGACTTTAAAGAAATCTACTAATCCATAAATCCCAGCAAATGTAAGCCAGATCCTATCTCTATTATTTTGTTAAACAGTAGTGAAGCCAACTCCAAAATCAAGGGAAGGCTTCCTGTGTCTCCCTGTCTGTTGCAATCCGAATATGAAATCCAAGTTTTCTGCATTTGTTTACTACTAGCATGACTTCATTGCTCTCAAGAGCTCATACCTTTGAAAAACACGAAATCTTCATTCAACTTCAATGCTGAGGCCTCTACATTCTATTTCTGCCTTGGGGAGTGGATAAGTAAGTCACCCTTTTAGGTGTGTCTCTGATCAGTTTATCTGGATGGTCTTTCATTTTATCCTACTACTCATACACATACAAACACACAGCGAGACACACATGTATCATCAGCTAAACTACAATCCCCAACCCCCACCTCTCCCTCTCACTGCCACATCAACATACATGAACACAACAAATTCCAAAAAAGGTGTGGTTTTATACCTAGATGAGATTAGGCATTGAAGAACTCCAAAAGGAAGGAAAAAATATTTTCAAATGCCCAAAAGTTGCTGGATGGTTTCAAAAGTTTTCATTTATGTAACTTAGGTACATTTGCCCTTCTAGCACTCAGGGATTTTAACCCTGATTTTAAAGTACTGAAATAAAAGGCAAAAAGGAAAGGAGATTTGAGGGGGAGGGGACAGATTTATAGAAAGCAAAAAGGGGAGTGAAAGGAGATCAAATCAAAGGCAGAGTCCTTTGTTTCAGGCTCCTGAGTTGTAAATGTTTCCCGGTAACAGAAAGCAATGACCAAGAGAAGGTTGACACCAGAGACAAAGAGATCCAAGGGAGGAGAGACCAGGCTTAGTCCACATTTCCATTTCCAAAAAATGTAAAGGAAAAGAAATAAGGTAATAAGTGATTAGAAAGATTTTCAGTCTCTGAAGAACCATTTAATCAAATTGGTTGAGTTCACACATCTGGACTAAATATGTTTTATGCCTGAGAAATAAATAAGACCATTGGGGCTTACTTGACAAACCATGTTTAAGACAATCTTTGGTTAATAGTTATGTGGGGATGGGTAATGGTTTAACTTACTCTACAATAGTGTTTTTAAAACTTTTTCTCTCTGATTCTTTCCCACTTTGAAAAAAATATGGAGGACTCCCTTTCGTTTGAATGGGTTACAGTTATATTAAGTGTATTAAAATGGTGCATTTGCTGCAGTTTCTCAAAATCGTTTGATGAAATTTAAATATTGTATTATGCAATATAGGCTGGCAAATAATTTTGACCAACGGACCCTTGAGAGGGTCTTGGAGGGACCACCAAAAGTGCCAGGACCACACTTTGAGAAACACTGCTTTAGAGCAGCTCCGCTCCCATCGTGAAATTACTTTTCTCCTAACGTGGCTTGCAACAATACTTAAAGGCCAGCTGGGAGCAAAGCAACTCAGTATTACCGACAAAAACACCAAACACATTCCTTTGCATGAATTCCTCTTAGTTTGTTCCCTACCTCTCTTTCACTGATCCTTGCAGGAAAAGCGGAGGATATACTAACTAAGCCTCTGCCTTTAGCTTAATTTCATAGAGATGGGTGGAGGAAAGAGGAGAAAAAGAGACGGAGCCAAATAAATACAGCTATGGGGGAGGGGGGGAGGATATGCAGGTTTATCAGTTCAAGTAGGATAGTAAAAAGGAGCCGTTCCTCAATTTTATTAAACGCCCCTGCCTTTTCTTTGAGGAAATGTGGTTGCTAACGAAAGAACTGCCTTCTACTTTTATGTGTATTTAAATTACTGTATGATTTTATTTCCTGAAATTAAACTTATAACAGGAGATATTCTTTTAATTGCCCACTAGATGGCAGATCAGGACTTCTGACCAGCTATAATTTTGCAAAGAGTATATACAGTACTTTGAACCTATTAAAAAAGAGCCCACATCTCAAAATTATGCACAATGAAATGGAACACTAATTATCTGATGAGTCAAAATATCAGCTCAGCTAGTTCTGTAGTAGCACCCAGGATTTCCAGCCCCCTCCAGCTCTATTCTGATTAATTATGTGAGTGCTGTATGCTCAGAGAAACATTGCTCAAAAACCTAATTCATGCTTTCAAATATGCTGAGTTTCTCTGTCTTTAAAGCATATGCCCTCTTGGGCACCATTTAGGTTGATCTTTTGTAATCCAGGAGGGCAAAGAACTGTCCTCCCCCTTGATGCTGGGGTTTCCTACAAGCACATCTGTCATTAGATTTAGAAGAGTGAGTCTTCTATTAGTGAGATCAGTCAATTCACCAGAACTGATTGCATGCACAAAGCAAAAATGTTGGCTGCTTAGATCATCAGTGGAAAAATAAAAACAAAATTCAAGTATATTCCCACAGTAATCCTGAAAGATTAACATTGCTTATATATGCATCTCTGTCATATACCACAATATGAAGAGTCATAATTCCTCCAGACTGATTAAAACCCTGCATCCCTGCACTGTCTTTAAAGTACTGGTATATACTGAAAATGCTTTATTATGAATAACAGAGCATGCCTAGTCTTTGGGCTGCTTGACTCTTAAAGCAGTGGGAATGACTCAACAGAAAAGCAGAGCATAATTTTAATTGGCCTGAAAGCAACCTGATGTTTTTCATTTAAAAAAGGACATCTTTGGGGTCCCATTTGTTTTGTCTATTGCTAAATTGCACTATTAAGAACAGGACTACCAAATTTGGGGTTAAAAAGTGGTTATCCCTGTATAAGACTAGCAGATGCGGTTAAAATTTTTGCAGCCCAGGTGTGATAGCTCTCAGAGGCCTAGGTCAATTTTGAGGCCTAGGCAAACAGACCTTCCATCCCCCTCTACTTCTGACTGTTTCTGGTAGGTGAAGATGTGCACAGTTAGCCCAAACTAGAAGAATTAAAATGTGTATCAATCAAATAAGACAAATACTATTTGGAGAACTTCAAGGAAAAGGGGAAAACTAAATACAGTATTATTCACTAATGCAAAGTGAGTGGGTGCCATAATGCCTTCAGTCTCCACTCTGAATGCACTCTCCACCTATCATTACAGCCTAAATTTGTATAGCTGCCCATCATATGTTTCCATCTACTGCAGCTACCATTCTTCTTCATACGTGGGAAGCCCAGCCACTCAGATTAAAAGAGAGAAAGAATAAATGAGATTGCAGCATTGGTGAGCCAAATAATCTTGGAGAGCAGATTAAGCTTGGTGGAGATGCAATGGGACAGGATACATCATAAGGGAGATAAGAAAGAAGGGAAAGGATGATAATGTGGGAATGATTGCAAGTGAATGTATGAGCTATGAATGGAGCACACATTCATATATTGGAATTGTGGGTAACCTCAAGATAAAATTCAAGAAATATATTGGGGAGGTGGATACTTGTGTGTTAATGTCATTTTGGATGGACAGACAGATAGACTGCAATTATGTAACAAGAGAGTTAAGCCCATGTCACACTGAACCAACGGATGCAAAGAGGAAGTAAAACGGACAAAAAAGCTTGCCATCCGTTGGAAAAGGCGATGTACTCACTGCCTCCGTTTTGCTTCCTCTCTATCCGTCCAGCATCCGTTTATGGACGTTTCATCCGCTCCAAAAGTTTTAGGCTGCCCAAAACTTTTGTGCAGAAAATGTATCCAGTTCATCCGTTCTGCATCCGCTACGCATCCGCTACGCATCCGCTACGCATCCGCTATATCTGCCAGGCATCTGCTATGCATCCGCGCAACTCGCATCCGCCCGGACGCAGGGAGGAAGCGGAACGGATGCACAACGGATGCACAACGGATGCAGCACAGAAACAAAGCATTTAAAACGGAAAAAACGTTCGCAGAGGGGACCTATCTCAGATATTAAGGATGTCTGCAGGGTGCTTAGAGGATGCCTAGAGGATACAAAGGGACACCTATACTGCCTATAAAAAGGGGGAGAAACTCGCCTGCATCTCACTTTCAGAACAGCAGCCAAGCTGTGCAGACCTCTGCAGCCTTCATCTGACTCTTCCTCTTCCACAGCATCCAGTCATGTCCACCGTGGATTGTGACAAAGTCCTTTCGGCAGCCACCATCCTTCTGCAACAGTGCGAAACCATCTACAGGCTCTGTGAACTCTACTACGGGAAGAAAAGGAGGCACCCAAAAAAAGTCTGGGTCCAAAGATGGTTCGCCAGAAGAGCAGAGGACGGACTGTACAAAAAGCTGATGGTGGAGCTCAGGAGCGAAGACACTCGGGTGTTCCAGAACTTCATGAGGATGCCTCCAGCCATGTTTGAAGAACTTGTGCAGTGGCTGACACCCAGGTTGACCAAGGCAAACCCCAGCTTCCGGCCCAGCCTGGAACCTGGGCTCAAGGTGGCACTCACTCTGCGCCACCTGGCCTCAGGGACCACCTACAGGAGCATGCAGTACAGCTGGAGGGTGCCACCCAACACCATCAGCATTGTGGTCAGAGAAGTGGTGCAGGCTATCATTGAAGAATACAAGGAGGAGCTCCTCCAGTACCCCTCCACTGAAGAAGGATGGAAGAAAGTTGCAGAGCAGTGGTATCAGAAGTGGAACTTCCCCCACACCGTTGGAGCCATAGATGGCAAGCACGTGGCCTGCAAAGCTCCAGCCAAGTCGGGGTCCACTTATCACAACTACAAGGGCTTCTTCAGCATCATCCTCTTTGCCATGGTCAATGCTGACTACAAGTTCATGTACATCGATGCTTCAGGAAATGGGTCAGCTTCAGATGCCCAGGTATACAACGCCAGTGACCTCAAGGAGGGGCTGGAAGGCAACCTCATCGTGGGCTTCCCAGATCCAGACCCGCTGCCCAACGACAAGCAAGATGTGCCCTACTTCATCATGGGGGATGATGCCTTCTCCCTCACAACCTACCTCATGAACCCCTACACCTCCAAATACCTCACCCATGAAGAGAGGATCTTCAACTACAGGCTGTTCAGGGTAACATGGGTGGTGGAGAACGCCTTTGGCATCCTGGCCAACAGGTTCCAGGTACTTCTCCCCACCATGCAGCATAGCCCAGAGACCATGAGGAGGATCGTGGAAGCTTGCTGCATCCTGCACAATCTCATGCGCACCCGCTACCCAGTGTTGTAGAACAGGCTCGTGGACCTCCAACAAGGCAATGGGGACATGGAGCCTGGGGAATGGAGGCAAGGGCGAAACCTGATAGACACTGAGGATGTGCAAGGCCCCAATAGAGCCTCGCATGAGGCGAAGAAGCAGTGCAACCTCCTGAAACACTGGTGCAACTCCCCAGCTGGAGCAGTGGAGTGGCAAGACAGGATGGTAAATGCTTAATGGATGCTTCCTTCAGCCTGTCTCATCACACGGATGAGATTGGGCCATGTATCTTTGGTTGGCCTACAATGAACAGGGCGTTTAATAAAGAGTTGTGTTTATGTTTACATGTGTGGATAATTATTACATTATTATTGATAATAAAGGGCCATAGGTGTAGCACCTGGGAGGGTGGACCATACAGTCCCACTATGCTTGCACTGGAGGTTTATCTATCCCACTGCTATCTTAACCCATCCCACAAGCATGCAAAGGCTTAAACCATTTCTAAAAGTTTCCTGCAAGACTATTAAAAAAAAGAAATGAAGCAAGTGTATGAATCAAAAATAGACTTTACTAACAAGAAGCTATAAAACAAAAATGAGTCTCTGGCACTCCTCTTGGTCGCTCAGTCTTAGGGGTGAAGGGTGCAGGTGCTGTGGAGGTGGCTGGTGCTGGAGTGCTTGTCATCAGCTCCTCCAGAAGCAGAAGCAGCAGAAGTGCCAGCCCCAGAAGTGTGAGCCCGTGCTGCAGAAGCCCCAGCAGAACCAGAGTGAGGGCCAGGGGGTGGGATGGTAGCCCTGTTCCTCTTGCCAGGGCTGGCAGCAGATGGCTGAGGCTTGCTGTGCTTCCGCATGGTTATGGGGTTGCTGGCTGGCAGGGAGGCTGGCAGGAACCAAGGCTGGCAGGCAGGCTGGCAGGCAGGCTGGCAGGCAGGCAGGCACCAAGGCTGGCAGGAAGGCTGACACCAAGGCAGGCACCAAGGCTGGCAGGAAGGCTGGCAGGCACCAAGGCTGGCAGGCAGACATGAACCAAGGCTGGCAGGATGGCAGGCAGCAAGGCAGGCAGCAAGGCTGGCAGGAAGGCTGGCAGGCAGGCAGGCACCAAGGCTGGTAGGCAGATGTTGTAACTATGTATCATTTATGTGTTTGCAACTGTGTATCATTGCAACATTGTATCATTCATGTATAATCATTAAGCTTCTGTCTTCTCAGTGACCTTTTACAGGGCACGTACAGAGACAAGGAGTCAAACATTTGCAGAAATGGTTTATTCACTTGGGATTACATTGTCTGGCATGCAGCTTTGTGAAGAAGAAATATCCTGATCAAATATAAATCTTGCCATCCTGTCTGTCCTGGTATCTTGCTTTTGTTTGAGCCATTGTTAATTCTGTATATTCTGTCTGACCTAGGCTTAACCTAGGTTCTGAATAAACAATCACCCCCTTTTGAATGAGCATAATAAAAGAGCGTGTACCTGGACATTCGGGGCGCACTCATCCCGAGGAACTTCGTCTCCTGTCGTTTCTTTCTCCTTCGCTCCCTATCATGAGACGCCCATCTAATGCGGGATAGCAGATACCGCATTTTGGTGACCCCGACGTGATTCCCTAAGGGGGATACGCAGCGACGTGCTCATATCTTACTCGCTCGATGGGAGCTGTGCTTCGCCAGGCCTGAAGCGAATTGCACATCATCGGATCTGAAACACGGTCTCGACTTTCGTAAGTATGGGAGGAAACTTTTCTCAACAACAGACAGAGCATCTGAAGGAATTGAGGGAGTTAGTCGCTTCTTCTTCTAAATATTCTGCTAATTTAAAGGGCTCGCCTGTAAAAATTAAACCTATTGCTACATTATTGACTTATGTGTGGCAACATTGTCCCACTTATCCAGAGAAAGGGTCCTTAAAAATCTCCATTTGGCAAAAAATTAGTGACTATCTCCATAATCCTCCTCGTGCACCTATTGGCATTTTGGTCACTTGGAGGAAAATTATGGAGGCTTTAAAAGTCCATTATAAAATAGAAGCAGAAAGTGTATTTGAATCTCCTCCACCAAGTTATGATAACTTTTCTGTCCTTCAACCCTCCAATCCCAATGATCGTAAGTCATTACAAGAGCCTCCCTCCATCCAATCCACTTCTTTAAAAGGAGAGCTCTCGTGTCCTCCACCACCCCCGAAAGGGGGGGGTGTTGTAAAAGCCATTCAACAAGCCTTTTCTGAAGGAGAAATGGATGAGGACACCCTTGCAGCTGCCTCCCTTTATCCTATCATACAAATTGGCAATCCTCCAGCTCCTCTGTATACCCCAATGTCGTACAAAATAATTAAGGATTTAAAAGCAGCTTGCAAGGAAAATGGTATTCAATCTCGCTATGTACAGGGTCTTTTAGGATCAATAGCCCAACCAGGAGCTGACTTGATAAATGCTGATTGGCGTACATTATTTACCATGATCCTCACGCCTTCACAATTTTTGGTCTGGGAGTCAGAATTTCATAAGCGTACTGCAGCCGCAGCCGCTAGAGGCTTACCGGCAAATGTCACTCTAGATATGCTTAATGGTACTGGCACTATGCTTACCGTTGCCCAGCAGACTGCCACAGACGCAGCTGCTTTCCCTATACTACAGGATTGTGCTTTGGCCGCTGCTTGAAAAGTTGACAATGCAGGATGTGTGCCCAAATCTTTCTCTAAAGTTATTCAAGGACCTTCTGAGCCTTTTTCCTCCTTTATAAACCGTCTCACAGAAGCCTTAGAGAGACAAATTGATAATGAGGAGGCTTGTAATGAATTACAATTGAAACTTGCTTATGAAAATGCAAACGCTGATTGCCAGAAAGTTTTGCAACCAATAATTAATAAGAAAAATGTTACCCTGGCAGATTATCTTACAGCCTGCTGAATCATAGGAACCACATCCCATTCCATGTCTACTCTGGCTACAGCCATTACTGAAGGCATGCAGCAGAACATGAGCTCTCTTCTTCCCATTTCCCAACAAAACACTCGCAAAATGAGCAATTGTTTTAATTGTGGCAAGCCAGGTCACTTTAAGAGCCAATGCAGAGCCCCGGGCGGGGGAGCTAATATGTCAAGAAACCAGGTAGCTCGCCCAAAGACACCATGCCCTCGATGCCAAAAAGGCTATCATTGGGCTAATCAGTGCAGAGCCCAAAAGAATGAAGAACAGAATAACCCTGCAATCATCAAAAAACCTTTTTTGAATCAGGGAAACTAGAAACGGGGCAGGCAGCCAGCCCCACAACAAAGGCTGCTGAAACTTGCAACTTTTCTTCTTTCGCTTACGATCTTGTTGCTAATGAAACTGTTACTTATCTTCCTGGTGTTGCTGACTTTCTCTTTGTACGTCTTGTTCTGCCTTTTCATATGCCCCCCGATATTCCAGTGCTAGTCTTTCCTGTAAGGGATTTAGCTGAACAAGGTATTCTTGCCTCTCCTTTTCTGCATGATCCCACTGTATTGTCTGATGTCTGTCTGTCTGTACTAGCTAATACAGAAGTTACTGTAAATGAGGGGGATGTTGTGGCAAAAATGATTGTGCTCTTAGACCAACAACAAGAGCAACTCTATGCAATTGAAAGACCAATTAGTCAACCAAAACCTACGGTAACATTCTTATTGAATGGTCGATCCTTTCTTGGTCTTTTAGATACTGGAGCGGATATTTCCGTCATCCGAACCGCTGAGTGGCCAAACACCTGGCCTGCAGATGTGGCACCAGCGGTGAGAGGAGTGGGGGGACTCCAGGAGACTCGCATTAGCAGAAACTGGGTAAAAGCCCATTCCCCTGAGTCTCAATGCGTTGCTTATATTAAACCAGCTGTAATTCCTCTGTATACTAATTTGTGGGGAAGAGACCTTATGTCACAATTTAATGCACAACTTACCCTTTACTAACCATGCTTCGCTTGCATCTGACTCACAATAACCCTGTGTGGATTGATCAGTGGCCTCTCCCTTCTATAAAGCTTGAAGCCTTACATTCTCTTGTTCAAGAACAATTAGATAGAGGTCATTTAGAACCTTCATTGAGTCCATATAATACCCCAGTTTTTGTTATCAAAAAGAAAAACGGTGCTTGGCGCCTCCTTCAGGATTTAAGGGCTGTGAATTCGGTCCTCCTTCCAATGGGACCCCTGCAATGTGGTCTTCCAAATCCTAACATAATTCCTCAAGAGTATGACCTTATCATTATTGATTTAAAAGACTGTTTTTTCTCCATTCCATTACACCAGTTAGATAGAAAATTATTTGCTTTTACAGTACCAACTTTAAATAATCAGAGACCTACCAAACGATATCAATGGAAAGTCTTACCACAAGGCATGTTAAACAGTCCAACTATGTGTCAATTTTTTGTGGATTTAGCCTTGCAACCATACAGGAACAAATATCCTCATTTTTTAATCTATCATTACATGGATGATATATTGGTATCTGCACCTGACCCAAAGGGCACGGTATTAAAAACTCTGCCGTGCCTGACCTCCATTCTAGGTAAAGCAGGACTCACAATAGCCCCAGAAAAAGTACAATCCAAACCACCCTTTTCCTATTTAGGTCACAAGTTACTTGCTTCAGCTGCTGTTCCTTCCCTTCCCCTCCCAACACTTCCCCCAAAACCTACACTTGTGATCTTACAACAGTTCCTAGGAACCTTAAATTGGGCACGTCCTTATTTGGGTTTGACCACAGCTACATTAGCTCCTCTATTTAAAGCCCTCACACAAGGTAAAGCCCCTTCTGATGTTATCATTCTAAATAAAGAGCAGTTGCAGGCATTAAAAGACGTTTCTCATTCACTGGCTACTCGATGGGTGGATCGAGCTATAGAGAATTGCCCTTTATCAATTGCTTTACTAAATACTGTTCAGAGACCTACAGCTGTTATAATGCAATCTCATCAAACACAGGTTCTGATTTTAGAATAGCTTCATTTGTCTCACACCCCACGGACCACAATCACTAGTAAAGCCTCTGCATATTCCCAGTTGATCTTTAAAGGTCGACAAAGATGTAAACAACTCATGGGATGTGAGCCTGTTTCAATATTCACTCCTTGCTCACTGACCACGTGGGAAGTGCTATGGTGTAATTCAGAAGAAGTACAATACGCTTTAGAAGAGTGGCCAGGGCAAACTTCTTGCCATTTACCAGCAGACCCACGTTTCACTTTTCTTAAAACTCTCCCTTTTGAATGGCAATCCCCTCTCTCAATATCTCCATTAGTAGATGCACCTACGATTTATGCAGATGGGGGGAAAGTGTATGGTGCTTGTGCATGGAACCAGGAGGGAGAGTGGAAAACTAAAATTACCCCTCTGCAATTTTCTGCTCAACAGGCAGAACTTGCTGCATCTCTTATTGCATTTCAACAGTTTCAAAAAGCTCCTTTTAATTTAATAGTTGATTCCTTGTACGTTTCTCAGATTTTGAAAAATATATATCAAGCCTATTTATCTCCTAGCATATCTGTTCCTTTGTTAAAATTGATGATTCCTATACAACAATGTATCAACAGCCGTACGCATCCATTCTTTGTAGCACACATCAGGAGCCATCAACCTCTTCCTGGTATTTTACAGGAGGGAAACAAGGTGGCAGATGCAGCTGCATCAGGTAAATTAATTTGTAATCTGACAGCAGCACAAAGCCATGACTATTTTCACCAAAATAAAAAAGCATTACAAAAACAATTTTCTCTAACTCAGGCAGAAGCTGCTGCCATTATTCAACAATGCCCCACATGTAGTAAGCAAGGACATTCCATTCCCATAGGAGTAAATCCTAGAGGATTGAAAGCTTGTGAAATTTGGCAAATGGATGTAACTCAGTATCCACCTTTTGCCCCTTGGAAATATTTGCACGTTTCCATCGATACATATTCAGGATTTATTCTGGCTACTCCTCAAAGGGGAGAAGCTGTAAAACATGTAATCAATCATTCAATTCGTACCTTTGCCTCGCTGGGACGTCCAAAAGAAATCAAAACAGACAATGGACCTGCCTATACGAGTTCTGCTTTCCAGGACTTCTGTAACAGATGGGATGTAACTCACAAGTTTGGGATTCCCTATAACAGCCAGGGGCAGGCTATTGTGGAACGAGCTCACTTATCTCTGAAATGTGCTCTTGATCGTTATTCGTTGCGGGAAAAACCTCCCAACCTCCCAGCATTGCAAAATTCTCTTAACATTTGTCTTTAAACTTTAAATTTTCTTAATCTGACTGGCATTCCTCCTACTTCTGCTGCCTCATGTCATTTTTCCTCCCCTTCACCCCTCCCTAACAGACCTCTGGTACATTATCGCAGATTGCCAGATCCCGCCTGGCAGGGTCCTGCTGAGCTTCTCACCTGGGGACGAGGCTACGCTGCGATTTTACTACCAGACAAAACCACTTGCTGGGTCCCTGGTCAGGCGGTAAGACCCTATCATGGGAATTCCTCTGCTACATCTGCATCTTAAACTCTTCCTGATATTCTTGCCTATATCCTCTTTGCAATTTCTACCTTATTCATATCCTACTTATACCTTTGTTCAACATGGTCATTGGACCACATTAGAATTTCGCTTTATTAATTATGATAGTGACTGTCCTATTGTCTGTTGGCATAATAATCTTCCCTTAAATCTATCTCCTTATATTTACACATACTTCAACAAAACCTATGCTTCCTGTCAAAAGATTATTCGTGTTAAAGCCACTTCATTAACAGAAGGCTATTATACTTGTTCCATGTGGGTACATCATGAAAATGCTACCCATAGCTTTCACTCTGTCACTTCTGTTTTATTTACAGAACACTCTATCACTCACTCTTTTGTTCCTTCTTTACTCTTCCTATGGAAAAGAACCTTAAAATCTTTTCCTCTATTCAAGCTAGATATAGGGGGACCTAAATGTCCTTCTCTTGTATTACGGGTTCCTCCAACCCAATTAACATCCTTGATGAATGACCAAATTAATCTTCATTGTCATTATTGTAATTATTATCCTTTTTCTACTAATTGCATTCCCTTTTCATCTCTTAAATGTTCCACAACTAACTTGTCCATAGTCCTCTCTCCTACTTGTAATGCTTTTATATACCCAAACTCTGATCCTGTCAACAAACAATGCTTCAAAAGAACTGTCCATGACGATCCACAGAAGCCTCATAGAAAATATAATATTACTTGGACTATAAAAGACTTTCAAGGCATTCATTTAAGCTCTACAACCAATTCTTCTCACATAGAAGACTTCTACCCACCACTTCAATTTGATTTGGCAGAAATGCTTGTAGGTTCCACCGCCTACAACTCGCCTTCTCACCCAACTGAGCCTAGTCATAGAGTGGTAAATAAATATAGGTTTTATGTATGCCCCGGACAGCCCGTTTCCAACACTCAGACCCCTGCCCAACGACTTCTCGACTGCGGGGGGTCGTCGGATTACTTTTGCAAAGCCTGGTCATGTGTTTCAACTGGACATATTTATTGGGATCCGGGTACTCAGAGTGATCTCATTACTGTCACTCGTGCCACATGGGATATTCCATGCAGTGATAAAAAATTGCCCAAATGCAACCCGGTAACCATAAGGTTCACGGACCAAGGCAAGAAAAATACCCTATGGGACACTGGCTTGAAATGGGGTGCCCGCCTAAAAGGAGTCTGGCTGGAAATGCATTATGGAAATATTTTTTACATTCAACGTCACATTGAACTCCCTCGCTCTAATCCGGTGGGACCACATGAAAAGGTTATTAAATCCCCATTCTTGCAACCCATAACACAGGGGGTTAACCCATTGATTCCAATGATCAAAGCTTCCTATGCCTTGCTGAACTCTTCAAACTCATCAATTGCCTCCACATGTTGGCTTTGTATTTCTGCCTCTCCACCTTTTTACGAAGCTATCGCTTCCCAAGAATCCATTGCTAATTCCACATTAGACGAACGTTGCCGTTGGAGGAACTCCACTATTACTGTTTCTTCCATCACTGGGGTTGGTTGTTGCTTGGGAAATATTCCATCCAATTACTCACAATATTGTCATAATGTTTCTAATGGCTATCATTGTAATGTATATCTTCCTAAGAACCGCCTTGGCCACTCCCACACCATCGGAGGATACTCTGCAGTCTACACCACCTCAGGAGGAAATTTAACATCACGCCTGAAAGGAATGTATTTTATCCCTGGCAACAACTCTGTCTGGGCTTGTTCCACCGGTCTCACAGCATGTGTCTACGGGGATGAACTTATTAAATCCAAATCATTTTGCATTCAAGTATGGCTTGTACCAAAAATTAACGTGTATAACTCTGATGATTTTATATCCCTACAGGCACCCATGGAATACCCCCTCAAAGCAAAGCGAGAAATTATTAGTACTCTCACTCTAGGTTTACTGCTTGCTCTGGGCACCACGGGCGCAGCCACGGGCATTGCAGGACTAGCTGTCTCTGAACAAAAAATTACAGCTCTAGGTTCAGTCATTGATGATGATTTATTATGAATTGAGAAGTCAATTACAGCTTTGCAAAACTCCTTGACGTCCCTCTCAGAAGTGGTCTTGCAGAATCGTAGAGGTTTAGATCTGTTATTTTTAAAACAAGGGGGATTGTGTGCTGCGCTAAAAGAAGAATGTTGTTTTTATGCTGATAACAGAGGGATTGTGTTGGATTCTATGAAAGAATTAGAAAAACACTTAAAAGATAGAGAAAACGAAAGGTTAAACATGTATAATTGGTATCAAGGCTTGTTTTCTATTTCACCATGGCTTACAACCCTTTTAACTGCATTGGCAGGACCATTAATAATCATTATATTGATATGTATTATAGGACCTTGTTGTTTTAATAGAATATTGCAATTTTTGAAAAATCAATTATCCTCCATAACTGCTAATGTTAATGTGTTATTGCAAGCTCATGTTAAGTCCTTAACACCGGATGAAAAAATGTCATTGCTGAGTTACCGCTCCTTGGATAACCCTGACACTGACGGATCGCACTCCTGCCTAGATGACTGGGACGGTGAACATTTTAGAAAAAAGGTTCCTGTCTTCTTGGACAAGGAAGAAGACTCGTCATAAAAAATAAAAACAGAGGAGATGTTGTAACTATGTATCATTTATGTGTTTGCAACTGTGTATCATTGCAACATTGTATCATTCACGTGTAATCATTAAGCTTCTGTCTTCTCAGTGACCTTTTACAGGGCACGTACAGAGACAAGGAGTCAAACATTTGCAGAAATGGTTTATTCACTTGGGATTACATTGTCTGGCATGCAGCTTTGTGAAGAAGAAATATCCTGATCAAATATAAATCTTGCCATCCTCTCTGTCCTGGTATCTTGCTTTTGTTTGAGCCATTGTTAATTCTGTATATTCCGTCTGACCTAGGCTTAACCTAGGTTCTGAATAAACAATCACCCCCTTTTGAATGAGCATAATAAAAGAGCGTGTACCCAGACATTCGGGGCGCACTCATCCCAAGGAACTTCGTCTCCTGTCGTTTCTTTCTCCTTCGCTCCCTGTAATGAGATGCCCATCTAATGCGGGATAGCAGATACCGCAGGCAGACATGAACCAAGGCTGGCAGGAAGGCAGGCAGCAAGGCTGGCAGGCAGACCGGCTGGCAGCAAGCCTTGCAGGCAGGCTGGCACCAAGGCTGGCACCAAGGCTGGCACCAAGGCTGGCACC
>BLBF01000003.1:69071096-69128358 GCA_015471245.1 Laticauda colubrina
AGGCTGGCACCAAGGCTGGCACCAAGGCTGGCACCAAGGCTGGCACCAAGGCTGGCACCAAGGCTTGCAGGCAGAAATGCAGGCAGGGCAGGCAAGGCAGCCAATCCATCCGGCAGCACGTCTTTCCTCTGAATGGCGACCTGCTTCCGAGCTGCTTCCATTATATCTGCGGGGCTGACACAATACATCCTCCCCGCATGCGCAGTTAACGCCAGGCATCCATTAGGCTTTTGCTGTGCATCCGCTGTGCATCCGCTGTGCATCCACTTCATCTGTTCCATGTCCGCTGTGCATCCGCTGTATCCGTTCCGCGTCTGCTTTGCTGAGCCCCCCCAGAAGCCTAGCGGATGTGTCATCCGCTCCCATCCGCTTCCATCTGCTGGGCTTCCGTTCCGCATTCCCTTTGC
Source organism: Laticauda colubrina (assembly GCA_015471245.1). Taxonomy (NCBI): domain Eukaryota; kingdom Metazoa; phylum Chordata; class Lepidosauria; order Squamata; family Elapidae; genus Laticauda; species Laticauda colubrina. Next base: position 69,071,504 of record BLBF01000003.1, read on the forward strand.
ATCCGCCCTGCGTCCTCCCCGTGTCCGTGTTATCCGCTCCGGTTATGCAAATTTTTTCCCCTTTTGAGAGCGGATAACAACGGATGGAACATTTTGCTCTTCCGCTGATTCCTTTTTGCATCCGTTGGGCAGTGTAACATGTGCTTTACAAAGAGTAAATACCCACAATGGTATAAACTTTCTTTGGGTTTATTGTTTTATTTAAAACAATAGCATTTAATTGGCTAAAGCAGCAAATGCCTTATTATAGAGACTTAAACAACCTCTAAAAGAAATATAATCCATAATCTTTTAAAAGCATGTTTAAAGTGGGGCTTTGTTGGTATGCAGAAGCCATGCAGTAGCAACCTAATAGCACACGAGAATATTTAGTCATTCAACTATTATATAGCCTGCTTGACATACTGTCTCAAATAGTAATTTTTCTATTACCTCTAAAAAAAAAATTTGGTTTGTGGTGCTCGTGGCTGAGCACAAAACTTGCACACAAAGCCATGATCTTTCCTTCATCAGATCAGAAATATTGTCTGCTCATTGAGGATAACTCAAGTTTCTTCAGTGAATATTCTAGGATGTATCAAAAAGTGCTTTTGCATCCATATTTCTTTCATTAGAGAAAGATGAAGGAGGGAGGGAGGGAGGAAAGAAGGAAGGAAGGAAGGAAGGAAGAAAAAAAGGAAAGAAGGAAGGCTCATATTTTGCACCTTCTTGTGGGTAGTTCTTTAAATAAAATTCCAAGCCTTTGGGGTTTAAAATCATCATGACACTAGCCAGGAGGTTCTGGTACAATGAGATTCAGTGAGGCTTAGTAAACAAAGCAGATAAAGGATTATAATCTTCAACATCTCTACTACTATCAGTCTTGAATAAAGTCATTCTTTTTGTGTGCCTGATTCTCAGCAGATAAAAAGACTGAAACACATTTCTTTGCAGCAAGAAGCAGCCTTGAAGTGCTCAGGGGCCTTTCTAGCAGGTAACTGAATACTGTAACTTGGATACTTTCTACTCTGCTGCTACAGATATTCTGTAAGCATCAATTTGAAGAAACAGTGCTTGGACTGAAGGACTGCATAGAAAGTAGGACCATCAAAAAGATTATCACTACGACCTTGATCAGGGAAATCCTTCAATATTTGCATGCTAATGTCAGACTCATACAGGTGATGCCTAGTTTTTCAATTTCATATTTGGCATACTGGGAAAATCTGAATGAGGAACAGGTATAAATATGCTTCCACGACAACAACAAAAAAAGAAAAGCTATAGTTATTTATTATGTGTTTCCCTGAAAATAAGACCGGGTCTTATTTTCTTTTGGGAACCCCCAAAATAAGAACCAAGTCTTATTTTGGGGGGATTTCTTACACCAGCATGACATAGCATGCATCCTGCCGCAAGCGGCGGTACTGGCGTGCCACACTGTGTAGTATCCTTTTGTGAGCAGCGGCACTGGTGCGATGCACTAGCCTCTTGCCGCAAGTGGTGGCACCAGTGCAATGCGCCACTTGGTGTCCAGCTGCAAGTGGCCACAAGTGGCTGCAGAAGAAGTCACACAGAAGCACAACAGATGTCAGGGTGTGGGAGGTCTGGTTACGGTAGTCCTAAAGTAAGCAGGTGTGGGATGCATGGGACAGCTCCACCCCCACCACTGCGCTAACTTGATTTTTATACATGCACCTCACCCCACCTTGTATAACCAGACAATAGGGAGAGCTTAACTAGGGCTTAATTTTAGGGTAGGGCTTATATTAGGTGCAGGTATAATAATCGGGCTAGGGCTTGTTTCTGGTTGTACTACTGTCTCTGGCCTGAAACTAAAAGCTTTTGGCTTTTAGTTTTGGTTGTATTTTCAGGGAAACACAGTAGCTCCATTATTTTGTCTTAGTTCAGGAGCAAAAGTTCATCATTCTTTGTCAATTAAAGCACCAGTTTCATCCTCATGCCACTTCTTTCTCTCATTGTTTTTGAATTTCATCCCCTTGGAGGATTATTACCTAACATTTATCTTCAGAACACTCTTATATATCTTCTACATGATTTAGAGTTTTTTCCCATCAGGGAAAAAAAAATCACTTTTCCTCCTTAAATCTTTATAAATTCATTCTTGATTGTTTGGAATCCTAGGCTCATATCCATAGATATATATCTCATTATTAAGTTAGAAATTATGGTTGGGTTCATGCATTATTCTAATTCAAAGTCAAATCATGTTGTGGCTGGGGAGATGCATCAGTCAGGTAGTGGGCTTGGTATGAATGCAATAAACTCAAACTCTTTCACATATTCAATTTTGCAAGAGCAATAAAGAAAGAAATATATGTGCTGCTTCCTGATAACTCATTGAAAACAGCTTGTCAAAAATCAGCCATTTGCCTGATTTGATTCAATATCTCTCTTCTTCTCTGGTTGCTGCTAAAATAAACTAACCTGAAGAATTTATGGGAAATCTTCTGAACGTGGGTTGTAGTTCTAGGAAGCCAAAAGCTTTTAGTTTCAGGCCAGAGACAGTAGTACATTTCCTTCCCACGCATTTGACAGTGATCAACTCAAGTAATCTGAAGCTTCATATGTGAGTTTTCCTTGATGTCTGTGTCAGTCTCTCTCTCTTCCCTCCTCCTCCTTTTCTGAGCCCTGGTTTGATCACCAGCCTCTGGGTAGGGGGCTAGTTGGGGACAGTGTGTGCCACAGGCAAAGAGCAACTGGCTTCAGAAGGGATTACCCCACAACAACAGCTTGTTCCTAATGCTGGTTTTGACATTTACTAAGTGAGAGTGAAGGGGTCCCCAAATTCCTCAGGAAAGCTAATTGGCTAAAGCTGTAGTCAATGCAAAACAGTTTGGAACAGGGCAACTGACTGTGTCTACTTGATATTACGTATAGCTAAGGTTTGTTTTCAATTTGATTCCCCCCTCCCCCAAGAGCTGGCTGTTGGAATGCTTTTGGTAACAAGAAGAGAGTAAAGATCACAACAGGGTGATCCTTTTGTTGAAAAATTGCTATATGGTTCCTCTTTTCTGAGAGTGGAGCTTGGCTAGAAACTAGAGCTGCTCTCTGCCAGTTCTTCAACCTGCAGAAAATTGTATTTGCATAAGCTTTGCTGTCGTAATGGTAGTTCCTACCTTCCAAAGGCACAGTGACAGCAAATGCTGTTGCCCTCATTTACTGTGTATAGTCACATAAAAGGACAAGGATTACTAGCTGGTAGGAAAACATCCCCCAATCACTCTTCTTAATACAGGAAAACAATAGGGAGAAAGTAAGTTTTGACACATGGCAGGTTTAGCCTGGTTTCCTGCAAGTACAATATCTTGCATGGGGTATGTTCAAGGGATCCAGTAGCACCTGGCTTTAGTCCTGTTCCAGAATAGTGCTACTTTATCCAGAATAGTGCTATTGTATATTGCTAAGGCTACGTCACACTGGCCGACGGATGCAAAACGTATGCAAAAAGGACACAGCGGACGAGCAAAATTTAGGGGGTGGCTCCATCCATTGTTATCTGCTCTCAAAAGTGCCCCAAATTTGCATAAACAGAACGGAAAGGAACGGAAAGGAATGAACAAGGGTAGTACGTAGCGGGGATGTTAAACGGATGTTCATAGGAAGCCTAGTGGATGGAAGCGGATGACACATCCACAGGGGTTCCGGGAGAGAATAGCGAAGCGGACGCGTACTGGAAGGAGCGGATGCGTAGTGGATGCATCACGGACACTTATAGGATGCATAGCAGATGCGTAGCGGATGCGTAGTGGATGCGTAGGGGATGCAAAGTGTTCACTGCGCATGTGGGGAGGATGAATTGCGTCAGCTCCACAGATATAAAAGGATGCAGCTCGCAAGCAGTCACCATTCAGAGGAAAGACTTGCTGCCAGAGACATCTTGAGAGAACACCATGGGGAAGAAGAGGAAGCCTGTGCCTACTCCTACCAGCCCTGGCAAGAAGGACAGAACCACCATCCCACCCCCTGGCGCTGACTCTGAAGCTGCTGGTGCTTCTGCTGCTGCTGCTGGTGCTCCTGGTGTTGCTGCTGCTGGTGCTTCTCCTGCTGGTGCTGCTGGTGCTTCTCCTGCTGGTACTGCTGGTGCTTCTCCTGCTGGTGCTGGTGCTTCTCCTGCTGGTGCTGGTGCTTCTCCTGCTGGTGCTTCTCCTCCTGCTGCTGCTGTGATGGACCAGCCCCAAGGCCCTCAAAGCCCTGCTGCTGAAGGCCCTGAAGCCCCTGCCAGAGGGAGGAAGAGGCAAGGCAAGGAGAAGGGAGAGAGGAAACAGTACTCCATTTCCGAAGACCATGAGGAGGAGGTGCTGGAATGGCTGAGGGAGAACGAATACCTGTGGAGGAAGGGCCACAGGCTCTATCGCAACACCAAGAGAAAGCAGGCAGCTTGGAGAGAGAAGGCGGAGAGCCCGGGCTACACTTCAGATGTCCTGAAGTGTAGGTGGTGGTGGAAGCATATGCACACCTGGTAAGCTGCACCTGAAGAAATCCGAGCAGGCCGCTGTCAAGCTCACTGACCGGGAGACCTATGTCATTGCCAAGTGCAGCTTCCTGGAGGTTGAGATCCGCCACCGATGAGCAGCCCCTCTGTCAAGCCTCTCCCTCAGACAGCCCACAGAGAGCCACTCCTCTTCCAGCCAGGAGACAGCTACCATGTCCAGGCAGATGTCTTTGGAGGGCCCCACGACAGAGACCCCCCTGACAGCTGCACTCCCCATGCCGGAGGACGTGGAGGATCCCCTGTCTCAGATGGAGCAAGAAGAAGCAGCTCCACCTCCACAGAAAGCAAGCAGAGAGGCAGACCAGAGGGACAGTGCCACACTGTCCTGTTGGAGATCAGGGACACAATCAAAGCCAGCACAGATCTTCTCTCCCAGCTGGTCCACTTCAACATACCATCCTCGAATGCAAGCCCTTCATCACCTACATGAGCCAGACCCTCATGGACATGCCCGAGGCCCAGTACCAGGTGATGAAGGAGAGGATCACAGCTCTTCTGCACCACCCTCCAGGCGCAGCTGAACCTGCTCCTACCCACTCCAGGTCTGCTCCTCCACCCCAAGCGATGTCACAGCCCTTCCACGGATTTCAACAGCCCCTCACTTACCAAGCCTACCACTACCAGGACTTCCCACAGCAAAGGCAGCCATTCCCAGTCCAGGCTCAGGTTTATCGGACGCCACAGACGCCACAGATGCCTCACCTGACCCAGCTACAGACCAGACAGCCCCACTACACTCCTCCTTCCTCCACCCCACAGCCAAGCCCGTCGTCAGAACATCTGTCATCAGTCTTGGGCCTGACATCCCAGGTACTTGATGAAGGGCCTCTCAACCTCACGGGACTGAGTCAGCTCTCTGAGAGCTTCCTGCACACACCATCTCCTGTTGTACACTTGGGGCCAGGCACCCCAATGGTGCCTCAGACCAGCACTCCAGCCACAGCCACCTCCACAATCCCTGGCCCCTTTACATCTGAGACCATGGCACGCCTCAGAGTGACTGAGAAGAGTGCCAGAGACTGAGTTGTGACCTGTTCACTTTATCTTTGCTGAAGACAATTTACTTGGTTCATTTTGCTTTTGAATAAAGTCATACAGTTTGTTATTTATAAAGGTTATCTTTGCTTTGCACACTTGGTTTATTTGTTTTACTGAATAAAGTGTTGGTGAAAACTTTGAAAAAAAGGTTAAGCCTTTGCATGCTTGTGAGATGGGTAAGGATAGTTGTAGGATGGGTAAGGATAGTTGTGGGATAGATAAACCTCCAGTGCAAGCATAGAGGGACTGTATAGTCCACCCTCCCAGCTGCCACACATATGGCCCTTTTGTATCAATAACAATTTATTCATTGATCAACACATTTCAAAATAAACAAAACTGTTTATTAATGCCCTATTCATTGTAGGGCCACTCAACATACATGGCACAATCTCATCAGTGTGATGAGACAGGCTCAAGGAAGCATCCATTAAGCATCTACCATCCTGTCTTGCTACTCCACTGCTCCAGCTGGGGAGTTGCACCAGTGTTTCAGGAGATTGCGCTGCTTCTTCCCTTCACGTGAAGCTCTGTTGGGGCCTTGCACATCCACAGTGCCTATCAGGTTTTTTCCTTGCCTCCATTCACCAGACTCCATGTCCCCATTGCCTTGTTGATGATCCACAAGCCTGTTCTACAACACTGGGTAGCGGGTGCGCATGAGATTGTGCAGGATGCAGCAATCTTCCATGATGCTCCTCACAGACCCTGGGTGATGCTGCATGGTGGTGAGAAGTACCTGGAACCTGTTAGCCAGGATGCCATTCTCCACCACCCGTCTTGCCCTGGACAGCCTGTAGTTGAAGATCCTCTCTTCACGGGTGAGGTATTTTGAAGTGTAGGACTTCATGAGGAAGGTTCTGAGGGAGAAGGCGTCATCCCCCAAGATGAAGTAGGGCACATCTTGTGTGTCCTTGGGTAGGGGGTCTGGATCTGGAAAACCCATGATGAGGTTGCGTTCCAGCCCATCCTTGAGGTCACTGGCGTTGTATATCTGGGCATCTGAAGCTGACCCGTTGCCTGAAGCATCGATGTAAATGAACTTGTAGTCAGCATCAACCATGGCAAAGAGGATGATGCTAAGGAAGCCCTTGTTGTTGTAATAATTGGACCCTGAGTTGGCTGGAGCTTTGCAGGCCACGTGCTTCCCATCTATGGCTCCAACGGTGTGGGGAAAGTACCGCCTCTGATACCACTGCTCTGCAACTTTCCTCCAGCCTTCTTCAGTGGTGGGACACTGGAGGAGCTCCTTCACGTATTCTTCGATGATGGCCTGCACCACTTCTCTGACCACAATGCTGATGGTGTTGTGTGGCATCCTCCAGGCATACTGCATGTTTCTGTATGTGCTCCCAGAGGCCAGGTGGCACAGAGTCAGTGCCACCTTGAGTCCAGGGTCCAGGCTGGGACAGAAGTTGGTGTTTGCCTTGGTCAACCTGGGTCTCAGACGCTCCACAACTTCGTCAAACATGGCTGGTGGCATCTTCATGAAGTGCTGGAATGCATGAGTGTCTTCATTCCTCAGCTCCACCATCATCTTGTCATAGAGTCCAAACTCCACTCTTCTCCCGATCCATCTTCGGACCCACACAGCTCTTGGATATCTCCTTCTTCTCCTTGCGTAGAAAAGGTGAAACAGTCTGAACAGGGCTTGGTTCTGGTGTTGAATGATCGCAGCTACCAAAAGGAGTTTGTGATGATCCATGGTGGAGATCAATGGATGATATTGAAGAGCTGAAGAGGCTCTGCACACCAAGGCTGAAGAGGTCTGCACACCATGGCTGCTGAACTGATAGTGAGATCCAGGTGATTTCCTCCCCCTTCTTATAGGAAATGTTGGTTTTCCGCTTGGTGTCCTTCCACATACTGTAGACATCCTCCAGACATCCTAAAAGATACATCCCATATGCAAACGTTTTGTCTGTTTTAATGCTTTATATTCGAGCTGCATCCGCTTTCATCCTTTCAATGTCCATGCTACAAACACTATGTAGATGTTCCGCCGACCTTTCGCTTCCTCCCTCTTTCTGCTTTCTGCTGGAGCGGATGTGAGTTGCGCGGATGCCGAGAGGATACAGCGGATGTGTAATGGATGACAACGGACGTAGAACGTTTGTTGCCTGTATGTGTCATGGATGTAAATCGTACGCGCCGGAAAGTTCATCTGCTCAAAAAGTTTTGTGCAGCTCAAAATTTTTTGAGCAGATGAAATAGCAGTAGACGGATGTTTGATGGATAGAGCGTATGAAAGACGTACGCAGTGAGTACACAATGGATGCATCGCATTTTCCAACGGATGGCAAGCGTTTTTCTCCGTTTTACATCCTCTTTGCATCCGTTGGTGCAGTGTGACATGGGCTTTATCTCCTGTATCCAGGGTTGGGATCTGACTGGTATAACTACTGGTTCTGTCACTCTGCGTTGCGCATGCATTCCGAGTTGCACGAGTGCAATTTATAACCTGCTGAGTTGCCCGGACAGCTGAGCAACACTGTGTACAGTGGTTGGAAAAGCCCCTTTTTCCTGCTTTTACAACTGCAACTGTGTTGCACAAAGCAGCTGCAGTTGAAAACACAGGAAATAAAGATCAGGTAAGAGCCCAGGTGGGTGGGTGGGCCAAAAGAGCAGCAAACATAGAACTGGTTCTATGTATGCTCTCTGTTTGCTGCAACCGGTTCTCCCACCCCTGCCTATATCTGCTATATCTCTAAGATGATCTCTGGCTCAACCCAGCCCCTACCCATTTTGGGGAGCTTCCTAGCCTCAGAGAAGCCTCGGGTGGGGAGGCATTTTTGCTCCCCTAAGGCTACTCTGTGGCTCAGGAAGAAAAGAAACAAAGCATGTGAGGGGCATGTAGGACTTGTCCAAGCTCCATTTTGGGAGCTTCCTAGCCTTAGAGAAGCCCCGGGGATGTGTTTTTGCTCCTTCAAGGCTCCTCTGGGGCTCTGGAAAGCAAAAAATGGAGGGGGGGGGCCTGAGCTCCTCCCTCCATTTTTTGCCTTCCTGGGCCTCAGCAAGGGGAATCCCGGCACAGCTGATCTTATGTACAGCTGATTATCGGGAGGGAGAAAAAAGAAATACCTTCGGCAAATGTCAGGCAGGCAGGTGGGGTGAGTGAGCATCGGGCAGGAGGGTGATCGGGTGGAGGGCGTGGCCAGCCAGAACTTACTAGTGGTTCGATGACCCACACCAAATTCTTGCTACCGGTTCACCCAATCCATTGCAAACTAGCTGAATTCCACCACTGATGTGCTTAGATGAAAAAGTGTCTGTGATTGGGAATCAGGTGTCTGTCCTGAGATGACTGCACTGTGCAAAGATAGTGAAAGTCAGGAGGGATTATTTACCCATTTGCCTCAAAACTGTGCTGTTTTGAATTGAAGACCTGTATAACTCTGTGTTTCTCAATTTAGGAACTTTAGGCTATGTGAACTTCGACTCTCAGAATTCTTTCAGCAGCTAGCATGCTAGTGAAATTCTAAAGCTACAGCCCATGAAAGCTTATGCCCTACAATAAATTGTATTAATGTTGAAAGTACTATCAAAATCTTCTGATTTTTATATTGGGGTGAGGAGCTAATAATACGTTTTCTTTACCATGTATCAAGGAAAATATGACTGCAAGCCCTCCCTCCACTTCCAGCCACTTTAGGATCCTATCCTGCTACTATATACAGTGTGTAACTATGGTTATATGGTCTTTTGGAAAAAAATGCCTTCTGCAAAATTGTTAGCATTATTTCCTCAATTAGAGCCAACAAATAGGCTCTTAGATGCAATAGATAAATGATCGCCTTGCATTTATCTGCCTTACAGCAAATGTTGTTTCATCCGCCATCACCACCACTTTGGAAAAGGACACACATATATAATATGACCTAGAAACATAAATGGAAGTGCAGTAACAATTTATTTCAACAATTTATTCAACCATGTTGTTTTGAATAGAGGTGAAATATTTTGACACTCCAAGCCCTGGTTTGGGTGGGACACTTGTTAAAAGTGTTTCTTGCATGCTTCTTTGGAGGAAGAACACTGATTCCTGAATGCTCTTTTTGGTTCATATTTTCCATATTATGGTTCATATTCTTTAGTCCAAGTTCTGTTGGAATAAATTATGACATCTTCAAAACAGATGGCGTGCTGGCTGTATGGGAGAGCTTTTAGATGATTATAGGAGTTGCATAAAGGGAACAGTTTCAAAGTGATATATGAAACGGGTAGTCCTCAACTTACAACAGATCATTTAGTGACTGTTTGAAGTTACAATGGCACTAAAAAAAATGAATTGTGAACATTTTTCACACAGCTGTTGCAGCATTCCCATGGTCATATGATCAAAATTCAGATGCTTGGCAACTGACTCATATTTATGACCGCTGCAATGTCCTAGGGTCATGGAATCCCCTTTTGTGACCTTCTGACAAACAAAGTTAATGGGGAAGCAAGACTCATTTGACAACCGTATCCCTCAATTCACAATTGCAGTGATTCACTTAATAACTGTGGCAAGAAAGGTCATAAAATGGGGCAAAATTCACTTGCAACAGAAATGTTGGACCCAATTGTAATCATAAATTGAGGACTACCTGTATTTTCTGCCACTCAAAAGAACTGAGAACAAGGAACATAAATCTATGATCCTCATGCCAGATAGAATAGAAGGAAAGAATGAAAAGAAAATTGGAGTGAACAAAATAGGGAACCTGTCAAAATATTTATCTGTTTCCTTCCTTCCTTCCTCTCCCTCCCTCCCTCTCTCTCTTTCTCCTTCTGTGTGTCTGTGTGTGTGTCTGTGTGTGTGTTTGAGTCAGTTTTGATACCTGGTGACTTCCTGAACTAGTCCTTAAAGTTTTCCTGCAAAAATTTCAGAAGTGGTTTGCCATTGTCTCCTTCTTAGGGCCAAGAGAAAATGACTGGCTTAAGGTCACCCATCTGGCTTTGTGCCTAAGGTGCAACTAGAACTCATAGTCTCCCAGTTTCTAACCTGATGCCTTAGCAGTACATCAAACTTTTCAGTATGGAAAACAGTGAGAAAAGGCTGCATAAATCACGCACTGGAATACAGCAAGGCCATTCCAAAGCCAAGGAGTAAAATTGAAGTTGCCAGGACATTGAGGTGATGTAGTATGGAGCTAATAAAGGCTCAAAGAAGGGTTTGTAAAAAAACTTTGTTTAGGCCAAAAGAAAACAATAACAGGGGATTCTGAGCTGGGTTGTAAATAAATGGGGTGAAATAATCTACAAAAAGGGTAGAAAGCAAAATGTTGGGAAAGGAATGAGATAAAAAATGAGAGAAATGCATCTGTTTGTCAGCTTGTTTTGCTAGTGCCTAAATGGATAGCAAGGGGTCCCTATTGAATTTTGGTCCACCATTAACTGTGAAACAAAATGGTTTTCTTCCATCATGCACATTCACATCTAATATATCAATGGTGTCGGAGGCCTAAAAAAGCTGAGAGCAGAGTTAGTGGTATTTAATCTTATATTTATACTTTTTTCTGACATATGGCTGGTTTTCATACGGATTGTGAATTTTTCCTTGACCAAAGACAGCAAATGCTCCTCCATAGGACCCCAGGATTAAAAAAATACTTAGGCGTATGTGTGCTGCTCAAAAATGGACTTACAATAGTTCATTCAGTCACCATTCAAAGCTACAACAGCACTGAATAAAGTGACTTATGACTGTTTTTCACACTTATGACCATTGCAGCATCCCAATGGTCATATGATCAAAATTCGGTGTGTTGCAGTGTCCTGGGGTCATACGATTACCTTTTTCATCCTTCTGACAAGCAAAGTCAATAGGGAAAGCCAGATCCGCTTAACAACTATATTATTAACAACGGTAATGATTCAGTTAACAATGGTGCAAGAAACATTGCAAAATGGGTCAAAATTCACCTAACATATGTCTCACTTAGCAGCTGAAACTTTGGTCTCAATTGTGGCCATAAGTTGAGGACTACCTGTATGTAGACAACCTCTCAGCAGAGAAGCCGAAGGCCTTCTATCATATGGTAGCACGGCTAGGGTTGCACTGATTAGCACATGAAAAACAATCTCAGCGGCCAGGAACAAAGGAAAGGTTTCAAAAAAAGGAGAAACTTAAAACTTGCTATTTGTTTGGTAAAAAATTTACAGCCAGCAAGTTCATAAAATCATTTGACTGCTGGATCTGTCAGTGGAGGCTGTTTTTTTTTTTTTAATAAGCCTTGGTTTCATTTTTATAATTGAGAAGGGCTTCTAAAGAATCGTTGGCAATTAAGGCCCACTAGGGGATGGAAACCAGATGCGAATACTTATAGTCCTGGGCAGGGTTGTAAAACAATTGCAGCAGGGAGGAAAAAGGGCTTAGATCCAGAAACCACATCCCACCCCCACCACTTACAAAATGTTGTTTAAAGCTTAAACAATCCCAGATACAGGTATGCCATTTTGCCCATTCTGCTTTTTGAGAATTACCTGTCCCTTGCACTTGTTTTGCTTGCTCAGTGCCAAGACTGATGTTGATTCAAGTGGGCCTGTAAATCTGAAGGCATATATACCTTCAAGCTTAGCAAGCCTTTCAACGTTGCTTAAAAGGATAAATAATCATTTAATGGGCTGTGGTAAGAGAGAAAGTTATTAGAAAGCCTAGCATTGCTTTTGACATCTATTTTATGTCACAATTGTATCTTTAATCAAGGAAAAAGAAATAAATGGTAGGTTGAAGGTGTATATTATCCATGCCAGACCTTTTCCTTCGAAGATCTGAAATGGGTTCTGCAATATTTGCCTGGCAGAGAGATGTCTTGTATTGTAAACATCCTTTCAGGGACCAGTGCTAGAGGAGGAGCATTTATGGGGCAGTTGGGCTGAGCCTGCAGATGCCTACAAATAATCACATCAAAATACTTCAAAGCGTGGAGTGACTACCTCCTTTGCAATCTAGGAATTACATTGTACTTATAGAAGATAATGTTTGTGTCTTTTGTGTCTTTTAAAGGATGCATCAGAATGACATCACCAAGCTAGATATTTACTTTATAGAAGGAAGGTTGGTAGACTGAGTTCCAGAGAGAGGGTTTTGTGTTCTCATTGAGGAAATAGAGATACGATACACTCCCTTCAAATTTATTTTAAAAATTCATGCAAAGAACAGCAAGGGGTTATTTAAGTCCCTAAAGAACAAATCAAAGAGAATCTTGTTCCAAAAGAACTAACAGGGCATAAAACAAATATTCAGGCAGCCATATACAGCCCAGCTGAAAGTGCACTTTTGGTGGGAGAGCTGTGGAATTATTTTAAAAGATCAGACTGGCCTTTGTCCTTATTTGGTTAGATTTTTTAGTAATTAAACAACAGGTTTTCTTTTTATCCAACTGTTATTAATCTGTAAAATTGCTGTGTTTATAGTATGTTTTTGTGATGTACAGTCTCAGTGTGAGACCTATGTTTTATTTATTGGCACCACAGTTATTTCTTATTCATACACGTACTTTTTATGTGGTATATTTTACCAGTCTGAACACTTAGAGCTTAATACTGGCAGGTTTTTATGTTTTGTGATCTAGAATTCCACTTTGATACATTTATCTGGAAGTAGGGCTCAATAGGACTTACCTATGTGTGAGATATGTAGAATGTTTTCTTCAAGTGAACCTAGTGGTTTTTTACCCCTCTTTCTAAATTCTTCCCAAAGTAGAATCTTTTAAAAGGCTCATTGTCCTCCTACATTTCATGCATGATCCTTGCTTCTGAATGCTTTATGGAATATGACCCATAGCCCTGCTTATGTATGAAAGGCAAAATATATAAAAAATAAAAAGGGGAGTAAAAAATTTCTTTTTCAGAGGTATTTTTAACCTAACCAGAAGTTTAGTTAGTGTGAAACTTTTAAATGAGTATATAGCCATTAAAATATTAAATAAGCCATTTAAAATGTTATTTTCATGCTGGAAGGTGGGATTCTAATTTTGCTGATAAATCCATATTAGTCCCAGCAAATATGCTGAGAAGTGGGGTGGATTGAACTGATGGACGGTCTAAGGTCTAACCTTAGTAGGCAATGTATTAAAGATGAAAGTTAATGTTTAAAACCAGTCGGTAAAATAAACTCTTACATTGGTGAGGTGTTCCTGGTTTACTTGCACTGCTTTCAACCAGTTGCATATATTTTACATATCCCTGGAATAAACAGTGCTATGTAAAGACTAGAAGTGTGAGAAATAACCTGAAGAAATAGGAACAGGAGAAAAGGAAATCTAACTTAACCTAGTTTCCATGTGCTATCTGCTGCCCATCACCACTTGGGTCTTTTCATCTGTCCCATCACATAATTCTTTTTAGCATCTTAAGGGAAAGGATAGACAGTGTTAATTGTGTTCAGGTCACATACAGCATTCTCCTCTAATAGTAAAAACATCACACCAGTTGGTTTGGCCCATGAGTGATAGCAATTTATGTTCCCTTGTGTCTTTGAAAGTGATAGGTAGCTTATCACATCTGCATGTATTCTTCTGAATTGAAACCAATGCATTTTGTACTAGATCCTTCCCACAAAACCCTCCAACATGCGGCATCTGAAATAGCCTTGAATCTCATTTCAGGTCTGGTATGAGACTGCTTCTTCTTCAGTGTACCAACAGATGGCACAATTGGCCAGCTTTGGATCAGTTAATTATTTTTAAGTAATAGATACCAATGGTTGGACTTTTTATAAAGATGAAATAATAATTAAAGCTCTACAACAGTTCTGTGCCTTTATCTTAAAAGCTTCAGAGGAAATGTAAAAAAAAAACCCCTCTATTCTTGATTATAATTCAGTTGTCATCTCAAATTCTCAGAAAGGTTTTTTAAAGATAAATATAATCAAGAATATTTTTTGCAATAAAACAAGAATACAGTATCATGCTGCACTATAATTCCATTGCTATTACTTTTCACACATAGAAGGGCTGCATAATTTTCATACTACTAAAATTATTAAATTCCTCCAGAATTATTTCTATGGTAATTTCATTCAACATTATACTGGTAGTTAAAAGATAAAAATTGATACCAATTTAAAAAATAAAATAAAGAATACAGAATACAATAGAGTTCTTTATTGGCCAAGTGTGACTGGACACACAAGTAATTTGTCTCTGGTGTATAAGTTCTCAGTGTACATACATGCAACAAGTGATATACTAAGATTATAATCATAAAATAGAAACATCATAAATCATAAGATACAGCCCTCTGTGAGAGTTATAAGATACTAAATGATCAATCAACATAAATCATAATAGGATGCTAAATAAAAGCAATTAACATAAATCATAAGATACAAACAACAAAGTTATTATCATAAGAAGCTAAGAAAATAGATAATAGGAAAGATGAGAAGGATAATAGTAATACAGGCCTGCTAGATTGAAATAGAAAAGAAAAAAAAATAAGAAAATAAAGTAAATAAAAAAGAAATGTATAAAAAATGAGTTCCACTTTCATCAATTTTAATAACTCATCATCTTCTCTTAAAATACAAATTTGTAAAGCCTTGTTGTTCAGACCTGAGTAAGAGTTCATTAAGAATTGCAAGATATAAAAAAAATATTGATTTTAACCTTGAATAGATAGATCAACTTTATATACCTTCCTTTTACTTTTAACCTTGATCTTTAGTGCCTTCAAATACTGTTCTAGAATTCAATTTCTCAATTTTTTCTTTGTCCCTTCTCACAAAATCCTTCAAAACTTTAACAAGACTTTTGTAAATCCAGTATAGGAAAGTTATCCAGGTCACTCTTGGTTTGTTACTTTGTATCCTTTTTAATTATTGACATCAGCTGTTTCATCTTTATATCTAGTATAGCATATTTTCTATATCATTCTTGCACTCTATCATTTTTAAATCCACATTCAAATCGTTCTCAATCTTATCTGGTAAAATTTGTTCCTTTTCCATGACATCTTTTAACAGTCTGTATCTATTATTATCATTATAGATAATAATGTCAGACATTTTTAAAATTAATTTCTGAGTCCATTAATCACAAGTATCCTTCAATACATCTGGTGTTAAAGTATTTTGCTTCTTCTGTCTTAGTCAGTCAAATTTAACTGTTTATTTAATTGCAAAAAATTTTCTTGTTCCTTCAAAATCCCACCCTATAATGGTTTTTTAAGAGTTCAAGACAACATTTTCCTACAGGAAGATTTTTATAATTAATTTCAAAATCTTACATCATATCCGTCTGGGCCCATAGTCGATTTGATTCAGTTGTATCATTTTAAAACTGACTATCAATTTGCATGGCCCTAGTACACAATGACCAAAGGAAGAAAATTAAAATGAGCATTCATAAAAGGGTAGAGATATGATGGGATGGGGTAAGAAATATGTTACCCATCACAATGATTACTAATCAGATGCAATATTGACTCAGTGCTTCCAGAGTGATCCCAACCATATTTAAAGCAGAAGTTGCAGGTAGTCATTGAGGTATGACCACAACTGAGCCCAAAATTTATGCTGTTAAAGTGAGAAATTTGTTGAATGAGTTTTGTCCCATTTTACGACCTTTTTTACCACATTTGTTAAGTCAATTACTGCAGTTGTTAAGTTCGTAATTTGGTTGTTAAGTGAATCTGATTTCCACATTGACTTTGATTGTCAGAAGGTCACAAAAGGTGATCAAATGACCCCAGGTACTGCAATCGTCATAAATGTGAGTCAATTGCCAAGCATCTGAATTTTGATCACATGACCACAGGGATGCTGCTATGGTCATAATTGTGAAAAATGGTCATGTCACTTTTTTCAATGCCATTGCAATTTCGAATGGTCACTAAATGAACTGTTGTAAGTTGAGGACTACCTGTATTATAACAATTGGACTGAATCAGACAGCTTTCTCTACTCTGAGCTTGGAACCACAAGGCAAATAAAGATGAATGGTTAGAGGACACTTCTGGGAAGAGTGCTGAGGAAGGAAGGAAGGAAGGAAGGAAGGAAGGAAGGAAGGAAGGAAGGAAGGAAGGAAGGAAGGAAGGAAAAATAATGGAAAACAATCTATAGCCCTAAGAGCCACTGCTGAGTTTGATATATATTCACTGCCCAAATGAAGAGAAATGTCTTCTTAGGTAAACAAGGATGCTATGGTATTCCTTTAGAGAGGAAACCTATTTAAGGGAATGGATCCATGTAGATAACACTTAACATTACTCATCTGGGCTTTACGTAAGAAAACTCTTGGTGCTAGCCTGAAAAATTGTGGTGTTTGAATATAAAATATACTTACAGTAGCAATAGCAATGGCACTCAGACTTATATACCACTTACAATATTGGTGATATCACTGTCTAATTTTAGCCCATGCATCCAGTGATGGATGGTTGCCAGTCTGACTGACATTCTTTGATCATAGGAGCATATCCAAGTTCTAACTTCTGTTTAAGAAACTTAAGAAATTATCAGTGACTACTAATCTTGATGCCTCTGTAATTTATCATCCGGTATCACTTACAGAGAAAGGCAAGCAAAAGAAAACCCTCCTGTCTTCCTTTGTTCTTTCTAAGCATCTCATTGATCAACATGGAAAATGAGATGCTGGATAAGTTAGGCTGTCAATCCACATTTGTAAAAATCCTCTTTTAATTTATTTAATTAAATATCAATCAATATTTAATTGATGTAATCAATATTTCTCCTTCAAGTTACTGTCTTCTTTTGTGAACTTTCCTACATATTTCCCAAATATATTTTGTACTTGTATTCAACTTATGAGGCAATATTCAACATCTGGCAGTATTTGATAAGCAGTAATGTTTTGCTATGCGGCTTAGACTAGAGTTTTATAATATGATTCAGCTGATATCGGATATCTGTGCATCATTCAAATGTTGATTTGCTATTGATCATATATAATATATTTGTAACATGAAAAGCAGATATATATGAATAGTAGGCAATATTCAATGTTAAGAAAAGTAAGTCAGAAGTCTCCAAACTTGGCAACTTTAAGACTTGTGGACTTCAAATCCCAGAATTGTCTTGCCAGCTATGGAATTGAAGTCCACAAGTCTTAAAGTTGCCAAGTTTGGAGACCCCTGGCCGAAGTGATTGGGCATGATTGTGCCATCACATAGTTGTATGTGATATCACTATAGACCATCAAATATTTTGTTATCAATTTATTATTATTGCATTTTGACGGAGAAGGATGTTTGTGATGTTTTCCTTTCTCAAGTGGCTTCACCAAAATCAAGCAATGAACTATCTTGGATCACCCAGCAATGCTGTCACAGGGCATCTCTCACCAAAGTGGTCAGCCATGATTTCCTTGTGCTCAACCATTGCGTTATATAGTAGATTAGCAGTTGGCACGTCACTTTTGATGCATCTGGCAGGAGGCCGTCGAGGGATTTTCTTCCTTCTCTGGGGTTAATCCTGCCTCCTCTATCATCCTTCTTTGATTATAGAGGCCTGCCACTTGGGCAGATAAAACACTTTATTCATGAGGCCCTGACAGCCAGGCAGAGCAAGGAGATGTTGAACTAGGAGGCAGTCTTGGAAAAGAGTAGGAGGGGAAGATCAGTGGGAAATTTCCAGGGCACATCAAATAGATGGATCATGAGTGAGAGAGTTGGGTGATTCACATACACATGCAAAATGGCTATCTCAGCTGATCTCCACTGTCTGCTTCTTGCATTTTAAATTGATCTTGCAGATTGCAGGAGTTGTTGCTACAAGAGGAAATTCAAATTCAAAATTCAAGGAGAGAAGCAACTGGGAATTAAGGGGAAACTTCCTAAGAGTGAGGACAATCAACCAGTGGAACAGTTGCCACCAGACGTTGTAGGGGCTTCATCACTTAAAAAGAGATTGGATAGCCATTTGTCTGGAATGGTATATATAGGCTCTCCTATATATAGCAGGGTTTTTGACTAGAAAACCTCCAAGATCCCTTCCAACTTCATGATTCTATGATTCTCTGGAAGGGAAAGGAAGGGAAGGAAAGAGAGGCGTGGGAGGAAGGAAGGAAGGGCAATGGTTGGAAACTAATCAAGGAGAAAAGCAACCTAAAACTAAGGAGAAACTTAATTAATCCAACATTGAGGACAATTAACCCATGGAACAACTTGCCTCCAGAAGTTGTGAGTGTTTCATCGTTGGAGGCTTTTTAAAAAGAAACTAGACAATCACTCATCTGAAATGGTATAGGATTTCCTGCTTAAGCAGGGGGTTGGACTAGAAGACTTCCAAGGTTCCTTCCAGCTCTATTCTGACGGATTAATCCAGGGGATCAGGAGAAGAATCCATTTGTAGAAAAGCCTAAAGACAAGCTAGCGAGGAAGTAGTTTCTTTTGAAAATTCAGAGTCCTCCAAGTGGTCTCTCTCTGGCCTAGAGTGTCTTTTCTCATGTTTTATCTTCTTCAGTATGTCCATTCTCTTTTTATCTCTCTCTCCTTCACCTGGATTTAGGAATCTCAGCAGAGGAAGGGGACAGTTTCAGTTCATGTAGAAAATTGCAAGGAAGCTAAAGCAGCACTGTGTATAAATAGAATTAATCATAAATATGTGTCTCCTGGATATATCTGACTAAAAAAAAATAATTCAGATAAGCTGAGTGCGTCTTTGAAGTAAACAGTCCACTTCATCCATATTAACATAATGTATGTTTGTTTATTTATATCCCGCCTTTATTTGTATAAATAAATCAAAGCAGCTAATATATTCAATACACGTTCCTCCACCTCTTTTCTCCAAAAACAACAGCAACCCTGTGAGTTGGATTGGACTGAGAGTGTGCGATTGGCTCAAAGTCACTTATATGGCTTTCATAGCTAAGCTGGGACTTGAATTCACGGTCTCTGGATTTCTAGTTTGGTGCCTTAACCACTAGACCAAACTAGTGCTCTAATTTTTGGAATAAGAAGTTAAAATATTAACAAGGCAAATTGTTAGTAAATCCTACTTTCCTACTAGATAGACCTACTTGCCACAACACTGGTTTCTGATATATTAACTGACAGTGGAATGCTAAATATGGTTATTTTTAAAAAACTGACTGGTGAAAATGCCATGGATTTTTTTCCCTGTAGTCTTTAATCATTAATACTAATTTTCCTAATTTCTTATTCTCTGTTTTTATCATTCAAAAAGTCAACCTTGCATGTTTTGTGTTTCACCCATTTTCAGTCTTTTTATTTGGATCCCATCTTGAATTGCCATTGCGTGGAGGGATAGCCTCCAAGTATTTGAAAATAAATACATTCATAAATACATACTCTCAGGAAAGCACGCATAATAAATCTGTTTTAAATAAATCTATTTTTTGGAAGATGAAGATTTCCATTCTGGGTTCAATTGTGACATTGCAGGGATTATTGGAGAAGCAACACCACATGCTTCCCATTTACAAAATGATGGAATGCAAATATTCATATGGGAGATTGTTCTCCCTCTCCATGAATGCAATATACTGCTTACTTAGTTATTCTACGTATTGATGAAGTGGGCTATGATCCCTGAGAGATTATGTAAAGATAAATTATTGGTATCTAAATTGCCTCAAGGTTCTCCTTATTTTTGTTTTGATGCACTAACACCTCTATCTCTCTGGAAAATGATTTATAATCAATCTATAAACAATAGGCAAGGTATAAACTAGTTTTAATCTAAAATGTTGTTTTCAAACCACATAGGGAAGATTTTTTTTTTTAAAGAGCAAAGAGTTCTGGGAGAAGATTTAGTTTTCTCCCTTTCTAGGTTGATAATCTTAACCAGATTATGCCATTAATTGTAATTAAGTAAAAGATTAAGTGGAACAGGGCAATAAATGATTTATTTTTAGTAAAATTAAACTTGATTTTAAGCTTTGCATGCACTGGGCACAAGGCAAGTCACCAATTTCTCAGTTTCATATCCACTTCTGTTTCTGCATATTGCAGTAATAATAAAGTATGACTTCAGTTTATTTTACAAAAATATTAATGCTTGTGAGGAATAAAGCATATTTATATCCAGGACACACAATTCTAGATTTAAGATGGCCCCTAACTGTACTCCTCTTCAAAAAAGAGAAGAGAACAAAGTAAAGCTCAACAAAAAGAAAAGTATAGGGAGAAAAAGTCCTATACAAATCTTGCACATTTGAAATATGACACATTCTGTGTTATACAAAACAACTAGTTATATCCTTTGACAGTTTCCCTCAGAATGAACAGGATGTTTGGAGAAGTTTTCCTGCAAAGAAGTTAAAGCCTACTATTAGAGCATCAATTGATTTGACTGTCTTGGATTGTGCAACTGACCTGTCCCACTCTTACTGTTTTCCTTGAACAAGGGCAAAAAGGTGGTCATAGATGGAAAAGTCACAAACAGGCTAGATCCCAGAATTTGGATACAGGTATTACTGTGTTCCAGTTAGTTATAAAAGGAATTGACCTCTAAGATTATTCAGTCACAGCTCCAGATTCCAGTTCTTAGCCCATGCTTCATCTTCAGTTATTCCACATTCCAGGTTCATGCTAATCTGTCTTCTTAATCATCTTTATCTGTTCTTCATTATGCATAATTCATTTTGCTCTTTAAAGCTACACAAGGCACTTTAGAGAAATTAGCATATTTTAAAAATTTTAAATTTGATTTGCTGACTTCATTTTAAAATTTGATTTGTAGACTTTAAAAGCTCCTGGTAAAATGAATAATTTTACAACCATAAGGTCTGAATAAGATGACATCTATGCTTTTATGCTTTCATGCACTAGTCCTTAAGGCTTGGTCCCACTGGCTGAAGGATGCAAAACGTATGCAAAAAGGACACAGCGGACGAGCAAAATTTCAGGGGTGGCTCCATCCATTGTTATCCGCTTCAAAAAGTGGTCCAAATTTGCATAAACAGAACGGAAAAGAACGGAAAGGAATGAACAAGGATAGTACGTAGCGGGGATGTTAAACGGATGTTCGTAGGAAGCCTAGCGGATGAAAGCGGATGAAACATCCGAAGGGATTCCGGGGGAGAATTGCGAAACGGACGCATAGCGGAAGGGGCGGATGCATAGCGGATGACACGGATGCATCACGGACGCTTATAGGAAGCAAAGCGGATGCATAGCGGATGTATAGTGGATGCAAAGCGTTCACTGCGCATGCGGGAGAATTGCATCAGCTCCATGGATGTAAAAGGATGCAGCTCGCAAGCAGTCAGCATTCAGAGGAAAAACGTGCTGCCACAGACATCTTCGAATAACACCATGGTTTGTCAGTCAGGGAAGAAGAGAAAGCCTCTGCCTATTCCTGCCAGCCCTGGCAAAAAGGACAGAACCACCATCCCACCCCCTGGCACTGACTCTGAAGCTGCTGGTGCTTCTCCTGTTGCTGCTGCTGCTGTTGCTGCTGGTGCTTCTCCTGCTGCTGCTGCTGCTGCTGTGCTAGTGCTGCTCCTATTGCTACTGCTGCTGCTGCTGTTGTGGACCAGCCCCAAGGCCCTCAAAGCCCTGCTGCTCAAGCCCCTGAAGGCCCCGCCGCTGAAGCCCCTGCCAGAGGGAGGAAGAGGCAAGGCAAGGAGAAGGGAGAGAGGAAACAGTACACCGTTTCCGAGGACAATGAGGAGGAGGTGCTGGAATGGCTGAGGGAGAACGAGTACCTGTGGAGAAAGGGCCACAGACTCTATCGCAACACCAAGAAAAAACAGGCAGCTTGGAGAGACAAGGCAGAGAGGCTGGGCTACACTGCAGACGTACTCCTGGGATGGTGGAAGCACATGCACACCTGGTATGGCAAGCCACACCTGAAGAAATCTGGGCAGGCCGCTATCAAGCTCACTGACCGGGAGATGTACGTCATGGCCAAGTGCAGCTTCCTGGAGGGTGAGGTCCGCCACCGAGGAGCAGCCCCTCTGTCAACCTTCTCCCTCAGACAGCCCACAGACAACCAGTCCTCTTCCAGCCAGGAGACAGCTGCCCTGTCCAGGCAGGTGTCTTCGGAGGGCCCCACGGCAGAGACCCCCCCGACAGCTGCACTCCCCACTTGGAGGATCCCCTGTCACAAATGGAGCAAGAACCGGCAGCCACCAGAGACCAACCCACACTCACACCCACACCCAGCTCCACAGGATGCAGGCAGAGACGCAGACTGGAGGGCGAGAGCCACACTGTCCTGTTGGAGATCAGGGACACCATCAAGACCAGCACAGAACTTCTCTCTCAGCTGGTCCACAGCAACATACAATCCTTGGACCGGAAGCCCTTCATCACCTACATGAGCCAGACCCTCATGGACCTGCCCGAGGCCCAATACCAGGTGATGAAGCAAAAGATCACAGCATTTCTGCACAACCCTCAAGGCCCAGCTGAACCTGCTCTGACCCAGTCCAGGTCTGCTCCTCCACCCCAGGTGATATCACTGCCTTTCCACGGCTTTCAACAGCCCCTCACCTACCAAGGCTATCGCTACCAAGACTTCCCACAGCAGAAAAAACCCTTCCCAGTCCAGGCCCAGGTTCATCGGACGCCACAGACGCCACACCTCGCCCAGCTGCAGACCAGACAGCCCCACTACACTCCTCCTTCCTCCACCCCACAGCCAAACCCGTCAACAGACAACCTGTCATCAGTCTTGTGCCTGACATCCCAGGTACTTGATGAAGGGCCCCTCAACCTCACGGGACTGAGTCAGCTCTCTTAAAGCTTCCTGAACACACCACCCCCTGTTGTACTCTCTGGGCCAAGCACCCCAATGGGGCCTCAGACCAGCACTCCAGCCACTGCCACCTCCATAGTCCCTGGATCCTTTACACCTGAGACCATGGACATGCCTCAGAGTGACTGAGAATAGTGCCAGAGACTGAGTTGTGACCTGTTCACTTTATCTTTGCTTAAGACACTTTACGTGGTTCATTTTTCTTTTTAAATAAAGTCATACAGTTTACTTAAAACAGTTATTAATAAAGGTTATCTTTGCTTCACACACTTGGTTCATTTTTTTTACTTAATAAAGTGTTGGTGAAAACTTTGGAAAAATGGTTAAGCCTTTGCATGCTTGTGGGATGGGTAAGGATAGTTGTGGGAAGGGTAAGGATAGCTGTGAGATAGATAAACCTCACAGTGCAAGCATCATGGGACTGTATGGTCCACCCTCCCAGCTGCCACACATATGGCCCTTTTGTATCAATAACAATTTATTCATTGATCAACACATTTCAAAATAAACAAAGCTCTTTATTAATGCCCTATTCATTGTAGGGCCACTCAACATACATGGCACAATCTCATCAGTGTTATGCAACAGTCTCAAGGAACCATCCATTAATCATCTATCATCCTGTCTTGCCACTCCACTGCTCCAGCTGGAGAGTTGCACCAGTGTCTCAGTAGGTTGCGCTGCTTCTTCCCTTCATGTGAAGCTCTGTTGGGGCCTTGTTCATCCACAGTGCCGATCAGGTTTTGTCCTTGCCTCCATTCACCAGACTCCATGTCCCCATTCTTTTGTTGATGGTCGACAAGTCTGTTCTGCAACAGTGGGTAGCGGGTGCGCATAAGATTGTGCAGGATGCAGCAATCTTCCACGATGCTCCTCACAGTCTCTGGGTGATGCTGCATGGTGGTGAGAAGTACCTGGAACCTGTTGGCCAGGATGCCTTGCCCTGGACAGCCTGTAGTTGAAGATCCTCTCTTCACGGGTGAGGCATCTTGAAGCATAGGGCTTCATGAGGTAGGTTCTGAGGGAGAAGGCGTCATCCCCCAAGATGAAGTAGGGCACATCTTGTTGGGGGTCTGAATCTGGAAAACCCATAATGAGGTTGCATTTCAGCCCCTCCTTGAGGTCACTGGTGTTGTATACCTGGGCATCTGAAGCTGACCCATTGCCTGAAGCATCAATGTACATGAACTTGTAGTCAACATCAACCATAGCAAAGAGGATGATACTGAAGAACCCCTTGTAATTGTTATAATTGGACCCTGTGTTGGCTGGAGCTTTGCAGGCCACGTGCTTCCCATCTATGGCTCCAACGGTGTGGGGAAAGTTCCACCTCTGATACCACTCTTCTGCAACTTTCCTCCAGCCTTCTTCAGTGGTGGGACACTGGAGGAGCTCCTCCACGTATTCTTCGATGATGGCCTGTACCACTTCTCTGACCACTTTGCTGATGCTGTTGTGTGGCACCCTCCAGGCATACTGCATGTTTCTGTATGTGGTTCCAGAGGCCAGGTGGCGCAGAGTCAGTGCCACCTTCAGTCCAGGGTCCAGGTTGGGATGGAAGTTGGTGCTCGGCTTGGTCAACCTGGGTCTCAGACGCTCTACAATTTCATCAAACATGACTAGTGGCATCCTCATGAAGTGCTGGAATGCACGAGGGTCTTCATTCCTCAGCTCCACCATCAGCTTGTCACACAGTCCAAACTCCATTCTCCTCCCGATCCATCCTCGGACCCACACAGCTCTTGAACGTCTCCTTCTTCTCCTTGTGTAGAAAAAGTGAAACAGTCTGAACAGGGCTTGGTTCTGGTGTTGAATGATCGCAGCTACCATAAGGACTGTGTGATGATCCATGGTGGAGAACAATGGATGATGTGGAAGAGCAAGACCAAGGGTGAAGAGGTCTGTACATCACAGCTGCTGGACTCATACTGAGATCCAGGTGATTTTCTCCCCCTTTTTATGGAAAATATTGGTTTTCCGCTAGGTGTCCTTCTACATACTCTAGACATATTGCAGACATCCTAAATATCTGAGATACATCCCATATACAAACGTTTTGTCCATTTTAATGCTTTATATACGAGATGCATCTGCTTACATCCTTTCTATTTCCATGCTACTAACGTTGTGTGGACATTCCGTGCACCATTCGTTTCCTCCCTCTTTCCATTTTCAGCTACAGCGGATGTGAGTTGAGGGGATGGCCAGAGGATGCCGAGAGGATACAGTGGATGTTTAACGGATGATAATGGACATAGAACGTTTGTTGCCTGTATATGCCGTGGATGTACATCTTACACGGTGGAAAGTTCATCTGCTCAAAAAGTTTTGTGCAGCTCAAAACTTCTTGCGTGGATGAAATCTCAGTGGACAGATGCTCAATGGATGGAGCATATGAAACACGTATGCAATGAGTACACAATGGATGCATCGTGTTTTCCAATGGATGGCAAGCTTTTTTGTCTGTTTTACATCCTCTTTGCATCCGTTGGTGCAGTGGGACATGGGCTTTAATCACACGTTCACGCCTGCTGGAAAAATACTTTCTGTGGCATCAATTTAACTTAAACATTCAATAATCTCTAGTCTTTCTCTCCCCACACCAATCTTTTTCTTCACTTTGAAATATCCTTAGGCCTCAGATCAAATTAGAAACTTTCTATAAAATAGAAAGGCACTAAATTTTATGTGGCTGAAATTAGAAAGCAGGTGCTTGAACTGATAAGGGACTGTGATCAGGATCAGTCAGGATCTGATTTGATCTGGATTTGTCCAAATGACCAAGAGAAACTTCTTGTAAAGTCTCCAAATTTCCACTCCCTTTTTCAAGTGCAGTAGTAGTAGTAGATAAAAATAGAGAGTTTGTCTTAAATTCACACTTTTTGGGCTTGATGAAAGCATGGAGTGAATCTCTACTCCTAAACCTCAGCATAAAGGTAGTGCCACAGATCAGTTTCTTAAGGGCCTGTCACATAGGCTGACGGATGCAAAACGTATGTAAAAAGGACACAGTGGACGAGAAAATGTTCCATCCGTTGTTATCCACTCTCAAAAGTGCCCCGAATTTGCATAAAGAGAGCGGACAACAACAGAAAGGAACGGACGGGGAGAGGATGTAGCCAGGATGTTAAGCGGATGCTCCATGGAAGCCTAGCGGATGGAAGCAGATGGAAGTGGATGGCACATCCGCCGGGCTTCCGGGGGAGCACAGCAAAGTGGACGCACAACAGAAGGAACGGATGCAGAGTGGATGCCAAGCGGATGAAGCGGATGCAGAGCGGAAGCCTAGCGGATGCCTAGCGGATGCAAAGCGTTCACTGCGCTTGCGGGGAGGATGCATTGCGTCAGCCCCGCGGATATAAAAGGATGCAGCTTGCAAGCAGGTCACCATTCAGAGGAAAGACCTGCTGCCAGACATAGCTCCAGCCAGCCAACAACCATGGGGAAGAAGAGGAAGCCTGTACCATCTGCTGCCAGCCCTGGCAAGAAGGACAGGGCCACCATCCCACCCCCTGGCCCTGACTCTGCTTCTGCTGGGGCTTCTACTGCCCGGGCTGACTCTTCTGGTGGTGGGGCTTCTTCTGGCACTGCTCCTGGTGCTGGTGCTTCTGCTGGTGCTTACTCTGCTGGTGCTGCTCCTGGTGCTGGTGTCCCTGCTGGTGCTTACTCTGCTGGTGCTGCTCCTGGTCCTCCTGGTCCTGCTGGTGCTGCTGGTGATCCTGGTCCTGCTGGTCCTGCTCCTGCTTCTGGTCCTGCTGGTCCTGTGGTGCTTACCCTGCTGCTGCTTATCCTGGTGCTGCTGGTGCTGCTGGTGCTGCTGGTGCTGCTGGTCCTGCTGGTCCTGCTTTTGCTGCTATTGTTTTTGTTGCTGCTGCTTCTGGTGGTGGTGGAACAGCCCCTAGAACCTTGAAGCCCCAGATGGCCCTACCAGAGGGAAGAAGAGGCATACACGTGAATGGGAGAGGAGGCAATACTCCATTGAAGAGGAACATGAGGATGAGGTGCTGGAATGGCTGAGGGAGAATGAGTATCTATGGTGGAAGGAACACAGGCTCTATCGAGACACCAAAAGGAAGCAGGCAGCTTGGAGAGAGAAGGCGGAGAGCCTGGGCTACACTTTGGAGGTCCTCCTCAGCTGGTGGAAGCACATGCACACCTGGTACGGGACGCTGCACCTCAAGAAATCTGGCCAGGCCACGGTCAAGCTGACGGACCGGGAGACCTACGTGATGGCCAAGTGCAGCTTCTTGGAGGGTGAGATCCACCACCGAGGAGCAGCCCCTCTGACAACCCTCTCTCTCAGGCAGCCCACAGAGAGCCACTCCTCTTCTGGCCAAGAGTCAGCTCCTTTGTCCAGGCAGGTATCTGTCTTCCCACGACGGAGACCCCCCCAACAGCTGCACTCCCCGTGGTGGAGCACATGGAGGACCCCCTGACGCAGTGGGAGCAAGGAGAGGGCACTTCCAGCAGAGACCAACCCACATCCACCCCCAGCTCCACCTCCACAGAAAGCAGGCAGAGAGCCAGACTGGAGGGCAGTTTTGAGCAGATGAAATGTCAATAGACGGATGCTGGACGGATAGAGAGTATGAAAAATGGACGCACTGAGTACAGAACAGATGCATCGTGTTATGGCAAGTTTTTCTCTCCGTTTTACATCCTCTTTCCATCCATTGGTGCTGTGTGACAGGGGCTTTAGGTGTGTTGTAACTGGATTGAAAAAATTTAACAAAGGAATAGCAATAGCACTTAGACTTATATACTGCTTCACAGTGTATATACAGCCATCTCTAAGTGGTTTACAGAGTCAAAATATTATCCCAACAATCTGGGTCTAATCTAATGCTGTGGATTGGTTTTGCTTCCCCAGTGTCTGATTATGAATTAGGCAGTGAGTTATTTATTTATTATTAAATTTATATCGTTAGTTTTCCTATCTCCTGTTCAAAAAGCTTCACCACTGCTATGACAGCCCTACCATACTCTAAAGGAGAAGCTCAAAGAGGCCATTCCTCTGTGCTAGAGACAAATCATGACTAAGCTACAAAAAGTCTAAATAGCCACCAAGTGGCAGCAAAGAATTTTCTGTCTCTCTTTTGTGCCTTCTTTTGGTCATCTGGATCTTTTCAACCTAGTTTAGAACTACAGTAGATCATTTTTCTCCTAGAAACCCAACCAATTCCTCTGAAACTGGATCTCTTTCTCGGCAGATGGAGAGAGTGGTTTTTCTTGTGCTCTGAAAGGAGAAGGGAGATCAGTGCTTTCCTTTCTGGCTTGGAAAAAATGGGAGGGATTTCTGCTCTTTGAAGGCCAGAAGACATAGGATTCCCTTCCACACTACTATATTTTATTGGAGGAAATTTAAGGAAAGTAAAATAAAGGCAATGCATTTGTTTTAACACTGGAGTTTTATAAACTTTTAAGAGTTATTTTTAAAAAATGGAAATCTGATCATAAAATGTTTCACGTAAAGGAAGGGTTTAAATTATTTGAATGCCTAGAGCCAGTTCCTGTTGATAGCAAACTCTTCATGTAGACTCAAAAATCACTCCAGGGTACAAAGTGTCCCCCAATGGGAAGCCATTGAGATGCATTGAGCTTCATATTTCATTATCTCCAGGCCATAGATTGGCTAGGACAGTCAATGGGTCCAGTAGTCCAAGGTATCTTAACAATTGCCAACTAAGGAAGGATGCTTTTGTTTTTGTACTTGTAGTCTAACATGGTCTCCAGCAGAGTAAAGAAATCTTCACACTCCTTGTCCTTCTCAACTAAAGAAGACGGGGTGGCAGCCAGAGGTACAGGGACCAAAGTGCTCCATGCCAGCTGCTAGACTCTTTGTCACCAATCTGATTGGTAGACTAAACAGCCAGGACCCAGCCTGATCTTTCCCTCATTCTCTCTCCAGTGTGAGACGAGTGCTATATAGAAGGAGACAATGTAGGCTATCAAGGAGAAATTACCGCAAGAGCATTCCTGCTAACAAGGAGGGAGGCGGAGTCGGCATGCAATGGTTTGCATCAAAACTGGCAGCAACTCACAACTGGGAAGCCTTTGCGGAGGGGGTGGGAAGAACAGCATTAACAAGACTGCCTGCTTAGTGGCAGGGTGGCTGAGAGTCCCAAGCAGACAGGTCACCAGGCTAAGCGGGAAGACTTTGAGAATACTTTGCTCCACTGCCTAATGGCTAACACTGCCTTTTGCAGCAGTGTTGGCTGGAGTGGGCAATAGGAGCAAATCACCCAAGTGCTGCTAATAGCCAGGCCCCAATCAAAATACAAGTTCAGCAGCTGAAATACACACTTGAAATATAAACCCAAGGATTCTTTCAGTTTCTTTCTCTTGACAGGGAAATTAACTTCAGTGGAAGAAAAACAAGGGATAAACAATGATAGACTAACAGGGTTGGAAGGGACCATGGAGGTCTTCTAATCCAACCCCCTGCTCATGAAGGAGATCCTGTACCATTTCAGACAAATGGCTGTCCAATCTCTTCTTAAAAGCTTCCAGTGTTGGAGTATTCACGGCTTTTGAAAACAAGCCATTCCAGTGATTAATTGTTCTAATTGCAAAGCAATTTCTCCTTAATTCTAGGTTGCTTCTCTCCTTGATTAATTTTACATGAAAATATTGACAGAAAGAAAAAGTAGGATATATCCCATATATTTCTGTTTATTGCTTAGGTGGATTTCTAACCCAATCTTTATTAAATGGTTTTCCAAGCCATTTTTTTGAATTCATTTATTTCCATTCATGCTATTCCACATTCCCCAAGCCCAGATGGTCATCTCCTTTGGTCGGAAACATACCTTGGCACTTTTAAAACCTTTGTAATTCAGTCAGCACTACATATGTTGATCATGTAGTTAAATAAACCATCAATCAACCATTCAGCAATTTCACAGTTGTAAAAAATAATAAAAGCACTTATCCAATATTTTCCCTCAAAACTCTTAGGTAATTTAATAATCTTGACCATAAATATATATATTCCTCTGTTAATTTTTCATATTAGAGGCAGATGGCTGATGTGGAACTGAGTAACCTATAACATATTTTCCTAGTCTTTTAAAAATCTCCATCATTTTCAAAATTTCTTTCTTTCCTGTTCACTTCTTGTGTTATGTACTTTTTAGCATGCTATGGTCAGTGAATGTCACTTAATGAAGCTTTCTCGTCAAGTCAGTTTCTAAACAACTTTCAAGCTTGCTGGCCAAACGGTTCCCTGCTAAGCAAATGAAGCTAGGAAGAAACATCTGGCTGTCTGGAAGAGGCTGGCTTATCAGTTTTAATTCATGGGGGGAAAGCAGATATCAGGTGAAGAAAGTTTGTTTACCATCTGACTGTTCAAAGAAAAGTCATCAGGAGCTTTATCTGTTTGGGCACCTTCTTGTCTACAGGGAACACATCAGAGATGCAGGCATTGATTTCCCAAGAATAAATATCCCTCCAAGTTAAAATAATAAAAAATAAAATAATAGAAAACAATGCTTTAAAGTAGCCAGTTGAACAAGAGGAGAAACATAGAAACAAAAAAGGAGAATATGAGTTTATTTATTTATTCAGTGTATGGTGTCTCATATGTGGACTAACATTTCACCTAGACACAATAACACAATAAAATACAAATGTTAAAAAGATCTATGTTCATTTACCAGTGTCCAGACCATCTCTTTAAAGTACAACTTTGTTTATATGAAAAGGATAGGTTTATAGGCTGATAAATTATGACTAACTGACCCAACAAAGATACCTCTGATGTAGCTTGTGCATTTAAAAGAAATT
The DNA here is from genome assembly GCA_015471245.1 of Laticauda colubrina. Classification (NCBI taxonomy): domain Eukaryota; kingdom Metazoa; phylum Chordata; class Lepidosauria; order Squamata; family Elapidae; genus Laticauda; species Laticauda colubrina. The sequence goes on from BLBF01000003.1 coordinate 69,102,499, forward strand.
CTTGTTCAATTGTATACCTTCTGCTCATTGCTCAGTTGCCTTTTAGTTTTTTCCTATGTATTCTTCTCTTTGGTGAATTCAGTCTACAATACTGATGTGAAGAAATTGCCCATAGCAATCATCCATTTAGAATCTAAGAGACCATGAGTTCTAATCCTGCCTTAGGTACAAAGCCCACTGGGTAACCTCACACTCTCTCAGCCCTAGAGATGAGGCAATGGCAAACCACTTCTGAAAAACCTTGCTAAGAAAATTTCAGGGACTTGTTTAGGCAATCAGCAGAAGAAAAGACTGATTTGAAGGCACACAAGAAAAAAAAAGTTTCATTTTCTACTAAAAGATCCATACAATTGGTGCCTTTACATCTGATAGGAGTGGAGGTTTGACAATTGATATGTATATAATAATATTCACTGGCATGCATGGCTATGGACTAGCACAGTTGACAAATAAACAGGCTGAATTTCTTTTGCCTCCTGGTTCTGCTGAGCTCTAAAAAAAAAAAAGAGCAGAAAGATGGCCTAGAGCTACATAGCACCCACTGCTCTATTATCTCCTCCCTCTGAGGAAAAAGCTTTCTATAAAAGCTTTCTGTGTAGAGACGTTTTGCACTCCTTCAGAATGATGTGTCGGCCCATAAATCATTGGTCCCTATGATTTATATACAGACTCACACAGGTTAGGTAATTGCAGTAAACAGAATAAACAGAACTCACTCAGGCTGGATTTATGGGTTAAAGAGAGGATTCTTAACCACCAAAGACGAAGAAAACTACTTAGCAAGTCCCACACTTGAGTTTTGCCCAACCCTTGCAAAACGTTGCTTAAATATTTTCAAATTAAAGAGGAACTGCACCAGTTCCAATTACAATCCCAATAACTGTTTTCCGAACAAGAGATTCAGCACTGAACTGTTATTATTCAGAAAGTGGTCAGATCAGCCAAGCCTTCTGATCTGCTGTGATATGGAATATTACTAGTATATTCAAAATTATGTTATAAAATTTGTTTTAGTTGTGGCTGATATGTGATAATTTGGTCTCACTTGATATATTCAGAAAGCTTTATGAACAGCAAAACATGAGATGCTTAGTTCACATGACCTCAGTAACCCTTCATTCTTTTGTTTTTTTCCATATCAAATGAATTTTAGGGACCGACTGGCTTTTCAAAAACTTCCAAAGCAACCCTATTATGGCAAAAAAAGGCTAATATTGTGGAACGTCTACTGCAAAATCCAAAGTCTTCCACATTTCCTGCAGCCAGAACAGAAAATGGACAGAGCAAGGTTTTTCATTACTTTCCCCTCCCTACATTTCTTCTTCATTCTCTTCACATTCTGCTCAGTGGCATTGAGGAATGTGCGCTTGGACAGAAGAAGACTCCATAAATACATGCCATTTCCAGGCGTTTGCTTTGGAATAATGGGGCCTGAATGGTGACAGAATTTCTCTCTACCAACATCTCTAGCTACAAATTAAGACATTCACAGTGCCCGATGGGTAAGTTGCTCTATCTATCAGACTGCCCTGACTCTCTAAATTGCTAACATATGTTTTTAAGAGAAAGACACATTTTTCTTTCAGATTAATTTTTCCCAACCTACAGCTCCCACAGGCCCATCCAGCATAATCAATAATTAGGGACAATGTAGGGATAACTGTACTGATGTAACAGAAAGCTAACCCTGAATTTTGATTTGGAAGATCAAAAAATTCTAATTGCAAATACTATATCTCCTTTTTTAAAGTTTTTAGGTTTGAGTTCTAATTGTCAACATTTCAAGCACATTTAGATCCAGTTCAGTCAAATGTTAGATTAGAGTTTGGGGTAAAAAATGCCTTATTCACCCTTGATATTCCCTTTGCTGAAAAACTACAAAATTTCACTGCAAAATTTTGAGATAGAAGCACTATTTCCCCATGATTGTGCTCTTACTTTGACAATTGTTTCTTAAAACATATGCTAGGGAATGGCTGCTGTATTCCAGTACAACTATATTATGCCCTTCCTGAATGATCTTATTTCTTGTGTTTTATAACAGTTTAACAATGTCTTGTGATACTTAACTGGAGATGTTTACATTTGAAATTCTAAATAGCTTAGGACTAGAGAATTTGGTGGAATATCTCATCCCATATGTATGTATATATGTGTGCATGTGAATGTTTGCCCAATCCATATAGCAGCATTCTTTCTCAAGTGCAAATGTCAAAATAAGTTAGGTAGGTGATTAATTTATTCTCCTTCTCAGTAGAGTTTACCTAATGTTTAGATTCTTATAGCTATTTCTGTTCAAAGACATTTTAGATTTTAGAACTCAAATATTCTCTAAATTGTGTGTTTGTGTGATGGGTGTCTTTGTGTATCCTGTGCTCATTGTTGCTGAATTTTATTCAACGTGTTTTCCTATCACCTTCTTGTGGGTTTTTTTTTCTTGGACGTAGTATGGTGTGCATTTTGTTCACAAAAGGATTTTAAGCAAAAAATACAATATAGCTGGATAATATATTAAAGTCTCTCTTCTGGCAGAATTCTGTTACAAGAAAAAAACTCAGGGGGATATATTGAATAGTGATTCTAAATCTATTGCAGGATTATATTATACATTACATTCAGTTTGCTAAGCACAACCAGAATTGCCTTTTGCTTAAAGATTTTTTTAACTGAAGTGGTCATGGTAACCTGTTCCCACACAAGTTTTGCCAAAGCTAGATTTCAATATGAAAACATCTGAAATTATATTGTTGTAACTATAAAATCAAACCCAATGCTACAGTGCCATTGGAAAAAAAATGCTGACATTAGAATGTACAGCTTCGTTTGCATTCTGTAGACTTTAAGAATGATTTCCTAAAATTTAACAATGCTAATATTTTCCCCATGTTGGGTAGCTTTTTCTCATCAAGGAAAAGTGGAACAATCCGTTTTCAGTACATCTTTATTTGATTGTGTTGAAACAGAGTTGCATTTTAAACAGCATTGTTTAAATTCACAAATTGTTCTAAGATCAGAATTGTCCATGCCATTGCTTTAAATGTCTTAAACTGTTCTTTTCATCCTGTCTCTAAGAGCCAAGTTAGTTATTTTACTATGAGTATCATTTCCATATACTGTATTTGATACCTGGATGAAAACTATCCAATTAACGTTAGATTTGCCCTTAAAAAGAGGGCTTTTTGTTTTATTTTTAAATGAATTGAGAAAACATTGCACAAAATAAGCAATTCATAAGTGTTCGGAGTAGCAAATTCTTAGTAGCCCTCGATGTTATATTAAGAGGTACAGGCAGTTCCAATCAAGAAGAGGACAACCTAGAATTAAGGAGAAATTTCCTGGCAGTTAGAACAATTAAAGCCCATGTCACAGTGAACCAACGGATACAGAGAGGATGTAAAACGGACAAAAAACCTTGCCATCCGTTTGAAAATGTGATGTACTCACTGCCTCCGTTTGGCTTCCTCTCTATCCGTCCAGCATCCGTTGATTGACGTTTCTTCCGCTCCAAAAGTTTTGGGCTGCCCAAAACTTTTGCGCGGAAAATGTATCCAGTTCGTCCATTCTGCATCCGCTACGCATCCGCTACGCATCCGTTACGCATCCGTTATGCATCCGCTATATCCGCCAGGCATCCGCTCCGCATCCGTGCAACTCGCATCCGCTCGGATGCAGGGAGGAAGCGGAACAGATGCAGAACAGATGCAGAACGGATGACAAGTGGAAACAAAGCGTTTAAAATGGAAAAAATGTTTGCAGAGGGGACCTATCTCGGATATTAAGGATGTCTGCAGGATGCCTAGAGGATGCCTAGAGGATGCAAAGGGACACCTACATTGCCTATAAAAAGGGGGAGCAACTCGCCTGCATCTCACTTTCAGAACAGCAGCCAAGCTGTGCAGACCTCTGCAGCCTTCATCTGACTCTTCCTCTTCCACAGCATCCAGTCATGTCCACCGTGGATTGTGACAAAGTCCTTTCGGCAGCCACCATCATTCTGCAACAGTGCGAAACCATCTACAGGCTCTGTGAACTCTACTACGGGAAGAAAAGGAGGCACCCCAAAAAAGTCTGGGTCCAAAGATGGTTCGCCAGAAGAGCAGAGGACGGACTGTACAACAAGCTGATGGTGGAGCTCAGGAGCAAAGACACTCGGGTGTTCCAGAACTTCATGAGTATGCCTCCAGCCATGTTTGATGAACTTCTGCAGCGGCTGACACCCAGGTTGACCAAGACAAATACCAACTTCCCGCCCAGCCTGGAACCTGGGCTCAAGGTGGCACTCACTCTGCGCCACCTGGCCTCAGGGACCACCTACAGGAGCATGCAGTACAGCTGAAGGGTGCCACCCAACACCATCAGCTTTGTTGTCAGAGAAGTGGTGCAGGCCATCATCGAAGAATACAAGGAGAAGCTCCTCCAGTGCCCCTCCACTGAAGAAGGATGGAAGAAAGTTGCAGAGCAGTGGTATCAGAAGTGGAACTTCCCCCACACCGTTGGAGCCATCGATGGCAAGCACGAGGCCTGCAAAGCGCCAGCCAAGTCAGGGTCCACTTATCACAACTACAAGGGCTTCTTCAGCATCATCCTCTTCGCCATGGTCGATGCTGACTACAAGTTCATGTACATCGATGCTTCAGGCAATGGCTCATCTTCAGATGCCCAGGTATACAATGCCAGTCACCTCAAGGAGGGGCTGGAAAGCAACCTCATGGTGGGCTTCCCAGATCCAGACCCGCTGCCCAACGACAAGCAAGATGTGCCCTACTTCATCGTGGGGGATGATGCCTTCTCCCTCACAACCTACCTCATGAAGCCCTACACTTCCAAATACCTCACCTGTGAAGAGAGGATCTTCAACTACAGGCTGTTCAGGGCAAGACGGGTGGTGGAGAATGCCTTTGGCATCCTGGCCAATAGGTTCCAGGTACTTCTCACCACCATGCAGCATAGCCCAGAGACCATGAGGAAGATCGTGGAAGCTTGCTGCATCCTGCACAATCTTATGCGCACCCACTACCCAGTCTTGCAGAACAGGCTTGTGCACTGTGGACAAGGCAATGGGGACATGGAGCCTGGGGAATGGAGGCAAGGGCGAAACCTGATAGACACTGAGGATGTGCAAGGCCCCAACAGAGCCTCACGTGAGGCGAAGAAGCAGCGCAACCTCCTGAAACACTGGTGCAACTCCCCAGCTGGAGCAGTGGAGTGGCAAGACAGGATGGTAAATGCTTAATGGATGCTTCCCTCAGCCTGTCTCATAACATGGATGAGATTGGGCCATGTATGTTTGGTTGGCCTACAATGAACAGGGCGTTTAATAAAGAGTTGTGTTTATGTTGACATGTGTGGATGATTGATTATATCGTTATTGATAATAAAGGGCCATAGGTGTGGCACCTGAGAGGATGGACCATACAGTCCCACTATGCTTGCACTGGAGGTTTATCTATCCCACTGCTATCCTAACCCATTCCACAGCTATTACCCATCCCACAGGTATCCTAACCCATTCCAAAGCTATCCTTACCCATCCCACAAGCAAGCAAAGGCTTAAACCATTTCTAAAAGTTTCCACCAAGACTTTATTAAAAAAAAAGAAATGAAGCAAGTGTGTGAATCAAAAATTGACTTTATTAACAACAAGCTATAAGACAAAAATGAGTTTCTGGCACTCCTCTTGGTCGTTCAGTCTCAGGGGTGAAGGGTGCAGGTGCTGTGGAGGTGGCTGGTGCTGGAGTGCTTGTCATCAGTTCCTCCAGAAGCAGAAGCAGCAGAAGCGCCAGCCCCAGAAGAGCGAGCCTGTGCTGCAGAAGCCCCAGCAGAACCAGAGTGAGGGCCAGGGGGCAGGATGGTAGCCCTGTCCCTCTTGCAAGGGCTGGCAGCAGATGGCTGAGGGTTGCTATGCTTCCGCATGGTTGTGGGGTTGCTGGCTGGCAGGGAGGCTGGCAGGAACCAAGGCTGGCAGCAAGGCTGGCAGGGAGGCTGGCAGCAAGGCTGGCAGGCAGATATGCAGGCAGATATGCAGGCAGGGCAGGCAAGGCAGCCAATCCTTCCGGCAGCAGGTCTTTCCTCTGAATGGCGACCTGCTTCTGAGCTGCTTCCGTTATATCCACGGAGCTGACGCAATGCATCCTCCCCGCATGCACAATTAACACCAGGCATCCGCTAGGCTTCCGCTGTGCATCCGCTGTGCATCCGCTTCATCTGCTGTGCATCCACTGTGCATCCGCTTCATCCGTTCCGTGTCCGCTTTGCTGAGGCCCCCCGGAAGCCCTGCGAATGTGCCATCCGCTCCCATCTGCTTCCATCTGCTGGGCTTCCGTTCCGCATCCGCTTTGCATCCGCCCTGCGTCCTCCATGCGTCCGTGTTATCCACTCCGGTTATGCAAATTTTTGCCCCTTTTGAGAGCGGATAACAACAGATGGAACATTTTGCTCATCCGCTGTGTTCTTTTTGCATCCGTTGGGCAGTGTGACATGGGCTTAATCAGTGGAAGAGCTTGCCTCCAGAAATTGTTGGTGGTCCAATACTGGAGTTTTTAAAGAAGAGATTGGACAGCCATTCGTCTGAAAAGGTATAGAGCAGTGGTGGCAAAACTTTTTCGGTTCTCGTGCCAATAATTGCGCGCGCTCTTGCGCATTTGCACTTGCATGCTATCACACAGAAGGCAATGCATGCTGGCTCCACCCCTCTGCACATGCATGCACGATCCCCTTGCCACAGGCTGCAGGCCATAGTGCACATGTTTCCTTCACCACACCCCATGCATCTCTGCGCATGCACGTGTGATGCCCTTGCCACACACTTCTCATCTGCACATGCGTGCATGATCCCTCCACATGCCATGCATCTCTGTGCATGCACTTGCGACCCCCAGAGCACGCTGTGCATCTCTGCGCATGTGTATGTGTCTCCTGCGCCCCCCCGCCCTCCCCATGCATGTGCACCAGATACCCAACAATCAGTTGTTGGGCGGCAGCGGCACGTAGTCGGGCTCTTCCAGGCAAGCTCTCGCGTCCCGGGGAAAAAGGCTCTGCATGTCAGTTCTGGTACCCATGCCATAGGTTCACCATCACGGGTATAGATTTTCCTGCTTTGATGACTAGAAGACCTGCAGAATTCAGAATATAGAGCTGGAAGGGACCTTGCAGGTCATCTAGTCCAACCCTCTGCTCAAGCAGGAGACCCTGTATGATTTCTGACAAGTGGCCGTCCAGTCTATTCTTGAAAGCCTCCAGTGATGAAGCACCCACAACTTCTGAAGGTAAGCTGTTCCACTGGTTGATTGTTTTCACTGTCAGAAAATTTCCCCTTATTTCTAGTGAATCTCTCCTTGATCAGTTTCCATCCATTGTTCCTTGTCTGGATTTCAGGTGCCTTGGAAAAGAGATTGTCTCCCTCCTCTCTGTGGCAGCCCCTCAAATATTGGAACATTTTTATGCTGATGGGTATGTACCTGACCACCAGCTTGAAAACTTTTCTTTTTACCCAATACCGACAAAGAAAGCAACCCATAAATTCATTATTTAAAATGTTTCATTTATGACTAAACTTATTGGTTGTCCATCTCATGATATTAAGGCAACTCTAAGCAGCTATTTGCTGTGCATGTTGGAAACAAAAGAATTGCAGAGGAAAGCTTCACAGGCAGTAGAGATATCAGGAACGAATTAGGCCAGTATGATTGGTGTTACGTATTAGCATACTCGTAATACCCTGTTCCTATTGGTCCATAAATACTCAAGTCTGATTGGTGTTTTAAACGACAGTGATTGGTTGACAATTACCGCCATATGATTGGCCCGCCTGAGCGGCAGGAAATTTCAATGAGCCGTCATTGGCCGCGAGCCGCGAGCCACGAGCTGCGAGCAGCCTCTATAAAACAGGCTGCTGCAGGTCCGCAGTCAGACGGAACCTAGCAACTAATAAAAGAGCTGAAAGTCACGCTGGTCTCAAGTCTCTCTTTTCGCGAATGCAACAATTGGCATTGCACCCAAGCTGCTAAATTGGGTGCTAGGAGGCATAAAATTACATTGCACAACCTTATTTTTGGAGTGCAGGTATTTTAGCACCAAGGATATTTTTAAATGCATCCATTCAGATACCTGGTTGTATTTAGCCTCATTATACAATGAAAGCAACTTCCCCCTCAATTGAACTAAACAGACTTCTAGTTTAGCTGGGATTCTGTCACACTGGAACTGTCAGAAAAGAACAATTTTTAAGTTCAGCCATAACAAAAATTCTTCAACTGAAAACAAAGAATCAGAATATTATGAATATTATCTCCATTGGGAAAATTCTGTTCTGCATGGTGTAGCATTGGTTTTTTATACTCCTGATCCAAACCTGTGTCTGGTGGACTAACTCATTATTAGGCAACAGTCCAAGAAAGATATCCTTGCATCTGTATTGCTACTAATTTATCAGAGGTTTCTATAGGTGGATAAAATGAGGGAAAATGCTGAACAGAATGACAGATGAAAAAAAAATCTCTGTTTGACCTTTCATATTTCCAGTTAATAGGCTATGTGAAACATCTTTACTCAATATTCTGAGTGAATTACTGTTGGACAGTGAGAGTAAGCCGTTTTGGTCTCAATGAAAAAAAAAAAAAGCCTACTTATTGATACACCTGAGTCCTTGGCAAGCAATTCATTCAGCGTTGACCTTAGGTTCTGCCCAGCTTCTTCTTTACTCTGACTCAGAATTTCTGTAATTAGTTCAACTGAAATTCCCACTTGCAAACACATTAGGATATCTTTCTATGGCTGAACAAAAGTGGGTATTTGGGTAAAAAGATCATCAAGCTGATGGTCAGGTAGAGGTCCACCAGAAAATTGGCCAAATTAGCTGAGTGAGCATATCTGCATTTAATAGTTGGGCACATGCTTGAGCGCCATACAAGTTGCAAATGTACCACTTGAATCAAAAATAGCAGGTGATCGGTGATGAGGGTAGTTACTAGTGACAAATGTGGCAATGTTTTCTTTGTATCCAAAAACTATTTTCATGTGCTCCCTGGCTTCTCTGCATTAGAGCAGATAATGTATACTACCCAATATGTTTTCATAAATGAATTGGAATTAGAGAAGAACATTGAGGTGGCTAGTATTTGCTGATGAAATCAAGGTATTCAGGTAGAAGAAGCAAAAAGGAATTGTGATATGCTTTAATAAGATCTTACCAAATTAAGACAGGGGGTGGAAAGGGGAAAGCAGGAATAGTATTAAAATGACAAATGAGGTTCATTGTGAGCATCAAGGTGCATGTTGAAATAGCCCATTCATAAGGAGAAAAAATCCTAAGTAGGATACCGATCTAGCCTGAACTAAACCAGGAAACCACCTAAACCAGGAAAAAGAATTCCAGGTTTGGGCAGCTTTAAAAAATAGATTTTATGTTGCAGATGTGATAAAAATTGATCCCATGTAAGACTCATAAGGGAAAAAGTTAGAAAATAAATACAAAAACTCTTAAATGTTTTCATACAAACTTTTGATGCAGTAACTTTTAAATTAGTTTGTACAATTTTCAAATATCCTCTCAAAAAGGATTTTATAATGCTGGAAAAGGGATGGCATAATCAAGATGAGTGGTGAATGGAAGTGCTGGAGCAATCCTGTACAAGGAAAGGCTGAGCTGAAAGGTGGCTAATACAACAAAAATACATAAAATTATGTATAGCGTGTAAAGAATGTGAATAAAGATTCATTCTTCCATTTCATTCTCTGTCTTCTAGCAGTACAGATTGAGACTATTCATTGAAACTGAAAGAAGTCCTTCACTCAGCACTCCACTGAAATATGGAATTTGCTACCACAACTTATAGATAGACAACTATAAAAATGGCAGAGAAAATGATTGAAGGATGAGATAATTAATGGCTGTTAGCCAAGATGGCTCTTACGCTGATATCTTAATGATGAGAACTGGAAGATCTCTGAATATGGGTGAGCCTGAGACAACAACATTAAAGTGCTCTTACAATAACTCTCATTTATAAATTAAAAGCATCTGCAGCAAAGAAAAGAGTAAGACCAGTAGAAAAATGAATGGACATAGTTACAGTGCCAATGGTGGACCTTTAGAAGACCTAAACAGCCAAGTTAAGAACACTCTGTTATGGTGAAAATCTACCTGTTAGGAAAAAGATTTGATACTGGCTTGATGGCAAGTATTAATCAAAGATTGAATTAAAATATCCAAAACTTCCAAGAAATTCTCCTTTAGCACAATTGACAGAAAGGCTGAAAAAGATGAACAAGCCCACTCTAAAACACAGCTACATACTGAACTTATCCAAAGTTATCACAGCTCCTTCCTTTTGTCACTCAGACTCAGCAAGAGCCCATATGGAGGCAATTTGAAGCAAGTGGGCCCTTGTTGGATAACTCTCCTTGGTTAGGCCAAAATAATACCATACAGAGTTGAGGCTACTTGGCAGCCAATTAACCTCCCTCCCCCTCAAGCCAGTACATGACAGGTTAAGAGCCTTCCTGTTTCTGTGAGCTTCTCCACACATAGCCTTGCACACTCTTCAGCTATCAGGCAGAATGATAGCTGCAGCAGAGCCAACACGTCAGCACCTCAGGCAACACACCTCTTACCTGTCAGGAGCTCAGCGTTTTGCAGCAATGCGGCATGTCACAGCCCCAGTTGATGAAAGTCATGGCCCTTCTTCATTCCACCCTGTGATAGATGGGGCAGGGCCAGATTTATTGGCATTTCAAGATTTCTAGAGATTCCACACACAAGCTGAGCTTTCATAGCTAGATTTTCCCATGCAAAAATGATGAGACAGAGGCAATGGATATGGCAGTTTGCAAATAACATTATTAGGGTTGCTGGGGTTATTCATAATAACATTACTCTCATCCTATTTGGCTTTAGAAAATCAGATAAGATGCATTCATTCACCTGGATTTTCTTGTACTTATTCTTGTATTTTTACCTTAATAAGTAATATAATGATTAAAAAAGCACCATATGATAAAATCAGAAAGGGATGCAATGGTTTTCCCAGGATTGTAAAGCAGAATCATCAAAAATGATCCAAAATGTTTGAGAGGGAGAGGGGGAGAGGAGAGAGAGAGAAGATCCTCCCAACTTTATATACTGTATAAAGCAATACATGAAATTATTTATAATAGGTTACATATCATTTTGGCTGGCACCAATTATAGTATTTTTGAGCTAGACTATTATAGAATGAACATCCATATTCAACTTTCTGATATTTTATTATATTTAATTTGAAACAGTGCACACAAATATCTCTTCTTTCATTAGTTACTATTTTCTCATCTTTTTCATGAACTCTGGGTGGTTTATGATTAGTTTTCACTGAATTTTACAACAAATTAACAATTCTATGGCCCCTTGAAGACCACAGGATGCATTACTGCAAAAGCTTATACAATACTACCTTTGTTATTAATCTTTAAAATGTCACAAACTCTTTAATGGTATACCCAGCACCCTTGACTGATCATTTCTATTTCCATTTGCTTCACAGAATCCCTTTTACCAGACAATATCAAACTGCAATCAATCAATCAAAAGTCTGTAAATGAGTTCAGTAAATCCTATTCCCATCTGTAAGTCGGAACAGGCTAGCATTCTAGATCTGGCTCGCTGAAGATCTGTTTCACTGATTAATCATAACTTGTTCTTTTCTACAATTGCCAATCATGGTAGTTTTGTAAAAACTAGAAAAATGATAGAAATGATGGTTATTTCAGTTTTCTAATATATCCAATCAAATATGAATGCTTGGAGAGTGGTGACACAAATAGGGCTAGCAAATTTGAGCTGCAAAAAATTCAGGCAACCAGTAGGTGTGGGAGTGTCTCTTTACTGCCATTTAGTGGTTATCAGGGTTTTGACAGCCCTATCATAAAGATGAGGTTTGTTGTTTTTATAAAGGATGTGTATGAAAAAGAACAACGAAGGAACTGTTAGCAGGAGGAGCAGCAGGATCTTGCAAAAGACTGACCATGCTGAAAAGATACCTTGTCAGCATTTGATCAAGTTATTGCCATAGAAGAGTGCTGAAACTGACAATCAACCTTAGTTGAGGCTGAGGATCCATCTGGGTTTCATCTGCAAGGGGAGATGGATGGCTCTTTTGGCTCCCCCTTCTCCCCCTCCTTTCCTTTCACTGCTTACCAGCTTCTAAGAAGGCATTCCAGTGGGCTTTGTAGCAAGGAGACTGTCTCGAGCTTCCAGAAAGCTATAGGGCCATAGTGGAGCCAGCCTCCTCCTCATCCATCATTCTTATCAGAGCTTTCTGGCAGGGTTGTGGTCCGTGGCTGCAAGGCCTTCTCAGATTGAAGAACTAAGCTAGGTTGAGAAGGAGACAAGGAGGATGCGCTGAAGTGATAAGCAACACCACAAACAAAAACAACGGTCCTCACTGGAAACTTCAAAGCCTACCACCTTTGGATTTATGTGGCCTTGAAACACAAGGGTTTGGCAAGGAATACTGAGGAAGAAAGGGCTGCAGGTAGAACTTGGTCAGATTCTGAAAGAAAGTAAAGGTATTTGGCCTTATAGCACACCTATCTTATATATCTCAAGGGAAGCTGTGGTCTTGTAACTCAGGAACTTAGTTTGAAGCTCTTAGAGATACACACATTCATACAGACAGAGATGGAGCTATCACTGCAACTTATGCATTATATATTATTGCAACATTTACTTATTAGTCACTAGATGTTTTTAAAAAGAGACTGGACAGCCAATTATCTGAAATGGTATAGGGTTCCTGCTTGAGCAGGGAGCTGGACTAGAAGACCTCCAAGGTCCTTTCCAGCTCTATTCTCTTCACAAATGGTAATTCACAAATAGATAAGATCCAGCATTACCTGAGTAGACTTTGTTCCGCTGGGGGCTCCTTCCCACTTCTGCACTCTGTACTTTTCATACATATTCCAGGCTTATTCTAAGGATCACTCAATTTTCCCAAACAAATTTGAAAAGCAGCACCAATGCTCCAGGAAGAAAGACAACTTATTTTCACTAACAATAATAATTTTATAGATAGAGGTTGACAGATTCAGAAACTGAGTTGGTTAAAATGACTAATTTAAACAGTATTGATTTCTTGAATCTTAATCAAAATTAACTTTTTCACAATTGTGGCATTATTATTTTTTTTAAACCACATACTTCTTTGTGGGGAAAGGTACTGACAATATGTAATAATTGTATTTTAAACATAAACTGGTCTATAGTACCTCCTTCTCCCTTAAATAGCAGAATAAAAGTGGCTTACTTTGGAGAAACAAAATCACCTCAGCTTTTTCTTGAACCCTCTTTTGAACCCTTGAATGTTTTGTTTTACTACTATTTATTGCATTTCCTTTAATTCTTTGACAATCTACTGTATGTGTATTTGGTTTGGTTTATTGGTTGTGATCTGGTATGGGGAAAATTCTGCTTGAGGGAGGCACCGTTCTCCACATCTTTTCAAAGAAATAGTACAGATGAGTGTTCCATAAGTGGTTGAAGGTATCTAAAATCTTTGATTCTGATACAAACATTTCTCTTAAGCTGCCTCTATTTCTTTTCTTTGTAGCGAGGATTTAGAATGTATACATCTCTATAACGATGCATATTTTCTGCTACTATAATTACATTCATGCAAATAATCTGCTGCACTTTGTGGTTTATATCAGATCTTTAGGTTTGTAATTTATTTTGGCGCAGTCTAGACTGTAACCACTTTGAAGTTGTTTCAGATAGGATAAGAACAAACATTTTTTTTCCAAAGTGGCTGGATTAGAGAAATGGCCCAATTATTTATCTTTCTAGTCAGATGATTGAGTTACTGTACTGTCCAAGAGCGGCCTGTTTCTTCCACAGTTCCCTCTCTCCCTCTCTTCTTCCCGTTTTACTTCTGTTAATACTGAAAAGTGGCAAGCCAAATAAAGTGAAGTTGAAGTAACAAACTTATCCATGGAAGAGTGAACACAAAATATATTTACATGTGGTCCAGAAAGTTGGTGAGGTAAATTATGGCTGAACATTTCAAGATTCTGGATGATTGTGGTTCAAGATTTAGCTGTGGGTGCTCCAACACTGGAGGCATTTAAGAAGAGACTGGAAGCCATTTGTCTAAAATTATATAGACTCCCTGTTTGAGCAGGGGGTTATTTATTTATTTTTTATTTATTTGATTTGTCAATCGCTTACAAGATAATAGGTATAAGTATAAACGTAGTTATGAATACATGAAAAATAAAATAAAAAGAAACAATAGGACAGGGACGGTAGGCACGTTGGTGCGCTTATGCACGCCCCCTACAGACCTCTTCGGAAAGGGGTGAGATCAATAGTAGACAGTCTAAGGTTAACATTTTTGGGGTTTGGGGAAGAAACCACAAAGTCAGGTAGAGTATTCCAGATATTGACCACTCTGTTGCTGAAGTTGTATTTCCTGCAATCAAGTTTGGTGCGGTTAACCTTGAGTTTGCATCTATTGTTTGCTCTTGTATTGTTATGGTTGAAGCTGAAGTATTCATTGACAGGTAGGACATTGCAATGTATGATTTTATATACTATACTTAGAGTGGAGTAGAAGACCTCCAAGATCCCTTCCAACTCTATTGTTCTGTTATTCTGTTTTCAATGTTTAAACCCCTACATGGCTTGACTTCCATGTATAATCACCTCTTCCAACCAGAATCAGCCTACCTTGGCTCAGGCATTTATCCCAACAGAAGCTGCTAAAAGTTTTATCTTCGGGTCTTTCTATCATTTCATCCTTGAAAGGGGTAAAGACCAGAATGAGAACTCCCCTCTCTCTCAAGAATAAAACAATAAGGAGGGGATCAGAAAAACACCTTTGTCAATCTCTCTCTTGGTTTGACAGTGTAATTAGAACAGGACATGCAAGGTTGGATCCTTTTGCCATCAGAAGATGCTTTTATAGTGATCTCAGGTTTTTGAAGGCTACTTTTATAACAAGAGCCTGAAGAGAATTCTGCCATTCTATAAATAAATAAACATTTCAGTCTCTAGTTTTGCAAATCAAATACTAAGAAAGACATCTGGAAGAACATGTGTTTCCTATATTCCTACTGCATTTTAAATATTTAAGCAGCACTATTTGCCCAGATATAATTGCCAGAGTTTATGATAATTCCTTTAAAAACATTAAAGCTTGTGATACCTTGTAAGCAAGCTCTTCAGGCTGCAAACTAAATCTACAAAATAATTTTTCCCCCAGTATGCATCCTTTGCCTCTAAGTAGCTCCCAAACATACTAGCTGGTAGGGGGACACAGTGGGGGAGGAAGGGAAAGGAATTTAACTAAAAGGAGCAAATGTTCTTTGAATATTATTTCATTTTAGCTAGGTTTTAGATGAAAGCAAATCCGGACATTGTTAATACAAGAAACTGGATGGAAGGTATCTAGACTGAGTGTGTATCATAAAACATATATATAACAAGGAGGGAAGAAAAACAGATAAAGGATGAGCAATTAGCAAAGAGTATACAGGAGACAAGCTCTAAAGGCTAGGTCACGTTGGCCGACGGATACAAAAAGTATGCAAAAAGGACACAGCAGACGAGCAAAATTTCGGGGGTGTCTCCATCCGTTGTTATCCGCTCTCAAAAGTGCCCCAAATTTGCATAAATAGAATGGAAAATAACAGAAAGGAACGGATGTGGGGAGGATGTAGCGGGGATGTAAAGTGGATGTTTGTAGGAAGCCTAGCGGATGACACATCCAAAGGGCTTCCGGGGGAGAATAGCGAAGTGGACGCATAGCGGAAGGAGCGGATGCGTAGTGGATGATACGGATGCATCATGGACACCTATAGGATGCATAGCGGATGTATAGCAGATGCAAAGCGTTCACTGTTCATGCGGGGAGGATGAATTGCATCAGCTCCACGGATATAAAAGGATGCAGTTCGCAAGCAGTCAGCATTCAGAGGAAAGACCTGCTGTCAGAGACATCTTGAGAGAACACCATGCATAAGAAGAGGAAGCCTGTGCCTACTCCTGCCAGCCCTGGCAAGAAGGACAGAACCACCCCCCCACCCCCTGGTGCTGACTCTGAAGCTGCTGGTGCTTCTGCTGCTGCTGGTGCTCCTGGTGCTTCTCCTGCTGCTGCTGCTGGGGGTGCTTCTCCTGCTGCTGTTTCTGCTGTTTCTGCTGTTTCTGCTGGTGCTGCTGGTGCTGCTGGTGCTGCTGGTGCTGCTGGTGCTTCTCCTTCTGTTGCTGGTGCTTCTCCTGCTGCTGTGGTAGACCAGCCCCAAGGCCCTCAAAGCCCTGCTGCTGAAGGCCCTGAAGGCCCTGCCAGAGGGAGGAAGAGGCAAGGCAAGGAGAAGGGAGAGAGGAAACAGTACTCCATTTCCGAGGACCATAAGGAGGAGGTGCTGGAATGGCTGAGGGAGAACGAGTACCTGTGGAGAAAGGGCCACAGGCTCTATTGTGACACCAAGAGAAAGCAGGCAGCTTGGAGAGAGAAGGCGGAGAGCCTGGTCTACACTTCAGATGTCCTCCTGGGGTGGTGGAAGCACATGCACACCTGGAATGGCAAGCTGCACCTGAAGAAATCCGGGCAGGCCGCTGTCAAGCTCATTGACCAGGAGACCTATGTCATGGCCAAGTGCAGCTTCCTGGAGGGTGAGGTCCGCCACTGAGGAGCAGCCCCTCTGTCAACCCTCTCCCTCAGATAGCCCACAGAGAGCCACTCCTCTTCCAGCCAGGAGACAGCTACCGTGTCCAGGCAGGTGTCTTTGGAGGGCCCCACGACAGAGACCCCACTGACAGCTGCACTCCCCATGCCGGAGGACGTGGAGGATCCCCTGATGCAGATGGAGCAAGAGGAGGCCGCAGCCACCAGAGACCAACCCAAACCCACCCCCAGCTCCACCTCCACAGAAAGCAAGCAGAGAGGCAGACTGGAGGGCCAGAGCCACACTGTCCTCTTGGAGATCAGGGACAGAATCAAAGCCAGCACAGATTTTCTCTCCCAGCTGGTCCACTTCGACATGCCATCCTCGAACCGGAAGCCCTTCATCACCTACGTGAGCCAGACCCTCATGGACATGCCCAAGGCCCAGTACCAGGCGATGAAGGAGAGGATCACAGCTCTTCTGCACCACCCTCCAGGCCCAGCTGAACCTGCTCCTGCCCACTCCAGGTCTGCTCCTCCACCCCAGGTGATGTCACAGCCCTTCCACGGCTTTCAACAGCCCCTCACCTACCAAGGCTACCACTACCAGGACTTCCCACAGCAGAGGCAGCCCTTCCCAGTCCAGGCCCAGGTTCCTCGGATGCCACAGACGCCTCACCTCGCCTAGCTGCAGACCAGACAGCCCCATTACACTCCTCCTTCCTCCACCCCACAGCCAAACCAATCAAGAGACAATCTCTCATCATTCTTGTGCCTGACATCCCAGGTACTTGATGAAGGGCCCCTCAACCTCACGGGACTGAGTCTGCTCTCTGAAAGCTTCCTGAACACACCATTCCCTGTTGTACTCTTGGCACCTCAGACCAGCACTCCAGCCACAGCCACCTCCACAATCCCTGGCCCCTTTACATCTGAGACCATGGGCATGCCTCAGAGTGACTGAGAAGAGTGCCAGAGACTGAGTTGTTACCTGTTCACTTTATCTTTGCTTAAGATACTTTACTTGGGTCATATTGCTTTTTAATAAAGTCATACAGTTTGTTATTAATAAAGGTTATCTTTGCTTAACACACTTGGTTCATTTTTTTTACTTTATAAAGTGTTGGTGAAAACTTTGAAAAAAGGGTTAAGCCTTTGCATGCTTGTTGGATAGGTAAGGATAGCTGTGGGATGGGTAAGGATAGTTGTGGGATGGGTAAGGATAATTGTGGAATGGGTAAGAATAGTTGTAGGATGGGTAAGGACAGTTGTGGGATAGATAAACCTCCAGTGCAAGCATAGTGGGACTGTATGGTCCACCCTCCCAGCTGCCACACATATGGCCCTTTATTATCAATAACAATGTATTCATTGATCAACACATTTCAAAATAAACAAAACTCTTTATTACTGCCCTATTCATTGTAAGACCACTCAACATACATGGCACAATCTCATCAGTGTGATGAGACAGGCTGAAGGAAGCATCCATTAAGCATCTACCATTCTGTCTTGCCACTCCACTGCTCCAGCTGGGGAGTTGCACCAGTGCTTCAGGAGATTGCGCTGCTTCTTCCCTTCATGTGAAACTCTGTTGGGACCTTGCACATCCACAGTGTCTATCAGGTTTTGTCCTTGCCTCCATTCACCAGGCTCCATGTCCCCATTGCCTTGTTGACGGTCCACAAGCCTGTTCTGCAACACTGGGTGGTGGGTGTGTATGAATTGTGCAGGATGCAGAAAGCTTCCAGATGCTCCTCACAGTCTCTGGGCGATTCTGCATGGTGGTGAGAAGTACCTGGAACCTGTTGGCCAGGATGCCAAAGGCATTCTCCACCACCCATCTTGCCTTGGACAGCCTGTAGTTGAAGATCCTCTCTTCTTGAAGTGTAGGACTTCATGAGGTAAGTTCTGAGGGAGAAGGCGTCATCCCCCACGATGAAGTAGGGCGCATCTTGTGTGTTGTTGGGCAGGGGGTCTGGATCTGGAAAACCCATGATGAGGTTGTGTTCCAGCCCATCCTTGAGGTCACTGGCATTGTATATCTGCGCATCTGAAGCTGACCCGTTGCCTGAAGCATTGATGTACATGAACTTGTAGTCAGCATCAACCATGGCAAAGAGAATGATACTGAAGAAGCCCTTGTAGTTGTAATAATTGGACCCTGAGTTGGCTGGAGCTTTGCAGGCCACGTGCTTCCCATCTATGGCTCCAACGGTGTGGGGAAAGTTCCACCTCTGATACCACTGCTCTGCAACTTTCTTCCAGCCTTCTTCAGTAGTGGGACACTGGAGGAGCTCCTCCACGTATTCTTTGATGATGGCCTGCACCACTTCTCTGACCACAGTGCTGATGGTGTTGTGTGGCACTCTCCAGGCATTCTGCATGTTTCTGTATGTGGTCCCAGAGACCAGGTGGCACAGAGTCAGTGCCACCTTCAGTCCAGGGTCCAGGCTGGGCCAGAAGTTGGTGTTTGCCTTGGCAACCTGGGTCTCAGATGCTCCACAACTTTGTCAAACATGGCTGGTGGCATCTTCATGAAGTGCTGGAATGCATGAGTGTCTTCATTCCTCAGCTCCACCATCTGCTTGTCATAGAGTCCAAACTCCACTCTTCTCCCAATCCATCTTCGGACCCACACAGCTCTTGGACGTCTCCTTCTTCTCCTTGCGTAAAAAAGGTGAAACAGTCTGAACAGGGCTTAGTTCTGGTGTTGAATGATCGTGGCTACCAAAAGGAGTGTGCGATGATCCATGGTGGAGATCAATGGATGATGTGGAAGACCAAGACCAAGGCTGAAGAGGTCTGCACACCATGGCTGCTGGACTGATTGTGAGATCCAGGTGATTTCCTCCCCCTTTTTATAGGAAATATTGGTTTTCCACTAGGTGTCCTTCCACATACTGTAGATATCCTCCAGAAATCCTAAATATCCGAGATACCTCCCATATACAAACATTTTGTCCATTTTAATGCTTTATATCCGAGCTGCATCTGCTTTCATCCTTTGTATGTCCGTGCTACTAACGCTGTGTGGACGTTCCGCCTACCTTTCGCTTCCTCCCTCTTTCCGCTTTCCGCTTTCCGCTTTCCGCTGGAGCGGATGTGAATTGCGCGGATGCCCAGAGGATGCTGAGAGGATACAGTGGACGTTTAATGGATGACAACAGACGTAGAACGTTTGTTGCCTGTATGTGTCGCGGATGTAAATCGTATGCGCCGGAAAGTTCATCCGCTCAAAAAGTTTTGTGCAGCTCAAAACTTTTTGAGCGGATGAAATAGCAGTAAATGGATTCTCGACCGATAGAGCGTATGAAAGACGTACGCAGTGAGTTCACAATGGATGCATCGCGTTTTCCAACGGATGGCAAGTGTTTTTCTCCATTTTACATCCTCTTTGCATCCGTTGGTGCAGTGGGACATGGACTTAACTAACATGCACCCATGCCTTTCTTTCTTTCCTATTCTCAGGCCTTAATGGCCTTTGCTTTTTCCTTATCCCTCTAACCATTTCTACCCCTTTTCTTTCCATGTAAGGACACAATCACCTGAAGTCTGTATTTTGGCTTGGGCACAAGATCACCTTAAAGTTGCTGTTTCACTGGTGGAATGCTTCATGCACAGTATGCTCTATCTCCTTTAATACATACTGGTAGCAATTTATGGTAGTCCTTTCTTGGGTCTTTCAATTTATTATGATTCTTTCCTAGATCATCGAGATTATGGCGTCATATTACTCTTAACTCATATTTGATCTTTTTTCTCTAAGTCACGGGTGTCAAACTCACCGGGTCACATTGCCATCATGTGACATATTGTGACTTTGTTCCCCTTCATAGAGCTGGGGTGGGCATGGCCTGTGTGTGATGCATCCAGCATCACAGTTTGACACCCCTGCTCTAAGTGAAATGCCACATCACCTGCAATTGCGCTCTCCACTTTCTCAAAGTCAGTTTGAAAATGGTCCACCAACATTACTTCTGTCCATCTCAAAATGCTGAGAACAAGGAAAAACAATCATCATTTTGTTACTTTGATCTACCTCAAGTCTCAAAGGAACAAGAATGCCCTTATCTCCACTTTGCACAAACAATACAAAAATTGCACAGATACATCTTTATTTCCCATTATGTGCATTTGTCAAGTGATATGAAAAAAACAAATTCAGCGGTACCCATGAAGGGGAGTTATAAAGATGACAAAGCCACTTTCCCTTCTTAAACTTGCAGTAGGGCAGCTAAAAGGAAGGAGATGTGGTCTGCTGGGGACCCTGCAAATGGGGAAAGACTATTAAAAACAACACAAAGCCACTGCAGAGAGAAAAAGTGAAAGAAGGAGAGAGAATCTATTTTTCATTACTGTTTGAAGTATTCTTCAGCTGAGCCAAAAGTAAATTGGCTGAGCTGCCAAATAGAGACAGAATGAGATCACATAAGTACAGAATAGAGTGATGCATAGATCCTGAATAGAAATACCTTCAGTGACTGTTTAGTCAGAAACAGGTGTGGGTGTTTCCTTGTGCTTTGCCTCCAAAGATTTTGCCACAGGAATGCTCCTCAGCCCTCCCTCGCCCTTCCTTTCTCCTCTTCACTCTCCTAAATGTTGCATCCCTTGAGTATTGATACAGATGTTTTATGCACCTCTCTGTACATCCTTTAAAAAAATATAAACATATGCTGCAGCTTGCCATTTTGAAATTAGTTCCACATACTTTATATTTCAATTATTGTCTGTTATCTTTTTATTTTTAAAAAGGATACCAATTCATTTAAATTAAAACAATTATTGATTTAACACAAGGCAAATACAAGCAGAAAGCACTGAAAAGCAGGAATATCCTGAGTGTTTAGTTTGTGTATAGATGTTTATGTGTGTATGTGGACATATACATACATATATGCACAGAGATGCACACATACCACTATCATAGTAATTGGGGAAAATAAACAAAAGAAATGAGGTAAGCTGAAGCTGGGGTGGACAGTGTAGCAATCTAATTACCTCTTGTTGAGAACTATTCAGAGCTGAGGATAAGACTGATTGCCAAGAGCCATCAATCAATGGTTAGGCAGATTGTACCATGGGACAGGAATGTGGCTTTGCCTTGATCAGACCTAAAACTGAGCTATAGAATCTCTTCCCTCACAGTTCTATAGTACTGGCTAACCTCTCATGCCACAAGGTAACGATTTAAGTGAACCACTCTTCCTTTGCTTCAGAATTGGGAATACCATACATAGGACATAAATACTGAAATATCAGCTGAAATAGAGAAAAAGGTTACCTACTTTATGAATTGTTTTATTGCCATCTAATGATTGTCATGATATTTCACAACCCAGTTTATTCATTTATCAAATTTGTACAGCTGCCCAACTTATGGAAAGCAGCATGTTCTGGCATGTCTACTCAGTATATAGAATGGTTACATTTATTGGGGAAAAGAATATTAATATAGGCACACTTAGCCCAATATAGATAACTTTCTGCTGAAAGGTGTATCTTGAACCCAGAGATCAAATTCTTAAGTGTTTTAAATTTTCTTCAACCTTTTTTTTCATTCTGAAAATTAAAAACTAAGGTCGTGGGTGATCTATTTCTTCATCAGTTCAGACTAGGAAGAAATGAATTCTATTATGCAGTACATGTAGTTAGTATTCAAGCTTGTTTGTTTCATGTTTCTATATTCCTTCTTAATGCTGACACAATTATATTTCTGTCTCCTTGACAAAAGGTGACAAAATTGCTCTTACATTCTGTTTCAACTGATCAAGGCTTCACGTTCAGATCAAAGAAGCATGTGTGTGTATCCAACACATGCATATTCAACAAAGATGAGATGTGAATGAACTTTTCAGGGTAAATTAACTGTAGATGGTAGTAATAGTTATTCATATTCCTCATATAATTTTCCTTTCCAGCAATAGTGAAAAGGTAAGCCAGTGTTTTGCTCCAATCTTCTCTCTCACCTTTGTTTCTATCATGTGGTTCTATGAATATCTACTTTTTGTTTACTAAAACTGGGCTGTAAAAGGATAGATCACCACTATATGGCAACAAAGAGTACAGATTTATATGTCTCTTTGCTGGCATCTAATGGTTGGTAACTCAGAACTAGTAGCCCTGATCCATTTAAAAGAAAGGAGACACAAAGGAATGACCTAACATCAATGTGTATGTGAGTATCACACATATGGGTGATTTAAGGCAATTAAATAAAGAGCAGCTGCATGACTACCAGATGCCATGGAATGCCATGGGATGACAGTTTTTGAAGGACAGCTTATGTTCTTATCTGAATCCCTTGGTCTTTTTTATCATTAAAGGGTTATCTCCACAGTTTGAAGATAAGATGTCTTATTCTTTTCTCTGGAAGCTCCCAATGAAAAAAATTATTCTTCCTGGCTTTCCATCCTGGCATTCAGAAGACCAGTGAAACAATTCACATTTTGGGGAATTTTAGATTTAATTTAAAAAAATAAAAAGAAATAAATTCTGTTGAATTGAAAGCACAACAGGTTTTGAGTCTGTTTCGTTATTATAGTTTGTCGCACAGTCAGCCAGATGTTTAGTCTGAATTTGGCATTTTTATGCACTTATCAAGTCCTGGGTGGGGCAAAAGTTGTTTGATGGTCTTACCAGTAAAAGTATCATCACCGGATGCAAGCTATTGTAAGTAAAGCTGTCTTTTGCAATTGACTGGTGGGAATTTTGTCAATGCCAACAATGTTCAAGTAATGTTCCAGATGTTTTTGAATTGTTTTGGATAGACTACTGGTACTATCTTTGCTTTCTTTTGTCACAGTCATTTCACTTCTAGTATTATTGGAAGCCCAATATGTGAAGGAAACAGATGGGAACAGGTGAAAGGGATGGAATAATAACCAAACAAATAATAAACACATTTTTACATGTTTTAAACTACCAAAATAAAAACCACTTAAATACAAAAGAGGTGGAGGAAGGTCTGCTTTTCTATTTTGGAGGCTGTGGGTCTAACATGAGCTTTGGATTATTTTTTTTGAAGGGAATAGGTGTTCAATGAAATATTTTGCTCTCTGAGTAGCCATGGGCAGCTCATATGAAGCTTCCCTTTGAGGAAGCAGAATGGGTTTTCTAAATCTACCTCTGAAACTCAAGGTTGCCATCTTCAGTAAGACCCCGTTTGTGGTAATGGTGTTCTCTCCAACATATGAGCATGAATAATGACTTTAGGAAGGGAAAACCTAGTATTACCTGAGAAGTTAGTGAGGTCACCACTGTCTTCACAGCTGGGCTCAGAAGCAGCTTTGTGTGCCAAGAAGAATAGTTTCATACTCCCAAGTATCTCTAACTCACCTCTCAGCTCATTGTTCACCTCTGGGCAGCCTGCTGATATCCCTTCCCTTTACCACCAGCTGCAAAAACCTGGCAGCTGATTTAGGAGAGCTTCTGAGCCCCAGAATGTAAACTGTTTTTTTCACTCCTAATGTATAAGCAAGTTATAAACTAAAAGATTTGAGTCTGGTCACATGGGACAGATTCCCCTCCCCTAAAACTGAAGCATTGATCTCTATTTTCGCTAACAGTGCCTAAACTGCCTAGATGATAGAAGACCTGGGTGCTAACAAACTTAGTAATCTCCTGCCATACATCTGATGTGGCATGTTTGAAGTCTGAGGACTAGTTATTTATGTTATTTATATCCTGCAGTGAAAGGACATTAGCCAACATCAGTGGCTTCCACTCCAGGAGAGGCAACACTCTTGGCAATCAGTAGCTCCTATTCTCTCTTAGGTACACTTTTGAGAAAGGACAATGAAGTGGGTACTGTGTAGATGGCATTACACATACACAAATTGACACTGTTTTGTTAAAGGATCAGAGGAATATTTTTCTCAGAAAGCAACAGAAAGGAAAGTGCTGCTTGCTGCTTTGAAATATTATAGGGGGAAAAAAACAAACCATATTCCCACTTACCTGGAACTATATATAGTATTATCACAAAATGAAACAATTAAAGGCCCTGTCCCACTGCACTTACAGATGCAAAGAGGATGTTAAATGTTAAAAAAAGCTTGCCATCTGTTGGAAAATGCTATGCATCCGTTGTGTACTCATTGCATACGTGTTTCATACGCTCTATCCGTCGAGCATCCGTCCACTGCGATTTCATCCACGCAAGAAGTTTTGAGTTGCACAAAACTTTGTGAACGGATGAACTTTCCGCCGTGTACGATGTAAATCTGTGACATACGAGCAACAAACGTTCTATGTCCATTTATCATCCGTTAAATGTCCGCTGTATCCTCTCTGCATCCTCTGGGCATCCTCGCAACTCACATCCGCTGCAGCTGAAAATAGAAAGAGGGAGGAAACAAAAGGTACACAGAACGTCTACACAGCGTTAGTAGCACGGAAATAGAAAGGATGCGCAGTGAAAGGTTTGCATCCGATATACATCTGCGCGGCATCTCCTTTCTTTCCTTTAGGCGTACGTGATGCATCCGCTTCATCCGCTATGCGTCCGCTTTGGTATTATCCTCTGGAATCCCTTCGGAGGTGTCATCCACTTCCATCCACTTTCATCCACTAGGCTTCCTATGAACATCCGTTTAACATCCCTGCTACATACTACCCACGTCCGTTCCTTTCCGTTCTGTTTATGCAAATTTTTGCCACTTTTGGGAGTGGATGACAATGGATGGAGCCACCCCCGAAATTTTGCTTGTCCGCTGTGTCCTTTATGCATACGTTTTGCATCCGTCGGGCAGTGGCACCGGGCCTTAAACATACACATATTACATTATGGGTGCCTGGCTTACTTACAACAATGAAATTTGTAGGACAAAGAATTATATACAGGTAGCCCACAACTTACAACAGTTGGCTTAGTGACCATTCAAAGTTACAACAGCACTGAAAAACCATTTTTCACTCCTATGACTATTGCTGTGTTCCCATGGTCACATGATTTACATTTGGGTGTCTGACAATTGACTCACATTTATGAAGGTTGCAGTGTCCCGGGGTCATGTGATCCCCTTTTACAACCTTCTGAAAAGCAAAGTCATTTTTGGGAGATGCCCCAAATTTCTAGATGCCCCAAATTTCTAGATTTCTAGATGCCCCAAATTATGCGGCGTCCCAAAAATACACAAAGAAGGCATACCTCTCAGACCCATAGTCAGCTCCATAGGAGCACCATTACAAAACCTAGCTAAATACTTAGCAAAACAACTAC
>BLBF01000003.1:69133358-69158089 GCA_015471245.1 Laticauda colubrina
GATGAGATTGGGCCATGTATGTTTGGTTGGCCTACAATGAACAGGGCGTTTAATAAAGAATTGTGTTTATGTTGATATGTGTGGATAATTATTACATTATTATTGATAATAAAGGGCCGTAGGTGTGGCACCTGGGAGGGTGGACCATACAGTCCCACTATGCTTGCACTGGAGGTTTATCTATCCCACAGCTATTACCCATCCCACAGGTATCCCTGCCCATCCCACAGCTATCTCAACCCATCCCACAGCTATCTTAACCCATCCCACAAGCATGCAAAGGGTTAAACCATTTCTAAAAGTTTCCAGCAAGACTTTATTAAAAAAAAGAAATGAAGCAAGTGTGTGAATCAAAAATAGACTTTGTTAACAACAAGCTATAAGACAAAAATGAGTCTCTGGCACTCCTCTTGGTCGCTCAGTCTCAGGGTTGAAGGGTGCAGGTGCTGTGGAGGTGGCTGGTGCTGGAGTGCTTGTCATCAACTCTTTCAGAAGCAGAAGCAGCAGAAGCCCCCGCCCCAGAAGAGCGAGCCCATGCTGCAGAAGCCCCAGCAGAACCAGAGTGAGGGCCAGGGGGCGGGATTGTAGCCCTGTCCCTCTTGCCAGGGCTGGCAGCAGATGGCTGAGGCTTGCTGTGCTTCCGCATGGTTGTGGGGTTGCTGGCTGGCAGGGAGGCTGGCAGGAACCAAGGCTGGCAGGAAGGCTGGCAGGGAGGCTGGCACCAAGGCTGGCAGGCAGACAAGCAGGCACCAAGGCTGGAAAGAAGGCTGGCACCAATGCAGGCACCAAGGCTGGCAGGGAGGTAGGCACGAAGTCTGGCAGGAAGGCTTGCAGGCAGACATGAACCAAGGCTGGCAGGAAGGCAGGCAGCAAGGCTGGCAGGCAGATTGGCTGGCAGCAAGGCTTGCAGGCAGGCTGGCAGCAAGGCTGGCAGCAAGGCTGGTAGCAAGGCTGGTAGCAAGGCTGGCAGGCAGACATGCAGGCAGGGCAGGCAAAGCAGCCAATCCCTCCGGCAGCACATCTTTCCTCTGAATGGCGACCTGCTTCCGAGCTGCTTCCATTATATCCATGGGGCTGACGTAATGCATCCTCCCCGCATGTGCAATTAACGCCAGGCATCGATTAGGCTTCCGCTGTGCATCCGCTGTGCATCCGCTGTATCCGTTCCACGTCTGCTTTTCTGAGGCCCCCCAGAAGCCTAGCGGATGCGCCATCCGCTCTCATCCACTTCCATCCGCTGGGCTTCCATTCCGCATCCGCTTTGCATCCACCCTGCGTCCTCCCCGTGTCCGTGTTACCTGCTCCGATTATGCAAATTTTTCCCCTTTTGAGAGCGGATAACAACGGATGGAACATTTTGCTCGTCTGTTGTGTCCTTTTTGCATCCGTTGGGCAGTGTGACATGGGCTTTAATCCCCTCTTCTTTTTTTATAAAGCTTCCTGGGATCTTGTTATATGCAACCAGTAATTTTCCATAGAAACATAAAAGAAGGAAATCTTTAACCCTTAGGTGGTGCTCTATATCACTTTCTTCTTAGAATTCTTTTATTTTTAATTCACTTTTCCATAGTATTAATATTAGATTTAATCAATTCCAAATAACTCCAGCATTTTATCCAATGCCTGATTAATGTCCAATTCTATATGTTATTCCAAATTTAGTCTCTAAACACATATAATTCTTTTGTTTCCAGTTTTTTCTTTACCTTATATTTTCCTCTTATTTCTCATTCACTGCTACTACTCTTCCAAATGAGGGCTCTTTCTTTCTGCTTTTCGGGGTTATCAAAAAGAATATTCAAAGTCTTTTATCCAGTTACACTCCACTCACCACTTTCACTCTCCAGCACAAAACTTGTGTCCTGGCAGTTTCCTGTCTTCAGGGCAGCCATTAAAGACTGCCACTTTTCCCTGTCTTCTAGGGGACTTTGCCAAGCCAGGGAGGAGAGATGCAGCTGTCCTCGATCCAGCTGGCAGTCTCCCTCTCTTCCCCCACCCCTACAAGGTGGCTCAGATGGATCTGGTCCTTTAAGGACCTCTCCAACAGGGTAAGCATGGATCAAAGCTGCACACGATTGCAGTCTCTGATCCATTGATGACCAGAACGCCACCAGAAGTCCTCAATTTTATGATATTTTTGGTGTGGATTGTTAAGTGTACATAGCTGTTATTAAGCAAATCCATTTTACCTAATGTTGTGGTTAGCCAGCAGCAGGTGCAGATAGCTGAGGAGAGCGAAGACTCAGATGAGGGGGCAAGAACATTAGGGAGACGACTGCTGCCTTCAGAGATTATGGGGGATGCAGCAGTGATGAGGAGGTTCCTGAGGAGCCTGTGCCAAGTGCACAGAGGATTGCTCATAGGAAAGAGCAGCTACAACAGCACAGGTGACTTGGAAGTAAGGCTGCGAGATAATGGCCCCTCCTTCAAGAAGATAAAATCCAGCTGTGAAATGAATGTACTTTGCAAAAGGCAAAGACATTTTGAAACTCCAACCTTGTGAACATTCCAGTATCCTGAGTTTGTATTTGAAGATTCCTATATTGCAAATTATTTCTTGTCTGTTATCTTTTGGCACACTTTGGCAAGGCTTGTGCTTATCACAACTAATTATTTTGCAAAAGCATTACAAGGTTTCTGTTCCCATTGGATTGTGTTTAATTTGTTGGAAAAGGGCATGGTTCAGAACACCTAATGGACATTTTTTGCCAGGAACCAAAGGTAAAAATTAATTTCTGGCAAAAAAAAAAGTCATAAATCATGGTCACATGACTGTGGGACACTTCAAGTGGCCGTAAATATGAGCTGGTTCCAGGTACACAAAATGTGACAATGTAAGTGTATGTGTGTGGCCATCAGAGCTTCAAAATTGGGTCAGAAGTAGCTCTGAGGAGTATTTGGTCACTGAACAACCAGTCATATGTCGAGAACTATCTCAACTGTATTTCCACTTAAAATTCTGTACTATTCAGTTCTTTACAGCTTATAGGAAGAGGGATACAGATATTTGCCTAAATATTGCTTAGTAATGTAATCCTGTGTATATGTTTACTCAGAAGAAAGATCCATTTATTCCTAGGATAAGAATTCAGAGGTTCATAGCCTAAGTTGACCTGGACTTTCCAATATCTTAATATGTTATACATTACATTGCATTAGTTTTAAAACTCTGTATTGTTATACAGGCTAGCGAGAGGGAGAAGGAATTGCATGGCTAATCATGTGGTCCCACACTCCTTGGAACAGCATTTATGTCAGGAAGTGTGTCTACATTATATTATAATCTTAGTATTTCTTTTATTATTGTTCCATAGGAAAAAGAGCCATTCCTTATCATCGTTATCCTTCACACTTCCTTGAATTTTCAGAAAACTATGCCAGCACGAAATTTGCTCTTCCCATTGACGATCCCTATCATGCCTTTATTGCCTCTGTTCCATAGTGCAGTCACCTGATTTTTCTCTGAGGTAACAGTTGAGAAGGCCAATGGATTATATGTACCTTAAGGTGGCCCTTTGACGGCTTTTAATATGGGGCGGGGGGAAATATAATTTAAGGGCACCAATATCTAAAGATGACTTAAACCTACTTAATTCATGTGCAGGGGATAAGATGAAGATGAGGACATGGCAGAAAGAAGATATTATCAGAGCACATCTTTCTGTAGCTAATGCAAGTGGGGAAAGGCTCCCAGACAAAGTACCTGGACCATTGTTGCTCCCTAATAGCTGACATTTAAGATAAGCTGCCTGTAACTAGGAGACAGGACAGAACATCAGGTCTTATACCCACTGATTAGCTACTGTCAGGGGAGACTTTCTAAATTGGTTGCCATCACCACACTTGATGACATTAATGTCCAAAGCTAACTACGCATTAGCAATAGCACTTAGGCTTCTATACCGCTGCACAGAGTTTTACAGCCCTCTCTAAGTGGTTTACAATGTCAGCATATTGCTCCCAACAATCTGGGTCCTCATTTTACCAACCTCAGAAGGACGGAAGGCCGAGTCAAGCTTGAGCTGGTCAGAATCAAACTTCTGGCAGTCGGCAGAATCAGCCTGCAATCCTGCTTTCTAACCACTGCGCCATCATGGCTCTTTCCAATGCTGGGAAAATTTACTCATTTCCCCCTATTTCCACAAGAATGACATACACACACACCCGTGCCATGAGAAAACATTTTAAACTACATCTCTTTTAGTCATTATTTTATAAAACATTTGTCCTGTTAACCATAATGAAATGGGGTGCACCTATGCTTTCTTGAAACAAGTAAAAGTCCATGGAATATTTCATTTAATCTGCGTGCAATCTCTTTGCCTTAGATTATATTCTGCTTAAGTTCTGACTGGTTGTTTTCATGTATAGAATGGCAATAAAATTTACTTCCAGCAGGTTAGGTTAGATTTTAATGGCAACTCCGGTTATAAAAACAGGGGTTGTTATATTAAAACCAACAAAGATCTGGTACTTTTCAGAGCTATTGAGCTATAATACTATAATACCCAATGGTTTTAGCCAAAGATTAGAAATTCTGGGAACTGTAGTCCAAAGATCTGGACAGTATGAGGTAGGAAAAGCATTAAAGAGTAGTGTGAAATGCTAGCTTGGTGTTTTGAAGAGCTAAGCAGAGGCTCCCTGTCTATCAGCTTGTAACTTGTTATAAAAAGTTTAAAAGAGTGAATTATTACCTCTTCTGTTCAATCCTTTCATCCAGCTGTTTTCCACTGGGCTTTCATGTCTCTACTTCCCCATGACAGCACCTCTATTGCATCTCTTGGCCTGTGTTTGAAGCTACAGCCCCTTTTAGATCTAAAGCTTCAAGGTTGGCCTGATGGAATAAATTATAAAGTCTTGATGATTCCCCACTACCCCCTGCTTGGGAATGTGGGTTCCAGTGATGCCACAAAGATGTTGTAACAGCCTGCTTTTTCAACGGACTCTCCTTTTTCCCTGCACGCCTAGTTTTCTCCCAGGCAGAACTACAGCATGGAGGTCAATGTGTATCATTTTGAAAGCAACTCACTTTGGTGTAGAGGGCTGGGGGCGGAGGGAGGGGATATCTGCTTTTTCTCAGTGGTGGAGCACAGAAGTGGAAGAGACAGGGGAAGGCTACGGAATGAGAACAGCGACCCAAACCGTCCGGTGGATGGCTCCTGCCAGATCCCTTGGCAGGCAAGAGAAGTGGGCCCTGGCACCAGGCTGGTGATTATAAAAAGAGAGGAGGGGGTAGAATGAGGGAGGAGAATTTGATAATGATCACACTAAGAATTGCTCTCTGGAAAACCCTACTATAAACAATAGAGCTGGAAGTAATTAAACAGATGTCTCTTAAGAGAACAATTAAAAGTACAAGCCAGATAAGGTATTGGCAAGGTATCCCCTGGAATCTAAGCTCACCTTATGGTTAGATAGGTTATCTTGCAATTACAAGCCTTGTGGGCTGATCGTCAATTAAAACGAGGAGGGGATAATATTTAAACAAGTCCCCAAAACATTTTCCATACCAATGGTGTTTTATTGATGTTTATGAAAATCAGATTTTCTGGAAAAGAAAAGAGGGTTTTTTTCCATTGTGGAAATTGGCTGTTTGCATTTAAAATGCAGGTACATGGCCTGCATGTAAGGGGAATGTTAAGGGGAATGTTAGGGGAATGATAAGGGGAATGTTAGTTCTCTATAGCATTTTGCATATAGCCAACAATTAAATGATATGTCTTTGATCCTCTTGGCTTACAATATTCCACTAGACTTGTGTCAAGAACATATAACTTAATCATCAAATGTATCTTGTCATTAATACTTTTCTAATCAAGTATCTTTCCCCCATTTTATCTTTTAAAACATTTTGTGGAATTATCAGTATCTCAAAGCAGGGATTAGGATATTGGAATCCAGAAGTTAAATATCTATGTTTCAATTATATTTGACATAGAAGTCAAAGGTTTAGCAGTGATTGCTTCCACATACATACATGTTGCATATGTGCACAGACAAACACGCACACACATACACAAATATTTATTTTGGAAAAGACTCACTGAAACTAATGGGAATATAAGTATGGGGTGACTCACAAGTCTACTATGGCAAAGCTAGTTGTCATAGGTGGAGGAAAGTAGTTGCAGCTATAGGCAAAGGAGAACATGTACAGTAACATGTCTATTAGTCATTTCGTTCATAGACCTTCTGAACATTTCTGATTGTAACTCTCTGTTTGAAAATGGTTGTGAATTGCCCAAGGTCATCCAGAGAGCGTTATGCCTGCAAAAAGATTTGAACTCAAACTTCATAGGTTGTTGTCTATTACAATACCAATTTTAATAATATAGTAACTATTTTAAGTAATGCTTGTTGCTCAGCCTATATTTGCATCTTGTTACAAATAAAAAATGTCAAGAAGTAAACTATATAGGTTATAAAAGTTGTAAAGCAAGTAATAAATCAAGTCTCATAGAACAGTGCATGAGAGAGTAGAAAAGAACACAGAAAATTTAACAATACTCTTGATATTGTGATTCCCCATTTGCATAGGCAGCATGTAGCCCATCACTCAATTGCACATTAAATCATCACACATTACCTGAATGTCAAAATGCACAGCTGTGCTGGAGCAATCTTCCCCAATAAAGCTATTGAATTTCAATTTCTATCAATGGGAATTCAATTCCAACCTATCTAGAGGGCATTATGTTGTGGAAATCTGCCTTAGAGCATGTTCCTACTGGAATGCACAACGAAAACAGGTCCTGAGCAAAGGCACACATTCCTGCACACAGAGTATGAATCTTGGTTGTATGGTCTATTGTTCCATTTGTCCTCTGGGCCTCATGAGCAATGTAACTGTTACTATAGGGTCAAGTATAGTACAGGTTCAAACTGAATTCTCTACCTACGATTAACTTCAGAATCTGCAATCATTGAGGGAGATGCACAATGATTGATTACTTTGTTACAGCATAAAGGTGGAAGCAGATTATAGATAAATACTTTAAATTTAGATAAATACAGCAAGCAAAGGTTAGAGGCAAAGAACAAGAATCCTCTCTTTTTTTCTTTCAATGGCCTTATGCAATAACCACAAGTATTTGCACAAAGTCATGTGATACTTTCTCCTTATCTGTCTTTTAAATGACAGCATGACTCATGTAAATCACCTTTTGCCTCTTAAAACTATGTTCCATATACTGTTTTAGCATACATTTTTAAATGAATGGGAATCACACTGAAGTAAAAAAAGAATACCTTATCCTTCCTTCAGATTAATTTATTTCAGATTAAAAGAGTTGTAAGGGACCTTGTAGGCCATCTAGTCCAACCCCCCCACCCAAGTAGGAGACCCTACATTCTATATTCCCACAACTTCTGAGGGCAAGCTGTTCCATTGGTTGATTGCTCTCACTGTTAGAAAATTTATCCTTATTTCCAGGTTGAATCTCTCCTTTTTCAGTTTCCATCCATTATTCCTTGTCTGACCTTCAGGAGCTTTGGAAAATAGGTTGACCCTCTCCTCTCTATGGTATTCATTGTTAAAGGTATTATTGCATGCCAATTTGCCATGTCCAAAAAGGCACTAACATAGGGTATGAATTAGTTCTTGTAAACTGAAGAAAGGAAACCTAACTCAGAAAATCAACATTTTTTTGAACTGTCTTATCTTTGTTATTTGTTTGTTGAGGCTTATTTGTCAGACTAATCCAATAGGAATCTAATCACTTTGTATTCCTCTTTTGCAATAAAAGAGTTAAAGTACTAAACTGATGTGATAAGAAGAGAATCAATAGTGTAAAAATATTAACAAATATTAACTCACAAAGAAAGACAAGAAATGAAGCCCATCAAGAGCAAATTACTGCAAGATGAGAATTCCAATTTATACTGGGTTTTAAAATTTCATGAATGAAGATGAATGTATATATCCCAATATAATGCTGCAGGATCCAATCAGGGTGACCAACCAACCCAGATTGGATCTTACAGCATTATCATGGGACACATACATTTGCCTTCATTTGTGAGAGATCTGGGTTTCTAGCCCTTCAAAGAGTCTGGCTTTGGGAATCCTTTAAAATTGAAATCACCATAGTGATATGAGCCACAAACATAATTAAGTCTGCAGTCTTATTTACATTTTTTATAACTCCCATCAAATTCAGTGAAGCATACTTCCAAGTAAATATGCAGAGGATTAGGCCTGGAGAATCATTACGATAATGGGAAAGAGGCAGACTAGAACTTGCTAATTTGTAAGAATGTGCAAATTAGTAGATGTTTGGTTTATTTCATTGTCCACATTAGCATGTCCATGTTCTGATCCATGGAAAGTTTTACATTTTTTTTAATTTAAAAAAGTAACATAACATTCTGCATCTGCTTTCATTTGCAATTTTTTTTATGGCACATGAAGTACAATTTTCACTCATATGCATAGATGTTCTCATAGACTGCAAGAAAACAACGAGAAAACACTGTTGTTCTTGATTTCACAGACATCACCAGTGAACATTTTATACACATTTTCTGATTTATAAGCTTTAGAAAATGTGCACAACTTTCAGATGCACCTCTCATAAACTTTTTTTTGCTCTTTCTTGGTCCAAAGAAAGACTAGCCGGGCATTCTTCCATATAAGCTATCCAAGGATTCCATGTAGATCACCAGCTAGAAGAAATCATAACTGGATAAAATAGTAGACCATCTACTCCACGATGCCATTTCCTGGTTGTTTTTCTCCTTTAGAAAATCTGTGGCAGAGTTCTTTTGCATCCTATGGTTGGTGGTACCCTTTGCCAAGACATCTGAAGCAAACCCTATCTTTATCCAGAGTAGGGAGCTCTGTTAAAACTGTCTCTTTTTTACCAACTGTTCCAGCTACTATAATATATTGAAGTATCTTTATTGTTTAGTGCTAGAGTTAATCCTGCCATGTTATGGTTCTGACTGAAAACAACTTCAAGAGGCATGGTCCTGAATCACCATCTGCTGTTTCCATCATCACCAGTTCCCACCGATTAAAGATCTAAAATGTTTGCAGTCAATGCCACGTTTTCAGTTGTTTACATCTCTTTCCATTTCAGTCCAACTGGGATATTCTGTTAGCAGCAGTAGAAGGTTAATGCTCACTCCGTTCACTGCCCTCTTCTTGATGTCTGGTCACAGCAGAAAGTGGCTTAGGTCAGCATCCTTATCAGCAGCAGATCCCTAATTACAGTACTGAAGTATAATACTGCAGACTTGGGTGGTACCTTTGGGGAATTATTCCACAGCTCTCTCCGACAGAGCCTGTTATTGTCCAGATCAGAGGAGTCTGAAATCTTACAAACACATTCCTCTCAAAGGGAATGGCTTTCCCTGAAGATTTCTTAGACAAACAACTATTCTGTGTAAGTGTATGCTCAGGGAGGGATGAAGACAGCATAGAAAGGAAAACTACTTTCGGCTGTTTCTCAATAGCAAATGAGCACTATAAATAAATTTGATCCTATCTGTGTGGGAATTGAAAAGATAATGTGCCTACACATTTTTCTTCATTACATTTGCTTAACTTTGAGCTTCTGATGTAGTAGAAATGATTCACGGAGCAGGCTGAAAGTTTATGATAAGAACTAATCCTATATTGCCAGCCAATGGTAATGCACATTTCCAATAACTATTATTAGTTCAAGTACAAATAAGCATTGCAATACATCCACATTTGAATGGGTACTACCTGAACTATAGAGGGTAGTCCGAGAAAATGGGAGATGATTTTTGGTGTCAGGAGTTCAACATTAGAAACAAAACAGGAGCAAGATCAGAACTCAGAAATCAGTATCAAAGAGCCCATCAAAATTGGGCAAATCAGGAGACAGAACCAAATATAAATCAAGTCAACACTAAAGGAAATCCAAATAACCCCAAAATTTACCAAATCTGACAAGCACTGTGACATTTATTTAACACTGCGACAGCAGTGGGATAGAAACCAGAGAACTATAATTTCTAGTCATGCGTTCGGCATGATATCAGTCGGATGACCTTGAGCCAGTCACTCTTTCTCAGACCTAGTTAGGAGCAATGGCAATGTACTGCCAAAAAATCTTGCCATACATATACATACAAGCAAACAAATAAATAAACACACAAAATGAATTCACTGGCCAACCTGTCTGGACAGCATTGGTTCCTATCCTGAAAATATGTTACTGCCTAAATAGACTCACTACTAAGAGCAACTTCATACAGATCCCAGGTCTATTGGTTCCAGTCCAATCAGAGGGCTCCCACTTCTGTGTGTGCAGATCTCCTTTGCAGAATAATTAGGCATTATTCAAAGCTTCATAAGCTCCTCTCTCTGTGGTTCTCTCTACATGTAGCTGGTATTCCCAGTAATTTCATTATTAAGGATTGTTCCACATATGCTGTCCCACCACGTGTATTTGATTGATTCAGTGTGTTGGCTGGTGAACTGATTAAGTAACTGATAAAAGTACCCTTAGTGGTAATGCCAGATTTACCTCTACAACCCACATGAAACACTATACTTGCATGTATTTTCTCTTATGTAAGTTGGCTGCTGTCTTTGCTGCAGGGACAATTTTTGGCTAGAGACAGATTAGTTGGCTGCTTTGTGCTCTAAGTTATTACTAAAATAGTTATTTATTGGCTTAAATAATACACTTAAGGAAGTTCACAATGAAAGAAAAAAAACAGAAGTTACTCATTAAAAGAATTTAAGAATGAATTTATTAACCACATTTCAAAAGGTCACAAAGAGATGTCTTCTCTAAAAGGACAGAGAAAAGAGAGCACTAAATGCAGTTGGCAAAAGATCTTCTCATACTTAGAATTGTCTTCTATCTTCTCATTGTTAGAATTACACCAAGTAATGCTATCTCATTTATTGTTCCCACTTTTTGTCCTGTAACAGAGACAGATTGGCTACCAGTATACATTTAAACCATTCAGAATTGGTATAGTCTAAAAAAAAAATCCAATAAATCAGAATGCCAAACATTCTTTTTCTATACCTGCCCAAGGCAGGAACTAGATTTCTGCATCACTGCACATCAGGAAATTTATACATATGTCATTTGGAAATGGATGTGTAACTGTTGCATTTATACTTCTGCAAATCTTAATGTTCTGGATAGCGGGCACTAAAGCAGCAAAGCACAGAAAACTCCCCAACAGGAAGTTAGATGAAGCACGCAGGACAGTGCATCTCCACATGATGCATAGTTTGAGTTTTGAGCAGTGAATGCATCAATTACCTGCAACCTATGCTTACCCATCAAGTCCTTCAAAGTATAGATAGGCATTGACACCTACATGCAGTTGTGGACAAGTCTAAATCAAGTTTAACACTACACTATTTAACAAACACTATTTTAATAGTACTCCACACCAATACATTAATTGGGGAGACAAATGGAAAACAGAACCTGATAGGTATAAAACAGGGTTGTTATTTTTCATCCCAGACTCATTTCTTGTTAGCAAGGTTCACACACCTTGCAGAGTAGGAAAGGAAAAGAAAACCACTTCTTGGCTCAGATATAATCCTTATTCATCACATGGAATGAATCTCAAGTCTTACAAAAGCAAACAGGAAAGCTCCCATTCATCAGTTTTAGGCACTTACATATTGCTCTGAGCAGTACTTCCAATATGTAACTTGAACCTATGTAGCTGGTTATTATAATGGTTTTGGTATCTTTAACAAGATCTTGTGAATACTGGATTAAAGTGTCCACTCAGTCATCATTCATATGGCCTTCAGAGAGACATAAAATAGAATGCAGGTAGTTCTTGGCTTACGACCCCAATTCTGCCTAAAATTTCTACTGCTAAAGGAAACATTCGTTAAGTGAGTTTTGCCCCATTTTATGACTTTTCTTGCCATAGTTGTTAAGTGAATCACCGCAGTTGTTAATTTAGGAACACGGTTGTTAAGTGAATCTGGCTTCCCCCATTGACTTTACTTGTCAGAAGGATAAAAAAGGTGAACACATGACCGCAGGAGACTGCAAGTCATAACTATGAGTCACTTGCCAAAAGTGCCTGAATTTTGATCACTTGATCATGGGGATGTTACAATGGTCATAAGTGTGAAAAACAATCATGAGTTACTTTTTTCAGTGCCATTGTAGCTTTGAATGGTCACTAAATGGATTGTTTTAAGTAGAGGACCACCTGTATAATGTCTCATAAATCATTGGAAATTATTGACTATAAGGCAAGTATCTTTTACAATACCTGTGAAGTGACTACATCTTGAGCATACTAAAAAGTAATTTTAGTATTTAGACACCAATTCAGGACATAAAGTTGCCCAATGAACATGGGGCAGTGATGGGATTCAAAAAAATTTACTACCGGTTCTGTGGGCTTGGCTTGGTTGGCGTGCCGTGATTTGGTGGGCATGTCTTGGTGGGCATGGCAGGGGAAGGTTATTGCAAAATCTCCATTCCCTCTCCATCCAACTAACCTGCTTCCCAGCTCCGTTCTCCTGTGCAGGGCAACAAAAGAAGACCCGGCTGATCAGCTGGGACTTTGGAGGCAGAGAATAGATGGAGGCAGGGCCAATCAGAGGTGATATTTGTCGGTTCTCCAAACTCCTCAAAATTTCTGCTACCGGTTCTCCAGAATTGATCAGAACCTGCTGAATACCACATCTGCATAGGGGACAGATGTATTTATCACCTATAGACTTCACAATGAAACAAAATTCCTGAATGAACAGAGTTAATGAAACATGGGTGTCTTTTTTATTATGTCATATAGCATGAACTGAAAACAGAGGGTTTGAAATCTTTTAAACTCAATTCCTGGGAAATAATTAAGAGAGCAGAAGAAATAAATGTGAAGGGTAGAGAATTCCCCAAGAACCACTATAGATGTTATACAAATGTATATATCAGTATTGGAAACATACTGTGCTAACATGAACCAAATGAATTGTGTGTTGCCATTTACTCAGGATAAAAAAATGTGTTTAGTAATCTTCAGAAATTATACAGGAAGCAAATGAACATACTTTCTTTCTTGCCCAAAATATAGTCTGCTTCTCTGTGTATTTGTTTAATTAAAATATTTATGTAACTCTCCAATGACTAAGAGATAATTAAAGGATGTCTTCCCCCTCCAAATAAAAATAAATATATAAAGAAAAATAAATGTATAAAGATTGTCTGCATACTTAAAATGACTGTATGCCATTATGGAAGGTTTTAGTGAACAAATAAATAAAATCATTTTTTTCTGGTGCCAGGAAAAAAAGTCAGATTTGGCTTCTGGACAGGTTCTTGGGGAAGAGATCCCAAACAGATGCTTCCACTTCTGCAAAAGTTTTCCACCAATCACTATACCCTGCCTAGATTCTTCCACTGGGAACAGTTCTGATAATGGATATAACATTGCTTAGGTTGCTTAGAATTATGTCAGTCTTTTAGGAAGAGTCAAGGAAACCTATGAACAACATACAGACCCAAACCTCTGCCTCTAGAAATCTTGCTTAACAATTTTAAAGAGTCATCAGGCATTGCCCAGATAGGTTCAACTATATGTTTGCAATAATTATAAATCAGAAACAAGTGCTTTTTTTGTATGAAACTGAAAATTTGTCCTGGAAAATAGAATACATGGTCAATGGCAGCCCTCATTCCTGTACATTGACAGAATCACAAATCCACTTGGCCTTGCTTAAAATATTTCTAGAGTGTTTTAAAAAACTCTCCTTGTTAAAGCTAAAGTATGGTTTCCCAACCTTGGCAATTGTAAACTGCATGGACTTCAATTCCCAGAATTCCCCAGACATCTTAAAGTTGATGAGGTTGGCAAACTTTGAACTAAAAGCTGCATCCCATTCTAGTTCACAAGCATGTCTACTTGTAACATATTTAATAAAAAGAAATTATTTTTTCTTTACCCCTCAAATTTATAATCTTTTTTCTATATGAAGAAATCAATGTTGCCTCATTAACCCAAGTAAAAATTCATAGTGAGTTCACCATTTCAAATGCTATCAGTTCAGATAGATTATCTCTGTTAATTAAGTTTTTCAATATATATCTAGATTCATATATTCATATGTCTCCCAAAGTCTATATCGGGGAGTCATAACACCCTCCTGCTTTTACAAATGTTAGATTTGTTAACTATATTCCAGGAATATGGAGCCACTAGAAAACAGTAAAAAGCTAGCAAAACCCCAGAAGATTTATTTATCAAATTTATATGCCAGTTATCTTGTGATGCTGTTAATGATGTTATTAATAATGTTTGAGAACGATTATTCCTTTAAATAGGGCTTCTCTTGGGGGGGGGTTTCGGGGGGAGGGGAAAGTTAACTAAATTAAGAGTGTAAAGCCTAGTTAAGTTTCACTGATTTATTTTATTTGTCCCCATCAGTGTAGGATTTTCCCTATCATTCTATAGTTTGCTGCCAGATTTCAATGGCAGGGTTTTGAAATGTTCACATACAATTCTATGGAGTTCAAACATACATTGCTCATCCTTTTATATGATGTTGGATCCAAAATTCTAAATTGTTTTCAGTTGTGTCTGAGAGGGGGCAAAAAGAGGAGGGGCGACATTGCAGAACAATGAATCAAGCATTGACTCTTGATGAATGTATCTTTTCTTTTATGTACACTGATAGCATTTGCACCAAGACAAATTCCTTGTGTGTCCAATCACACTTGGCGAATAAAGAATTCTATTCTATTCTATTCTATTCTATTCTATTCTATTCTATTCTATTCTATTGTGTTATCATTATGGAAACCCCATTTCTTTTGTCAGATCAAAACTCCCTTTTGTCAGTATGTCACACATACATATGAAAGGTGAAATTTGTACTACAACAAAATCAACATCCAAAAATCTTGTGGATACAAGTTTGTTTATGCCTATACCAAATTTAGTGCAATAGTTCAGGTGTTGAATTTGAATGGGGGATACTCAAATTGAAGTTCAAATTCCCACTCAATAGTGAAGCTTTCCAAATTTTGGGCCAGCTGAGTTCTGCATCTTTCTATACCTGCATCTAAAATGGTAGAAGCATTCAGGCACTAGACTAGAAACCAAGAGACTGTGAATTCTAATCCCAGCTTAGTATGAAAGCTGACTGAGTGACTGGGTCATTCATTCTCTCAGCCTATTGATTAACTGGTCAGTTGGTCGTTACCCGTCACAGCCAATAGAGTGACACTTGGTTGATGCACAAAAAGCAAAACCTTCACTTGGAAGAAAAATGCTAGGGAGGAATCTTTGTTGTTCATGTCTCCTAAAGACCCTGTCCCACTGCACTTATGGATGCAAAGAGGGTATAAAATGTTAAAAAAAGCTTGCCATCTGTTGGAAAACGCTATGCATCCGTTGTGTACTCATTGCATACGTGTTTCATACGCTCTATCCGTCGAGCATCTGTCCACTGCGATTTTGTGAACGGATGAACTTTCCGCCGTGTACGATGTAAATCCGCGACATATGAGCAACAAATGTTCTATGTCCGTTTATCATCCATTAAACGTCCGCTGTATCCTCTCTGCATCCTCTGGGCATCCTCGCAACTCACATCCACTGCAGCTGAAAATGGAAAGAGGGAGGAAACAAAATGTACACAGAACGTCTGCACAGCGTTAGTAGCACGGAAATAGAACGGATGCGAAGTGAACGGTTTGCATCCGATATATATCCGTGCAGCATCCCCTTTCTTTCCTTTAGGCGTATGTGATGCATCCGCTTCATCCGCTATGCGTCCGCTTTGAAATTATCCCCCGGAACCCCTTCAGAGGTGTCATCCACTTCCATCCGCTTTCATCCACTAGGCTTCCTATGAACATCCATTTAACATCCCTGCTACACACTACCCATGTCCATTCTTTTCCATTCTTTTCCATTCTGTTTATGCAATTTTTTGCCACTTTTTGGAGCGGATGACAATGGATTGAGCCACCCCCAAAATTTTGCTTGTCCGCTGTGTCCTTTATGCATACGTTTTGCGTCCGTCGGCCAGTGGGACCAGGCCTTAACTCTGTTTCCATTTCATTGGGATAGCACATTCCTTACTGGTGCAATTTTCTGCCAACTCAAGGATGGGTGAATAGTACTTCAACTCAGCCCCTCTCAGCCTAAACTATATCATACTGCAGTACTGTTATAACAAGAATTTTAAAAAGAGATTGCCATGAAAGCTATTGTTCCGTCCGGAAAAAAGCGTGTAAGACTGGGTTCCAAACAACAATTCTTTATTTCAAACCGCTAGGTAAAGAAACGGAACATAGCCCAAGCCGCGGCAGTCCTTTATATAGTGGCTAGCCTGCTGGCTTGTGGCCAATGACAGTTATTTAACTCTTCTCGCCATTTGGCAGCTTCCCGGATTGGTTCCTAGCGAACCAATCCATAAGTAGCCTTTTTCGGCCAATCAGAATGAAGTACTTGGAACCTACCAAGTTCCATACAGAACATCCCTCCCACTTTAGTTCAGTCCAACGTGGGTGACGTAGTCGCACAGGTAGGTGGGGCTTTTCCTAGCTCTAGTTGACCTGCGCAGCTCAGTCTTGTTTTGGTCTTCAAGCAGTTCGGACAGGATCGCTGCTTCTCTCGACCTTCTCCATGGAACCTCCTGGAAGGGTGAGTCAGCCATGCCGCTCCCGCCTGAGAGGCTCCCGCCTCTCTCGGGTCAGTTGAGATGGCTCCACTGCTCCCTCCTGGTTTGGTCAGGTTGGTTGATCTGGCCTGGCTGCCACCTTCCAGGAAGGTCTCACTTCACTCTCCTGCTCCCAGACTTCTTTCTTGGGGTTCATCAAACAGTGAGTGCTCTTTTTGTTTGGTTAGATTGTTGTTTTACAGAGTTTGTTGTCTTGTTATGGGAGGTTCATCTCTCCCTTTTTTATTTATTTGTACTCCCCCCCCCCTCCTTGGTTGTTTTGTGTCAGAATTTATTATTTTTGGTTCTGTAGCGGTTTTTCTTTCGAGATTGCAGGAACGAAGCTGGTCTATGTGCTGCTTCCATTCCCTCCCATCGTCTAGCATTACTCGGTAGGACCAGGGGCCTGTGACTTGTGTGATGGTGGCTGGCAGCCATAGAGGGTCCCCGGTAAGGTTATTGGCATATACTAGGTCACCGATTTCGAAGGTACGGTATTTGCTAGAGGAGTCAGGGGGCTTGTCCCATGTATAGGTGGGGTGTAACCTGTCCAGGTAGGACCATAGTTTCCTACCCATTAATAGTTCAGCCGGGCTTTTATTAGTAGTGCTACTGGGGTAATATGTTGCAAGGTTAGGAGTCGGTTGAGTTTGTCCTGCATGTCCCCCTTGCCCATTCTCTCTAGGCCCTCCTTAGTATATCTAACCATGTGTTCGGCCCTGCCATTCGCAGCCAGATGGGCCGGCACAGTTAAGGCATGACGGATATCCTGGGCAGCCAGTTATTGTTCGAACTGCAAGGCGGTAAACTGAGGCCCGTTGTCCAAAACCACTACATCTGGTAGCCCATGCGTCGCAAACAGTTTGTTGAGTTGTTTCATGACAGCCTTGGTGGTTGTGGAAGCCATGAGGATGACTTCCAACCAATTCAAATATGCATTGACCACAATCAAAAAGGTGTTCCCCTTTGTTGGCCCAGCGAAGTCAATGTGCACCCTAGACCATGGACCCCGGGGAGTTTCCCAGTCCCGTATTGGTGCCTGTGAGGGGGTAGGCCTCGCTTTCTGACAGGCGTGGCATGTTGCAACCCAGCGTTCTACGTCTTTGTCCAGCCCTGGCCACCAGACATAACTCCTGGCCAGGGCTTTCATCTTAACTATGCATGGGTGACCCTCATACAACATGCCTAGGACAGTTTCTTGTTGGCTGCTTGGGATTACCACCCTGTCACCCCATAAGATACACCCCTTTTCGATAGACAGCTCGGTCTGTCTGGTACAGAAAAGTTTAAAAGTCTGTTTTTTTATTTTCCTCCGGCCAGCCTTTACCTACCCAGTTCAGTATTCGTACTGTCAAAGGGTCTTTGGCTGTGGCTCTCGCGACATCAGCTGCAGTCAGCAGTAGCTCCGGGCAGGTCTCCAGTTGGAATGTGGAGGTAGTTGGAGCAGGGTCATTTTCTGTGATGGGCAATGGGGAATGGCTCAGGGCATCGGCGTGCGAGATGGCTTTGCCAGGTCTGTGGAGTAGCGTGTAGGAGTAGGCAGCGAGGAATTCAGACCACCTCGTCATTCTAGGTGACAGAATGTTCAGAGTTGGCTTGTTTCCCACTAGGATTCCAAGGAAAGGCTTGTGGTCGGTTATAATAGAAAAAGGTCTACCGTAAAGGTACTCATGGAATCATTTGACCCCAGTGACAATTGCCAGGGCTTCGCGATCAAGTTGGCTGTAATTGCGTTCCGCCTTGGAGAGTGTCTTTGAGTAAAAGGCGACCGGTGCCTCTCTTCCGTCTAGAAGCTGGTGACTCAGGATGGCACCGACCCCAAAAGGTGAAGCATC
The DNA here is from genome assembly GCA_015471245.1 of Laticauda colubrina. Taxonomy (NCBI): domain Eukaryota; kingdom Metazoa; phylum Chordata; class Lepidosauria; order Squamata; family Elapidae; genus Laticauda; species Laticauda colubrina. The sequence continues at coordinate 69,151,830 of BLBF01000003.1, forward strand.
GCAGGTCACCGTCAGAGGCAGGATGTTGCTAAACTGGATAAGAACGATGTCTGATGTTAGTAGGTCCTTAATACCTTGGACGGCTCTCTGTTCCCGGTGGCCCCATGTCCAAGCGGTTTTTTTATCTAGCAGTTGATGTAGGGGTTTGTCTCCTTATGGGGTAGAAACACATTGTAAAAATGTATGAGCCTAGGAACGCCTGGAGATCGGTTTTGTTTTTTGGTCTGGGAGCATCTTTGATAGCCTTCACCTTCTTTTCGGTTGGGTGAATGCCTTGCTCATCGATTAAATAGCCCAAAAATTCAACCCAGTTAGTGACCAGTTCACATTTTTCCTTATTAACTTTTAGGCCTGATTTTCTAAAGCAAGTTAAGACTTCTTTTAACCCAGTCTCTAGCTAGCTGGCGTTTTTTGCTGAGACCAGTATATCTTCGAAGTATGGGACGACACCTTTGATTCCATTTAGTAGGCGTTCCATGAAGCTTTGGAAAACACCTGGGCAATGCTAACACCGAATTGGAGGCGATTACATTTGAATGCCCCTCTATGCGTTACTATCGTTTGTGCTTCTGCTGTTATTGGATCAATGGGTAGCTGCTGGTAAGCTTGTGCTAGTTTAAGTTTTGCGACTATTTTTCCTCCCTCTAGTGAGTGCAATAAATGTTGCACTACTGGCACTGGGTATGCGCTTTGTTGGAGCACGTGGTTCAGGGTTGCCTTATAGTCCCCACAAATGTGCACTGACTCCTCTGGCTTTACCGGTGTGACAATAGGGGTTTCCCACTTGATTGGTTCTAAAACCCCTTGCGCTATCAACTTATTCAGCTGTTCATCAATTTTTGGTTCAAGCGCGAATGAAACGTGTCTGGCCTTTAAAGAAATGGGGGCTATTTTCAGGTCTAGGCTAAATGAGATTGGGGTCCCCTGGTACTTGCCTAGAGTCCCATCGAATACATCTTGGAATTCGTGGAGCAGGTTGTCCTCCCAGTTGGTAGTAGCGATACAGTTGATCCCAGTCATCCCTATTCCCAGAGGTGCGAACCATTCGATTCCTAGCAGACTAGGGCAGTCACGGTCGACGATAGTCAGAGGCAAGACTTTGGCATGTTGTTTATTCAACTAAAAAATGTCCAAGGCCAACTTCTGGGATTCGGTTTCCCTGATAGTCTTTTAGCACAAGTTTTTGTTTCTTTAGTTCTTTCTGTTTGATGTTCGGAATTAGGTGCCAGATGGTATTCCAGGATATCATCGATAGGAACGACCCTGAGTCAACCTCCATTTTGCAGGGTCTCCCCTCAATGCTCACCTCTATCTGCACCTTCTTTCCGCTTTCCACACTGGCATTATCGATGGTGACTGTCTGATGCGTTTCTTCTCTGTCACCAGTTCTTTTATTGCAGTTCCATCGGTTGCCGGCTTGTCTGTCATCGTGTCTGGGGGGTGGGGTGCTGCTGTGTCTTTTTAGACTATAGCTCTTTTTGTTGCGCAGACCCTTTCGATGTGCCCCCTTTTATTACAAGCCCGGCATATTGCGTCGAGGAACCTGCATTCAGACCGCGGGTGATTGCCTCCGCAGCCCGCACATTGAAATTCCTGCCAATTCTTCCTCTTTTTGCGCCATCTTCTGTCTAAATAGAGTCTATGGACATCTTCATCATCGTCTTCAGTGTCACTCTGGGTTTCGACGTCCTTGTGGTGGGTTGTCACTGTGGGCTGTTTCTTTCCTCCCTCTGCCTTCTTCTCCCTGGTTTGGGTCGGCAGGTCTGGAACTGCATTCATTTGCCGCATGGTGGCTGCTGACTGTTTCGCTGCTTCAGTGGCAGTTGCCTGAGCAATGGCCTTGGCCACGGTTATGTTCGGCCTGTTGAGTAGTTTGCTCTGAAGGGTAGAGTCTTTCAGGCCGAGGACTACGCGGTCTCTCATAGCCTCGTCCATGTTTTTGAAACTCACATGCTCCTCCAATGTGTCTCAAGGTCACCACAAAGTCTGCTATGGTTTCATCCTCCTTCTGGTCCCTTTTGTAAAATTCATGCCTTTTGATTAGATTGGAGACCACCGGTGCGTAGTGTGTTCAGAGCATTCGGTTCAGGTCAGACCAGATCATCTGCTTGACATCTCTGGGTTTTGCCAGTGCCTTCGCCATTTTGAATATGGCCGGTCCACAGTGTGTAAGGAAGACAGCCCTCTTCCTTTAATCTGAGATTTCTTCCATCTCGTTGCTTTCTAAGAACATAAGAAAGTGATCAATATACAATTCCCAATCCTCTACATCTGGATTGAAAGGTGCGGGCAGTGTGTTGTTACCAGCCATCTCTTTTCGCTTGGTTCAGATCGCCGTGTGCTTTGGTCTCTACTTCTACCACGATCCCACCCTCATCGCCAGTGTTCTGTCTGGAAAGAAGCATGTGAGGCCGGGTTCCAAACAACAACTCTTTATTTCAAACTGCTAGGTAAAGAAATGGAACATAGCACAAGCCGCGGCAGCCCTTTATATAGCAGCTAGCCTGCCGGCTTGTGGCCAATGACAATTATTTAATTCTTCCCGCCGTTTGGTGGCTTCCCGGACTGGTTCCTTGTGAACTAATCCATGAGTGGCTTTTTCGGCCAATCAGAATGAAGTACTTGGAACTTACCAAGTTCCATACAAAATAGCTATCTTGACCTCTTTGAGAAAATACAGGATACAAATGCAGAAATGACTTCATTAATGAAAGGTTCAGATAGAACCATTCCAAATATATGTGTATTATGAAAGGGGCATTAATATTACTTTTGAAAGTGCTACAACAGACAAGCTGTTCTGGAACGCTCATAAATGTACAGCCTCTGGATGTTTTGTTCATATAGTATATAAATCTGCAAAGAATGATAAAAAGAGCAAAGTCCACAGGGATAAATTCATGGCTCATAATAGCAATAACACTTAGATTTATACTTTTCTTTACCCTCTCTAACTGGTTTACAGAGTCAGCATATTTCCACCAACAATCTGGGCCCTCATTTTACTGACCTTGGAAGAATGGAATGCTGAGTCAACCTTGAGCTGGTGATACATTCCTGATACATATAGGAATGACCAACTAAAGAAAATGGTCGATGAACCAAATAATGGTAAAATTTGGCAGCATCCCATTGACGTGGCCCACTACAAATACACATTGTGTATCCAAACTACAAAGTGTCTTGATACGGAATATGAGTAAGAAATATTGATTGTATGCTAAATTTACACAATCCAGGTTTACCCAAAAATGCTTTCTCTAGTTTTCAGGCAAGGACAGAGCATATGTTTCAGATACATAGCCTGATCTCTCGAGTTAAAGGCTCAAATAATAAATGATGAGAAAGATTCATGCTTCAGACTTTGGACATCTGCTCTTGTGCAGGATAGGGCTGTGGTCCAATCCAATTGGAGGATATTAATTTAGGGAAATCAGAATCAGACAATCTTGGATTTACTGGATAAATAGTTTTGCTTAATATAAAGAGCTTTTCCATGTCATATTGATTTAAAACTGCAGAATTATGAGGAAGGTAGATCACCTCTTCTCACTAATACTTACCATAAAGAGATACTTTATGAGAGGTACTTAATTCCACTAGACCCAGTTATCTCCAAATCAGCTGCACCAGTGGCCACACCCAATGTATTTTTATAAGGATGCCCTTCAGAAAAGGGTAGATAGCAATCCTATTTTCTCTCTTTCTCCTCAAGAGGAAACTGAGTCATAGATAAGGAAAGAATTATTAGGCAGCTGGACTCTAGCATTTCTTGTGCTCCTCACATAAGCATATCTTTTAATAAATATTTCTTCAACTGGGTAAAAATTCTCATAATAGAGTCCATGGAGTAGGACAGCTATAAAAAATGTGGATGAATGAATAGCAGAATTCAGAGATAACAGTTTTCAGAGGTTTTTTGGCAAATGTATAGCTTACGTGGAATTTTAACCCCTTGTTTAATAAAGTTGCAGTAAATCCTTGCTAATTTGATGGTTCATAGTAGGCAAATTGTTAATCTCTAGATTTCAGATAACAATTCCCAAAGTTTTGTTTGAGTGTTTGGAAGTTATGGTTCAAAGCATCAGAGAACTATTAGGTTGTCTATTCCTGTGATAAATTAATATCAGATATTGTTCTACTCCATTCAATCATGTTCTAAAATGTCTTATCTAAGTTAATCAAAACGCATTCTTCCTTTTAGCATGACAATAAATATCAATATACCTTTTTTGCAATAACAGAAAAATTCCTGACCAGTGCTGGAAATTTTTTCTTCCTTAAAACCACAGAATAACAGAATTGGAAGGGATCTTGGAGGTCTTCTAAGTCCAATATTTAATTCCATCTAAAGAACCAAATTGTCCAACCCAATCTTGATTTAGATGTGTTTTGAGGATACATTTAATTCCTTTTAAAAGAGGGAGAAAGAAAAAATACATCAATTTTTAAAACAACCTTGTTGGGATTGAATGCTGCGGGTTTTGTGCATACCAAATTTCAGCTTTCTAGCATAATTTTTCTGCTCTTCTGAGTGAGTGACTCCATCCCAGATATATTTAAAAATATAATGTACTGGATAAAAATAATGTTAGATAACATAAATAGCAAACATGTGTATGTGAGCAGTAAATGTATATCTTATTGTACCATGATTTGCCATATATGGCTATGCATATTATCACAAAGATAGAACTGTCTTTTGGTATATAGATCCTAAACATGCCTGTGTTTATCTTATGTACATTTTTCAATATTGTGATTATATATGCTGCACTGGTTGTTGTTACTGGTGGACACTGACAAAAGTTTCATGGAATACAGATGATTTTCTCAGATGCATGAACCATTACCCTAAATTAGAGATAAATATACTTCTATAATTGTGTGGGCAGGTTGAACAAATGGTAAATAGCAAAGTGGGAAAAAAATGAAATGCAGATGATACAGACAGTGATAGCTATCTTCTTGACAGTGGCCAATTACCAAAACAGATGTTGGGTGGTGCACAGACATTCTTCCACTGGCAAGCTAACTAACAGATTTAATGGGATTAAGAAGCCTTCATTTCTGTTTATACTTCCTCCTCTGGAGAACATCTAGAATCATACAAGGCTATATGATGTTAAGCTTGTTCTACCATTTGTAATCCAAGTACAAGACTTCCTTATTGTTCCTGTAAGCTAAAACTGGAGAGGTGTTTCTCAAAAGAAGAAGAATAATTATTGTTATGGTTGTTCACAAAGTCAGCCAGATGTTTAGACTAGATTTGACATTTTATCCACCTAGTGAATCTTTCTAAGGAGCTAGGATAGGCATACAGTATGTTGTTTGATGGTGTTAAAGATTTGATCGAAGGACATAAGCTGTTCCAAGTAAAACTGCCTTTTGCAATTGACAGTTGATTATTTTGTCAATGCTAATGGTGAATTTGTTCTTATACAAACTAAGGGATCAAGAGGCAATTTTAAATTAGATTCTGAAGCAAGCATTGAGTTCTTTTAACCAAAGTCTTGACAAAATATTAAATTTCATCAGAGATTTTTATTTGTTAATTCAAAGGGAACACTGGTCTAGAAATGTATGCACTATTTGTCATAGTTTGATTAAGCCAAGATTCTTAGAGCAACATGGACTGCAACTATGGTAATCTGATGGAGATTTCCCTATTAGTTATTCATAACATCAATAATGGAATTTGTAATTGCTATCATTAGCTTCATACTATTCTGTTCTACTTTTTGTGAACAAAATTTTTTGCAGTTCTGATCTCACATAGCCTATCAGGGTAATGGATATTCACACAGAGGCATGTGAGTTAGATTTGACCGCTTCATCTAAACATTTCATTTGTAGTTGTTATATTGTAAACCAGTTAGAAGTGGATTCCCCCCCCAAAAAAAGATATGCCATGCTTTGCAGGCAAATCTTATATATACTGTACTTATTTGGTTAGCCTCCGGAAATGAATGGCATTTACTATTAAGTTGGTTTTGCATAGAACCACATCCTTAAAAAGTAATGTTTAAAAATGGACACTGACCTTCTGCTAAACTCTTATAGAGTATGATTGTTACTTTCCAAAATTTAAGGGTACATCTTGGAGCTGGAGCCATGTGTCACTTTTGTCAAAGTCAATGTCAAAGAAGTAGCAATCTTCAATGTAGGAGGAAGAAAGTATACATAGAATAGGATAGAATAGGATAGGATAGGATAGAATAGAATAGAATAGAATAGAATAGAATAGAATAGAATAGAAT
>BLBF01000003.1:69158099-69199747 GCA_015471245.1 Laticauda colubrina
ATAGAATAGAATAGAATAGAATAGAATAGAATAGAATAGAATAGAATAGAATAGAATAGAATTCTTTATTGGTCAAGTGTCATTGGACACACAAATAATTTGTCTTGGTGCAAATGCTTTCAGTGTACAGAAAAGAAAGGATACATTCGTCAAAAATCAAGAATCATCAGGTACAACAATTAATAATAGTCATAGGATACAATAATACATCTGCATACATTTTACAGTAGGCATTCTTCCGAGGATTCCACGAAGATCATCAACTAGAAGAAATTATAATTGGATAAAATAGTAGATTTTATCCAAATCCACCCAATTCCAGCATGCAATCCTTTATACCTATGGAGAAATAGGCTAACGGCAGACTCCAGTCTGAAAGAAATGTTTGACAGAGAAGTGTACATATTCTAAACATAGTTTGATTCATGTTTTAAAGTCTCACTTGCAAACATACTTCCGTAGCTCCAACATCAATCACCGGAAATATGCTCTTATAAACAAAGTAATGCAGGCTGTCTCTTCCACCAATTCCATGCACAGGTCATTGGATAACACCCAGAGAAATGAAATGCTCTGGAGTTGTACATGAATAAAACAAGCAAAAAAAGTTCCTCCAAAATAAGATAATTCAGGTTTTTGGTTTTTTTAAAAGATTTTAAACTGGAAAAGGGTCTGCAAAGAAGTACTGCTGTTGAGTAAGTATCTGATTTCCATTTGAAATGCAGGTTTTACACTGAATATACTCAATCACTTATAAAAGTATTGTGAGCAGAACCGAAGTCATGTTGGATGGCCCATTGAATTGAATTAAGGAAGTGTGTCTCAAACTCAGTAGCTCTGCTAAATAAGAAAGTGTTCCAGTTTGTGCACAAGAGAAAAAACAAGATAAGGCTAGAACAATGGGGAACTGTAATAAAGTGCTGTAATGTCAGAAACCGTGTAACTACTTTTGCTAGATAGGGAGCTAGTATGAACCTTCGAAATATATGTGTCAATTTGAAAACAGAAAGAATGTGAGCCAAGCCCTCGTATGAGGGGGCGGACAGTTAGGGTATAAAAATGCTGCCTGAATTTTGCTCTGTGTTCCTTCAATGCCTGAGGGAACCGGTCTCTGCATACATGTGAATAAAACCTTGTTTTCCTTGGATCAACGAATCTTTTGGTGGTTTTTTTTATCTGCTTCCACCTCACAATTTGGCGCTCAACATGGGGCCCTATGGAATTTCGACTGGAGAAAAGGGACTGGGTAAGTGTGGCGCCACTACCTCCCATTGTAGAGGGGCCCCTCCCTTGTCTCAGTTGGATCCTGGGGTAACTGCATTCAGCAGACGATCCTTGGAAACAAGAGAGAGAGAAGCTAGCCTGATGCTCTGGGAGTGTCGTTGATCACCTGAAGTGGGGACGCCCACACTCCTTTCGTCTCCGGGAGACCAGGGGTGTATCAGGTGAGTTTGTTGCCTTTCGGGATAGAAGAAGGGATATACTGTCCTTAAACTCTGGGAATCCAGCGACTGCTGGAGGACAGTGTAAATCCCTGAGTTGGGAATCTCTGGGAGATTGTTGGCGGGAAGCGTGGAGAATGGGAAAGGGACAAAGCAAGTGTGAGACGTTCCAAGAGGGAACGGGTATTGAGATAGAAAAGATCCCAAGAAGGCTGATTCTGACTGACTCCCCAATGGGTCAACTACTACAACAATGGTCGTTGCCCCATCTGAGGAGTTACACTCAGAGTCTAGAGAAAAAGAAAATGATCTACCTATGCCAATATAGGTGGCCGAAGTATCCCCTAGTAGACCCTGAGTTTCCTTACCACTGGGATCCCGAAGGGAATACCAGCATGTACTGGATAACTCAGTTGAAAGAGTATATAGTGAAACACCGGATGAAGGAGCAAATACCCTATGTGGAGGTAATCATGCTCACTTTGAAGGTACAGTTTCACCAGAAACAGAAGTAGGACAGTTTGTCAGCAAGGTGGAGGAAAGCAAAACTGAGGACTGGATGGGGAGTCCACCGGCATTGGCTCCGGCAGTCCCGGCACCCCTGCCGACTCCAGTTGCCCAGGCTCCACCTCCACCTGCATATCCAGAACTCAGAAGGGAACTGGCTCAATTAAACAAGGACTGAGAGAATTTGCCTCTAGGAGGAAGGTTGGCCAATCCTGTGTCGGCTTTCCCAGTCAGAGAAGTCCCAAATGGCATGAATGCGCAGGGGAATCCAGTCACCATTTTCGTGGCTGTCCCCATAAAATCTGCCGAGTTATGGGATCTGAAAAAGACCCTTCCGAAATTCCATGAGAATGCTCATTAAGTGGCGGAACAGTTGGAATTATTTCTGGGGCCCAATGAATACACATACAAGAACTGATGTATATTCTTGGACACCTTTTCACCCCCGAAGAGAGGAACCTCATTAGGAGGGCAACAATAGCTGCCTGGGATAGGAGACATGCAGGGCAACAGGGAGCAGTGGCTGCAGACACAAAGTTCCCCATAGCCGATCCAAATTGGAACATCAATGATGATGCTCATAGGGAGCACATGAGAGATATGAAACACATGATCATTGAAGGAATTAAATTGGCCATCCCTCAAGGGAAAAACTTGACCAAAGCATTTGAAATAACACAAGGAAAGGATGAGTCCCCAGGGGATTTCTGTGCTCAGCTCCGTGAAGGTTAACCAAGTACTCCGGAGTGGAGCCAGAAACCCCTGCCTTCGAGACTCTCCTGAAGATGCAATTCGTCACCAAAGCAGGGCCAGATATCCAGAAAAAGATCCAGAAGACAGAGGGATGGACTGATTTGGGCATGACAGATTTGATGAGAGCAGCCCAACAAGTTTTTGTGAACCAAGACTCAGTTAAAGCCAAACAGAAGTCTCAGATGATGGTAGCTGCTGTGCAAACGGCAGCCAAGAATGAAGTCAGGAAAAACAGGGAGACCCAGATGTCAGATTCGAGGCCAAGGTGGAGAGATGAAAGATCTCCCAGCAGGGAGTGGAGACCCCCAGTTAGGCGAGGAGGTCCAGGAGGCAATCGAGGCGGTCGATTCCAACGGCCGTCCCAGAGTAGAACTTGCTTCAGATGCGGGAAAGAGGGACATTTTGCGCGCGAATGTCCCAAAACCCCGGAGGAACGAAGCTATGCCCTATACGATTAGGGAGGTTCCAGCTCCCCAAGAGGGACCCGCGGGGAGCCATTGGTAAATGTGTTAGTGGGTCCTGACCATCAGGAACGGCTGTTCCTGATCAACACCGGCGCAAGCCGGACATCTGTATGCGATCCGGTAAAGGGAGCATGCAGGTCAAAGCAGACTTTAAAGGTGGTTGGGGTGAGTGGGAAATCCCAAGAGGTCAAGATTTTGGAAGAGGTGAGATTGGAATTGAATGATGTGGTTATTGAAACCGAAATATTGTATATTCCGGATTCAGGGGTGAATTTGCTAGGAAGAGACTTGTTGGATGTTTTTGGAATAGAATTGTGGGATAGAAGGAAGGAAGTTTGCATGTGTATGCTAACAACGGAAGATGAGGAGAAGATATCATCAGATGTGTGGACAGGAGGTGAAGGGGTTAGTAGGATGGCAATACAGCCCATTCAGATCAAGATACAACCAAGAATAACTATAATGTGGACTCCACAGCATACTCTGAGTAAGAGAGGTAAGGAAGGATTGAAACCAGTGATTGACAGATTATTGAAACAGGGACTGTTGGAATCTACTATTTCACCGTTCAATTCACCGGTTTTAGCAGTCATAAAAAAGGATGGGAAGTATAGATTGGTTAATGATTTGAGGAGGATCAATGAGATAGTGGTTCCTAGATTCCCAGTGGTTCCTGATCCCTATACCATCTTGGGGCGGATCCCTCCCAAAGACAAATGGTTTACTGTGATAGATCTGAAGGATGCCTTTTGGGCGTGCCCCTTGGAGGAGGGGAGTAGAGACTTGTTTGCCTTTGAATGGAATGATCCTGAGAGTGGAAGGAAACAGCAGTTGAGGTGGACGGTACTTCCTCAGGGATATACCGAGAGCCCTTTGTTGTTTGGACAGCCGTTTGAAGAAAAATTGGTGTCATTGGAGAGAGAGAAAGGAATCACCCTAATTCAGTACATGGATGACTTGTTAATTGGGGAGAAAGAGAAGTAAGTGAGAGCAGCTTCTGTGAGTCTGTTGAATTGGCTGAAGGAGCAGGGGCTGAAACTCTCAAAAGAGAAGCTTCAGTTTGTTGAAAAAAAGGTGAAATATTTGGGACATTACATTCAGCAGGGGGTGAGGTCCTTGGACCCTGAAAGGGTGAAGGGGATCATGAGCTTGGCTCCTCCCAGGAACAAGACAGAGGTGCAGAAAGCGTTGGGATTATTTGGGTATTGTAGAATCTGGGTAGAGCAATTCACAGTGTTGGCACAATTTTTGCATAGAAAGTTGCCTGGAAAGGGAGAGCACATGGAATGGGAGGAGGGAGATAGTGAAAGGTGGGAAGAGCTGAAGAAGGCTTTGTCAACCGCTCCGGTTTTAGCCCTGCCAAACCTGAAATTACCGTTTCATTTGTATGTGGCGGTGGCTCAGGGAACAGCAGTTGGAGTCCTTGCCCAAAAGAGGGGGTGCAGTACCAGCCGGTAGCCTTCCTAAGCAAGGGTTTGGAGCCGGTTGTGAAAGGATGGCCAGTTTGTGTTCAGACTGTGGCAGCAACAGCGATGTTGGTGGTGGAGAGCAAAAAGTTAATCTTTGGGGGAGCTTTGGTGGTGCATTCGCCTCATCAGGTCAATTCAGTGTTGAGCCACCTGGCTACCACTTGGATGACCGAAGGGAGGATATTGAAGTATGAAACCATTTTGAGAACCAGTCCTGATGTGGTGATAGGAACAGACAAGAATCTAAATCCAGCAGAATTCTTGGAGGAGAAAAGGCAGCGTGGGAACCGGAAGACCATGATTGTCCATTGTAAGTGGATCTCATGACGAAGGTTAGAGAGGACTTGGAAGAGACTCCATTGGAGAAGGGAGAGAGGTGGTTTATAGATGGATCTAGCAGGGTAGAAAATGGAAAGCGAAAATCTGGGTTTGCAATAGTAACTGGGGAAGGTGAGGTAATAGAGAAAGGGTCACTCCCAGCTGCTTGGTCAGCCCAGAAATGTGAATTGTTTGCCCTAACCAGAGCCTTGGAATTGGCTGAGCGGATGGAAGTAATGATTTGGACTGATTCCAAGTATGCATGGGGGGTGGTGCACATGTTTGGGAAAATCTGGAAAGAAAGAGGGTATATCAAGGCGAATGGGAAGCAAATAGAGCAAGTGCAGTTAGTAGAACAAGCCTTAGAGGCATTGCAACTCCCCAGCCAAGTATCAATTGTCCATGTGAGTGCACATCAGAAGGGAAACACACTGGAGGTTGTGGGAAACCGACGGGCGGACAAATGGGCGAAGGAAGCTGCAGGGGAGATAGAGTTGGTAATGGTATCTATACCAATACTGGAAAAGGAGGACAAGCGGGAGGAATGGGAGCCAGAGAAAAAGGAAAAGTTGGAGTTGGAGAAAGAGGGATGTGTCAAAACCCCAGAGGGATGGAAGACGTCGGAGGGAGTCAAGGTGGTGTCACCCATTGTCATGAGGGGAATATTGGAGAAAGTTCATGAAGGAGGACATTGGGGGACAGAGGCCTTGGTCATGTCCGTTAAACCTCACTATTGGAGTTTGAGGATGTGGACAGTAGCTCAGAGCATCTGCTGGAAATGTTTGATTTGTTTGAAAGTAAATAAGAAAGCGGCATGCAAGAAAGAGATGGGAGGGCGACCCTTAGTGGGTTGGCCTTTTCAGAGAGCACAAATTGATTTCACTGAGTTGCCAGAAAAGGAGGGTTGGAAATACCTGCTTGTGATCAAAGATCAACTAACGGGGTGGGTAGAGGCTTATCCCACTAGAAGAGCCACAGCTCCCACAGTAACCAAGATCTTACTAGAACAGATTATCCCACGATATGGAATGATGGAAGCAATAGATTCAGACAGAGGAACTCATTTCACCCAAAAGGTTCTGCAAAGGGTAATGGAGGTGGTGGGGGTGAAATGGGAATTACACACGCCATGGCATCCTGAATCCAGTGGAAAAATTGAAAAAGCAAACGCGGAACTGAAGAAACACTTGACCAAACTACAACTTGAAAATGGCTTGCCATGGACAAAGAATCTTCCTTTAGCTCTGCTAAGAATCAGAACTTGTCCAAGGAAAGACAAAGGGATTTCTCCTTTTGAAATGCTGATGGGGAGACCCTATTTGGCCAAACTAGGCAATCCCATACCAGAGTTCAGGGACTTGTTCCTTCGGAAATATTTGCTGGCACTGTCTCAGTCTTTGCTTTCTCTTCACAAACAGGGACTGTTGGTGCAACGACCACCTTTGGCTGGTAGCCAACACCCACACGAGGCTGGAGACTGGGTCCTGATAAAGACTTGGAGAAGTGAAAAACTGCAACCTAGCTGGGAAGGTCTGTACCAGGTGCTACTGATGACTGAATCTGCAGTCCGTACTCGGGAAGGAGGCTGGACGCATTACAGCAGAGTCAAGAAAGCACCGGAACCTGAGAAACCTTGGAAGGCAATCCCAGTGGACGGTCAGCCATTAAAGGTAACCTTGAAGAAATAGCCAGCAGAAACCACCATGGAGATGTTGGCTGAACTCTGGAGAGGACTATTTGTTGCAACTATATTTACATTAATATATCAAAGAAGTTCACAATATGTTGGACCTGCAGGTGACTTGGGAACAGACTTGTGGGATGACAATGTGTTCATAAAGGATCTCAAGAAGGCCTCACATTCCTTGAACATCACCAATTGCTGGTTATGCATGCACCTGCCAGGAAGAACAGGTGAAGGATTACTCCTACATGCAATTCCACTTGATCAGAACAGACTAAGACCACAGGGGCACAGGACAGAAAAATATGGTGTAGAACGAAATATAACAGGAAGGATTTTTGTTCATTTAAGGGAAATGGCGTATGTGTGTTTTAGGAGAAATGAAACTAGAGGGCTCCATTTAGGAGATTGGGAAAAATGTAATAAGACTTTTGATATGCCATCATCCTGTAGTAACCATAGCTATACCAAGAGTTATCATAAATTAGATTATTTTAATCAAGATCAGTATCAGATGTGTATGCATTTTGAAGAAATGATCAATTGGACCCGAACATCACAACATACCTATGCTATGGCAAATTTTAGGTGGATATGGTGTGGGAAATATGCATACAGGGAGATGCCACCTTACTGGAGTGGCACATGTACACTCAGGTATGTGATACCGGTGATATATAAACTTGATGGCCTTCCCCAAGGCTGGATACATAATAAAAGAGACTCAGAATCTGGCCTTACCCGGAGACTCTGGACCCAAATCTCCCGTGGTATAATAACACCATTGGGAGTAGCCATGAACTACCGAGATATACATATTCTAAATAACTTCACAGTAACAATGTTCAATGATACAATAAAGAATATTAAAATGATTAACACTGAGCTTTCTGAAGTAAGACAGGTTGCTCTACAAAATAGGTATGCTTTAGACATTGTATTAGCGACAAAAGGGTGTGTGTGTGCTCTGATTCATTCACATTGCTGTGTATACATCCATGATTTCCAACCCAATATTACAAAGACAGTAAAAGTAATGGAAGAATGTATTCACTCTAATCCATTATCACAAAGAGGTGACTCCTCATTGCCAGACCTGTGAGGAGCACTATGGTCTTGGCTTCCCAGTTCCACTTGGTTTAGAACTACCATAATGGGAATTATATTGATTATTATATGCTGTGTATTGTTGTGTTGTTGTGTTCAGTGTCTCCCTGGTGCAATAACAATGTGTGGGAAGATAGGGAAATCCTTGGGTTCAAGATTTGAGAAGAAGCAGGAAGCAGAACCTCTGATAATGTATCAGAGAGAAATCACTCTGAAAGAAGCAGAGGATCTGCTATTTGAGTTTGAGACAAGAGTGGAAAAAGAAAAAAAGGGGGGATTGTGAGCAGAACCGAAGTCATGTTGGATGGCCCATTGAATTGAATAAGGAAGTGTGTCTCAAACTCAGTAGTTCTGCTAAATAAGAAAGTGTTCCAGTTTGTGCACAAGAGAAAAAAAACAAGATAAGGCTAGAACAACGTGGAACTGTAATAAAGTGCTGTGATGTCAGAAACCGTGTAACTACTTTTGCTAGATAGGGAGCTAGTATGAACCTTCGAAATATATGTGTCAATTTGAAAACAGAAAGAATGTGAGCCAAGCCCTCGTAAGAGGGGATAAAAATGCTGCCTGAATTTTGCTCTGTGTTCCTTCAATGCCTGAGGGAACCCGTCTATGCAGAAATGTGAATAAAACCTTGTTTTCCTTGGATCAATGAATCTTTTGGTGGTTTTTTTTATCTGCTTCCACCTCACAGTATGGTCCAATGTACCACCACCCAAATGAGCAGTTCTCAGAAACAGGAAATGGGAAGAGATGGGCCTTTGATTTGATCTATTTTCTGTTTTCTTCTTATATCCTTCTCATCAGAGTGATTTGTTTATATATCTTTTACTAGCTCCATAACCAAAGTTTTGATTTTTAAAGTCCTTGAATAGCATAAGAGATGGGCTCCATATCCTTCAAGACCTCATTAGAGTTGTACTTGTCTGAGTTTGTGGAATTTTCATCAGTGGGACTTCTGCCTTATTCTACTTCTCAGCTCAGAAACTCAAATATCCCTTATTTCTGTTGTTGTTCCTTATATGGGCTCCATGTCAATAGACTGAAATATGCATTTATCTCTCTCTTTCCCAGCCTTCAGCTGTTGGCAGCCTGGTTTAGGGCAGTGTTTTTCAAATCTGACAACTGTGTGGGCCTTATCACCCAAAATTCCCATGCCAGACTGAATTCTGGGAATTGAAGTCCACATATCTTAATGTTGTCCAGTTTGAAAAACAGTGGTTTGGAGTATTGAGCAGAGTTTTGGGTGTAGCCTATCATTCCCCCTCAGAGAACTTATTTATTTTTATCCCATTTTTATAAATAACTCAAGACATATCCAACATACCTTCGTCCTCCTATTTTCTCCCCATAACGACAACCCTGTCAGGCAGATTGGGTTGAGAGAGAGGGACTGACTCAAGGTCACCCAGCTTTCATAGCTAAGGTGAGACTTGAACTTAGAGTCTCCTGTTTTCTTAGCCTGGCACCTTAACCACAACAATCAAACTGGCTCTCTATTTTAAACACAATAAAAGAAGACCGTCATGATAATAAAATGACTTTACACATGCTCTCTCTTTCCTGCAAAATAATATTCTGTTAAGTATCAGGTTAGGTCACAGAGTGATGGAAAGTTTTTTATTATCCTCAAGACCAAAAATTATTGCAGCAGAAGGGAAGCTGAGAAAATGGTGGGTTTTTTATGATCTACATGTTTGGGGAATTAATGAGTTGAAGCATCCTATTTAACAGAATTAAAGTAATATTTTAAAGATTTGCTGTCATGACTGTCTTCAGTGGCACTAGTACATGATATTTCACATCCTTTAATCCAATGCAAATCATTTATATGACATCAATTCTGCATCATGACTCTGAAATAGGAGTTTTTGAGGGATCCCTACACCAACCTGAAAGAGGTTATTTGTATGGCACAGGAAGGCTGCTGTTATTCCATGCCACATTTTTAAAACTTCTGTTATTAACACAAAGAATTAAATAAGGATATATGTATTGATAAATATTGTTATCCTGCAAGTATAGTAACAGACTCCAGCTATTATAAAGGCTTTTTCAATACTCCTCTGAAATATGCCTGGTTATATCATTGTTGCATATCCGTAATGTTTACATATAGTAGATAATACTTGCAACTTATGAACTAGTTATTTTCAGAATTTGTCATACTTTATTTAAACAGCTGTAAAAATCTATATCTTTTGCTATCTCTATCTCTATCTTTCTCTCTCTTGCCCTCCCTCTCTTCTCTTTCTCTGTGTCTTTTGTGTCTGTGTGTATAATACCAATACAAACATTGGTATTATTATTGTTTACCTTTATTAATCACACAACTCTGAGACTCCGGGAGGCATACAAAACTAGAAAAATCATAAACAGTTAAAATCAGACAGGCAACAGATATATGCATGATAAGCATACGTATATAAGATATATAAAAGAATCCATACCCAATCTATTGCTTCTTACATTTGTCGTTGCTTTATATTCCACCCCTGTGGCTTTTGGGATGATTTTCTTGGAGACGAAGACTACAAGCAGCAAATCAAAGTAAGACAGAGCTAATCATTTCAGGATGTCTTGGAAAGAGAAAAATACATGTTGTTGGCTAGAGTGGTTCCACCAACTCTTCTTTAATTATCTTAGCAAAAATCTCTGGAAATACCATTCTCACTTAGGCTGAAGTAAAGTAGTGGAAAATACCTCAGCCTTGCCCTGTATTTCCTTTTCATTAGTATCTGAAACACTGAGGGAGTTTAAATTTTAGTTAGTTTCCTAAGGGTTGCGTCAGCTTTCAACAGTCTGTTGATCAAAGTTCTCCCTGGAAAGCTAGTCCTCCTCTCAGTCCAATCCTATAAGGATGAATCTCTAGTCTTTATCATGCTTCTCTCCTTTGTTTACTCATTGGATCCAGGGATTTTGCTTCCTCGCTTACAGGTAATCCTCAAGTTACAACAGTTCATTTAGTGATGGTTCAAAGTTGCAATGGCACTGAAAAAAGTGACATGACCATTTTTCACATTTACAATCATTGCAACTTCCCCATGATGACATGAACAAAATTTGGACATTTGGCAACTGGTTCATATTTATGATGGTTACAATGTCCTGGGATCTTATGATTACTTTTTGTGACCTTACGAGCAACGTGAATGAGGAAGCCAGATTCACTTTACAACTGTGGCAAGAAAGGTTGTAAAATGGGGCAAAATTCACTTAACTAACATTTCACTTAACCACAGAATTGTGGGATTCAATTGTGGTCATAAGTCAAGGACTGCCTGTATTATCCTGGAGGCTCTGAAATAAGCTTTGATAGGCCTTTCTTTTGTCTCTGACACCAATGAAGTAGCTGTCTTTCCATCTGCATTTCTTTCTTTCATGCCTTAACCATTCTTTTTCCTCTTCCTTATTCTCTTACATGAGTTTCATTGTGCTCCAGGAATTAACATGCAAAATTTGGAGTGGGAAAACTCTCAGACACAGAAGTTCAGTGGGTGCCTTTGGTCCCTCAGCTCAATCTATCCCACAGTGGTGTTCTGAGGAAAAATAGGAGAGAGTGTTATGACATCTTGACCTCCTAAATGAAAGGCTAGCTATTAAACAAACAAAGATATCAAGGATCTGGGGGAGTGAGATGAGGAAGAAGAGTTGGAAGTGTAGAAGCGCGGGAAATCAGGAGACAGGAGACCAGAGTAACCTCAGCTCTTTATTCAAGGTATAGATCTGTGTGCTTTAGCAAGCCGCGGCAGCTCTTCTTATAGAGCTAGCTGGCGGCTCTCACCCAATGACAGCTTTCTGAATCTCCCGCAATCGGTTCATCCAATCACAGGAGATTCCTTACTAACCAATCACCGTTGTGCATCTTGGCCAATCACAGTGCAGTTCGCTTCAGCCAATCAGATTAGGGTATTACAAGTATGTTAATATGTAACACCCCTCCCCTCTTGGTATGGTCCATCCTATGTGACGTAGTCGCGTAGGTAGGCAGGGCTTTTTACTTGCCTACTTTTCAGTTGCTGCGTGGTCTTCAGCCAGTTTGGAAGGGATCTTCGTTGCTCCCGCTCTTCTCCATGGAACTGCCTGGAAGAGTGAGTCAGACCTTTCGCGGCAACTCCCACCCGGTCTACTGGGTTCGGTCGAGCTGTCGGCTTCTTTGTTCCCGGCCGGTCTTTCCGGGCTGGTTGAGCTGGCTTGACTGTTCCTTCCAGGTGAGGTTCCGAGTGGGTCGTCTTCCTCTGGTACCCTTCGGCTGTCTTCATTTTCCGGTGAGTATTGTTGGTTTCTTCTTTTATTTAGAGGTGTTTGAATTTCTGGTTCGGTTTGCGTTGGTTGGGCCCGTTTGGTTTGTCGTTGTCTTGTAGTTATATTTTCTCTTTCTTTTTGATGATTGTTTGGGGTCCCCCCCCCTAGTTTTTTTATTAGAGCCTGTTTGTGAGTTTTGTGGGTTTTCAGTGCTATTTAAAATTATTCTTGATCGTATTTGGTCAACATGCCTTTTCCAGTTTCTTCCATCCTCTGTTTCCAGCCGGTACAACCAGGGGCCTGTTACTTGGGTTATTGTAGCAGGTACCCATAGTGGGTCCCCTGAAAATTTTTTAGTGTAGATCGTGTCTCCTGGATTAAATGCCCGGTACCGGCTGGAGGAGTCTGGTGGCTTTTCTGGATTGTAAGCTGGGTGAAGTCTGTCTAGATGGGATTGGAGTTTTCTTCCCATCAGGAGTTCTGCCGGGCTTTTATTGGTTTTGGCACTTGGTGTTATGTGCTGTATTGTTAATAGTTTATTTTGTTGTGTATGCTACCAGTGTCCATCTTTTCTAACGCGTCTTTGGTGTATCTGACCATTCGTTCCGCCCACCTGTTCGCCGTCGGATGAATGGGCGCTGTCAATGCGTGTCGGATTCCTCATTCTGCGAGGAATTGCTCGAATGCCAATGCCATAAATTGTGGCCCGTTGTCAGATACTATCAAGTCAGGTAGGCCGTGGGTGGCAAAAAGTCTGTTTAGTTGTTTTGTAACCGCCTCTGTCATGGTAGATCACATTAGGCATACTTCCAACCAGTTGGAGTAAGCGTCTACTGCGATCAAGAAAGTGTGCCCTTTTGTGGGTCCCGCAAAGTCTATATGGACCCTCGACCATGGTCCCCTTGGTGTTTCCCACTGGAGGGTTGCTGCTTCAGGCAGGTTTGGTCTGGACTGCTGACATTTGTCACATGTAGCCACCCAGGTTTCAATGGTTTTGTCTATCCCTGACCACCATACATAGCTTCTGGCTAGGGATTTCATTTTCACAATGCCTGGGTGTCCCTCATGCAACATGTGTAATATTTTTTTTTGTAAGCTGTCTGGAGCTACCACTCTATCGCCCCATAGTATACATCCCTTTTGGGAGGATAATTCAGTTTGCCGGTTTCAGAATGGTTTAAACTGGTCACTGCTTTCTGTTTCCGGCCACCCTTTTACCACCCAGTTCAAAACTCACGCCAGTTTGCCAGTTTGACAAACAAAAGCAGTTTGTCTTTGCTCGTCTCTCTCGCAATGTCTGACACAGTTGTTGGTAGATTGGGCAATGTCTCTATTTGCAGGGTGGATGTGGTGGGTGCAGGGTCATCTTCGTAATCTGTTAAGGGGCAACATGCAAGATGCATTTCCCTGGGCGATGTATTACTTGGTAGGTATAGGCGGCAAGGAACTCAAGACCACCTTGTCATCCAGGGAGACAGTATGTTGGGGGTGGCCTTGTTTCCCACCAGGATCCCAGGTAGTGGTTTATGGTCGGTGATGAGGGTGAAGTCCCTACCGTATAAGTACTCGTGAAACTGCTTCACGCTGGTAACCGCTGCAAGTGCCTCCTTGTCGAGCTGGCTATAATTTCTTTCTGCCTTTGATAGTGTTTTCAAGAAGTAAGCAATTGGTGCTTCTCTCCCGTCTGGCAGGGTATGGCTTAGAATAGCTCCGATGCTGAATGGAGAGGCGTCGCAGGTTACCATTAGTGGTAGGGTCTCGCTGTACTGGATGAGGATTGATTGTGATGTGAGGAGGTCTTTTATGTTCTGGAAGGCGGCCTCTTCCTGCTTGCCTCAGGACCAAACGAACATCTTGTCGATCAACCTATGCAGAGGTTCCGCTGTTGTTGCCTTCTGTGGCAAAAAGACATTGTAGAAATTGATTAGTCCCAGAAAGGCTTGTAATTCTGCCTTATTTTGAGGTCTCGGGGCTTCCTTGATTGCTTTTATTTTTTTGTGGGTAGGGTGGATTCCGTCTTTGTCCACCAGATATCCCAGGAACTCAACCTTTTCAGTGCATAACTGGCATTTTCTTTTTTGAGTCCTGCATTTTAAATTTTTTGTAGGAGTTCTCTGAGTCAGCTTCTCAATTGCCTTTTGTCTTTGGCCGCTACCAACACATCATCAAAATATGGCATGACTCCCTTAATTCCTTGGAGTAACCATTCCATGAGACTCTGGAACACCCCTGGTGGCACACTGACTCCGAATTGGAGCCTTTTGCATTGGAAAGCCCCCCTGTGGGTCACGATAGTTTGCGCTTCTGTAGTCTCGGCATCGACGGGCAGCTGTTGATATGCTTGCGCCAAGTCGAGCTTCGCAAAGACTTTTCCTCCCCCGAGTGAGTGTAGGAGGTGCTGTACCACTGGGACTGGGTATGCACTTTGTTGCAGTGCATTGTTATGTGTCGCTTTATAGTCCCCACAAATTCTCATGGACCCATCTGGTTTGATTGGGGTGACTATTGGGGTCTCCCAATGTGCACGATCTATTCATTCCAGGACCCCTTGTGCGATGAGCTTATCTAATTGTTCATCTATTTTTGGTTTGAGGGCGAATGAAACTCATCTTGATTTGAGCCGGATTGGGGCAATATTGGGGTTCAAGCTAAATGATATTGGGGACCCCCGGTACTTGCCTAATTGTCCATCGAACACTTCTTGGAATTCCTTCATCAGCTCCTCTTCCCAGTCTGTTTCCTCGACATGGTTGATGACCATCACTTCGATCCCTAATAGTGCGAACCATTCCAGACCCAGCAGGCTTGGGTGGTCTCTGTCAACAATAGTGAGTGGAAGTACTTTTCCATGCCTTTTGGAGGTTACATGGAAGTGTCCAATTCCTATTACGGGGATTCTGTTCCCCTCATAGTCTTTCATGGTGAGTCTCTGGTTCTCCAGCTCTTGTTTCTGTAAGCTGAGCACTAACCTCTTAATTGTGTCCCAGGACACCATGGAGAGGTATGATCCAAGGTCCACCTCCATTCTGCACGGCCTGCCTTCGATGCTGACCTGCACGTGTACTTTTCTTGCGTCTGAGTTTTCTGAATGGCCGATTGTGACCGTTTGATGGGTTTCTTCCCATCGTCTGGTCTCGCTGAGCCACTTGCTTTGGTTTTCGTGGTTCCATCGGTTCTTTGTGAATCTGTCTCGGTTTCTGGGAGGTGTGTTGTCGCGTCGTCTTGGGCTGGAGTTCGGTTTGTTTTGGCAGACCTTGGCGATATGCCCCTGTTTTTCACAGTATCGGCAAATGGCGTCTAAAGCCCGACTTACGACTTCTCCACCGGTCTCGCTCCGCTTGCAATTTGTGGATCTCCTCTTCCTCATCATCGGTGTTGGGTGATAGATCGACGTCCTCGTGGTGCACCGTTGTTGCTTTGTGACCAGTTTCAGTTCATTTTTGGGGGAATGTGTTGGTCTCCGATGTTGTTGGCCGGTCCCTTGCGTTCATTAGTCGCATCTTGGCTGCTGATTTCTTCATGGCTTCGGCTGCAGTGGCTTCAGCAATGGCTTCGGTAACTGTAATGTCTGCTCAAGCCATTAGCCTGCTCTGGAGCACGGGATCTCTGAGACTGAGAACCACGCGGTCCCTCAGAGCCTCGTCCATGTCTGAAAAGCCACACATACCTCCGATGTTCCTCAATGCTGGCACGAAATCCCCGATGCTCTCTCCATCCTTTTGATCCTGACAGTAGAATTCGTGTCACCGGATTAGGTTTGGCATGGCTGGGGCATAGTGGTTCCAAAGTAATCGATCCAGATCTGGCCAAGTCACCTCCTTCACATCCTCTGGCTTGGCCAATGCTTTGACCATCTTGAATATGGCTGGTCCGTAATGGGTCAGGAACACAGCTCTCTTTCGGTGGTCATTTGCATCCTTGAGATTGTTGCTCTCGAGGAACATGAGGAATCTGTCGATGTAAGATTCCCAGTCCTCAGTTGCCTGGTCTAATGATGCGGGTGGCGAGTTGCTGCCAGCCATCTCATCGGTTGTTCAGCTCGGTTGCCAAACCCCCGACTGGTCTCTTTGTCTCAGAATCTCACCCTCGTCGCCAGTGTAGAAGCACAGAAAATCAGGAGACAGGAGACCAGCGTAACTTCAGCTCTTTATTCAAGGTATAGATCTGTGTGCTTTAGTGAGCCGTGGCAGCTCTTCTTATAGAGCTAGCTGGCGGCTCTCACCCAATGACAGCTTTCTGAATCTCCCGCGATCGGTTCGTCCAATCATGGGAGATTCCTTACTAACCAATCACTGTTGTGCATCTTGGCCAATCAAAGTGCAATTCGTTTCAGTCAATCAGATTAGGGTATTACAAGTATGTTAATATGTAACAGGAAAGTCTTGAAGAGACTCTGGAAACAAGTGATACCAACTCAGGAGACTATCTCTCTTTAAGATCCTGAGCCACCATAGTTAGCCTAGGGCAGTTTGATAACTGGGAATCCCGCAGTTAGAAGCATTTCCATAACACCATAGTTTATATTCAGAAGCATTCTGTTCCATAATTGTTTATCTTTATTCTGACTTAAAACACTGAGAAAACAAAATAATTGCCCACTTGGGCTACTGCAAATCCCACAGCAAGAAAAGAAAAAGAAAATAACTGGTAATTTGGAACTTTTCACACTGGCTTCTTCCCTGTTAAAGAGAAGGAGAAATGGGGACCATCTATCAACTTCTCCCCTGCTTCAGTTTGTCTATCAAAGGGGACCTATTATAAAATCACATACTAAGTTTTTCATTGCAGGACCTGAATCTCAGAAGCTGTGAGGAAAGATATTACAAAATGGAAGGAGAGCTCATTTAAAATCTTATTGGTAAAGCCCTTTTTTTTCTAAGGTTCTCAATAAAAGAGAATCACCAGTCAAAATTTAAACTCCAGACATCCCCAGGGAAGAAAAAAAAATCACCCACAGAGAATTCCAAATAAAATCAGCATTGTCAGTCTAACTGAATTAGTTCTTCATTTTCTTTAAAGAAGAGAGAACATAAGGGAA
The DNA here is from genome assembly GCA_015471245.1 of Laticauda colubrina. NCBI lineage: Eukaryota > Metazoa > Chordata > Lepidosauria > Squamata > Elapidae > Laticauda > Laticauda colubrina. The sequence continues at coordinate 69,175,127 of BLBF01000003.1, forward strand.
TTCTGCTTAAATGTTCACAGGCAAGCCCTCCTTATTTTCTATTCCCTATTTTTCAGCACATGTTGGGAATGTTACAGGTTTGGGAGAGATGAGAGTAAGTGGAAAGTGGGAGATACCAATTTGGAAAAATGAACTATTGTTTAACCCAATCAAGGATAATACTCCAGATCTTAGATATTGAATCTAGGCAGTAAAGCAAAACTAATCAAAGAGCTAAACCTACTTTCCTTATGACCCTTTATGCAGAGGTGGTATTCAGCAGGTTCTGACCAGTTCTGGAGAACCGGTTGTGGAAATTTTGAGTTGTTCGGAGAACCAGCAAATACCACCTCTGACTGGAGATTTTGTAGTATTCTTCCCCTGCCAGGCCCACCAAGCCATGCCCACAGAACCAATAGTAAAAAAATTGAAGCCCACCACTGCCTTGGTGGAATTAGAAAGATGTATGATTTTCACCAATTCTGCCTTTGTACAAATGGGATTGCATGGGGAAATCTCTTTGGCAAATATAAGTTGAATTCCATCAATTCAGATCTTCATATGGGATCAATTTATCAGATGCTTTAGAGCAAGGGTCTCCAGCCTTGGCAACTTTTAGCCTGGAGAACTTCAACTCCCAGAGCTGGCTGGGGAGTTCTGGGACTTGAGGTCCCCCAGGCTAAAAGTTGCCAAGGCTGGAGACCCCTACTTTAGAGGACACTCTAGTGCCATATTCAAATACAGATTACAGTAGTCAAGAGTAGAGATGAAACCAGACAAGCCACCAATGTTCAAGAAACAACATGAAAAATGCAAATCCAGGACCAATAAGAAAAAAAATGGATTACATTTAAAAGGAAAATAGAAAAGTCAGCCTTTTCTTTCTTTCACTCTCTTATAATTTTTCTGATTATGATACATCTATCTTGAAGTCCAGTCCTGATTCTAACCATTCAAAAGTCATTACCACAGGCTTGAATTTCCAAACCAGATTTCAGGTAGCCTTTGACCAGGAAAAATATACTGGGAGGTGTCAGAAAAAAACCAATTGCTCCCCTGACAATTGTCATACACTGTAGAAATCTCAGCCCCACTACTTTCATACCCTGCAAGGCATTGCTTTAAAGTTTTGGATAAATAAAACAACATTTAAAAATGTATTCCCCTTGGAGAAACTGGAAGGAATTACATTTGGGACGGCTATCCTTCATTTCTATGGAAAGATCAGCTTTCAAGTCCATCAAGAAATTGTTTGATGTGATTGAACCCAGGAGGTTATCCTGAAACGCTCTGACTCATAGGAGTAAATAATTCCTTTCATGAGCTGTGACAAAATCCAGTCCTGGACCCATGGCATTGGCCGACAAAATCACACATTAGGATTTAATGGGGGCATGGCACTTACTACCACTGAATGTGCAATTTGTACGTTGATATTTATATTTCATTTGGGAGATTTCAGTCCTTACCAATGGGTAGAAAACAAAGTAACTTCTTTGAAAGCCTCAGGTAGGCCTATTACCTTTAATGAGTCTATTGACCAACCAGGAAATCTTAAAATGAGAGGCTGGTTTCCACTTGGAGCAGTAACTACCCACTAATAGAGTACTGAACTGGCATCCTAGGGCTGGCCCCACATATTGTAGTTCCTGATGAAACTTTAGTGGCTGGTTTTCCCTGCACCTGTTGAGCTATATCTGTAATTCAGATGTATACTGGGAGAAAAAAGTACAGTGAGGGTATGTTTAAAGCTTTCACAGCTCCCAATCAACTAGTCTTTGCATTTCAAGAATTAGCCTTTTGGGGTGAAAAACCAGTGAGTAACTTCTCTGTTGTATTGACTTTCCTTTTGCAGGAAGTTTGAACTGACCAACAAAGGAGAATATTTATTGCTCAGGGTTGAAATGAGGGGTCCTTGGTGTTCTCTGTGTTTGGTTGTTTTCTGGCAGATGTTTCATTGTCCAAACTACCTAGGTAGCATCATCAGTGCATTAGTTATCATTGATGCTAGTTGGAATTTAGTAACCGTAATCCAAGAAAATATGTATTTCTGAAAACATGGCACATATAGAGTGATGTTTAATAGGTGGCAGTGTTTTGTCACTGTTATATCTGCACTTCTGAACAATAACACTGCTTACAGACAAAATGGGGGAGAAGCAGACCGAACTGCATAAAGCAGTGTTTTTCAAACTTGGGAACTTTAAGGTGTTTGAATTTCAACTTCCAGAATCCCCCATCCAGCATGTTGCCTGGGGGATTCTGAGAGTTGAAGTCCAACCATTTAACATTTGCTGAGTTTGAAAAACACTGGTATAAAAAGGTTGCAGTCAGAAGAGTGTGTGTAAGATTTATCCACAGAGCTTTATGCTCCTTTGATTCAACTGGATATGACCTCTTATGGGATTACGTGGTTTAGCTCTGGTAAGAATAAGAACACTGTACCTGGATTGCCTTAATTGCCCTGAAGATATTTCTTTTCTTTCTAGTCACCAAAAAGGCATGTTACAACTGTGGACTATAATAAGCTCACTTTACTAACATAATCCATTACATTCGTGCCAGGAGGAGACAAGGTACTCAGCTCAGATTCCACACTTTTGGAACCAACGTAACTTATTTTCTTGTGACATTATGTTTATTGCTCCTTACTTCTCAGTCTAGAAAATGCCAGACTTTGTTTTAATAGCTTGTAAATAGGAATTGTATCCATGGCAAGTCTCAGCATTGCTGTCCTCAGAGTGAACATTTCTGGAATCACAAAACCCATTGTTTATGAGGTCATGTCCTTGGTCTAATAAGTCAGTAACCTTTCTGAGTTTCCAAATGAGGAAGAAAAGGATTCTGGCCAGTAAGAAAAAGACAATATGGTATAGCAGTTAGACCCTAAGGAGCTCCAGGTATTAATCCCAACCAGCTAAGACATTCACTGAGCCTCGGTGGTGCAGTGCTTAGAGTGCTGTACTGCAGATTACTTCTGCTGATTATTGGCTGCCTGCAATTCAAGTCTCACCAGGCTCAAGGCTGACTCAGCCTTCCATCCTTCTGAGGGGGTAAAATGAGGACCCAGATTGTTGGGGGCAATATGCTGATTCTGTAAACTGCTTAGAGAGGGCTATAAAGCACTATAAAGCGGTATATAAGTCTAAGTGCTATTACTATTGAACCAATCTCCATCTCAACTCATATTTGCTTCTCTGATATCCCTGGACAATTCCCATCATATCCAAACACTATGCTGGATGATCCAGGATGGTGAGAGTTATGCAAACTGAATCTTGGGAATGCAAGACCAGAAAACACTGTCTTCTGGAGAGACAAAATGGGAAAGCGGGGATAAACGTGAAAGAAAAGATTAAAAAAATAGCTATAGGGAATTTTGGTTTATGAGACAAGGGCACAGACCCAGTCTGCAGCAGGAGATAAAATGCACATAAACACATATAATTTCAGCAAAACTTTCTGAGCATTTTTAAAGATCTACAAAAGATCCATAAAGCCTCATAGACCAAACCTATCACATAACTGAACATGCAAAGAAGAACACAGACAATTGAAAGGGAGGACAAATGTGAGAAAAGATACACTATCTATTTAACTTCTTGGCATCTGTGAGAAAAATTGCAGCAAAAATTGCAAAAAAAATGCACATAAACCTATAGGTATAGGAAATTATTTTTTTCCAGCATTAGGAGGCTAGTTTTGCAATTTGAACATTTTTCCAACAAATATTTATTTTCATGAATTAGCTATAATATAGAATCAATAACAATCTGTTTTCCAAACCTCACCATAGAAATGTATGGCGAGTTATGTGAGCAGAGTTCAGTGATCACAGTTCTTAAAGGGGCTGGATAGAAGATGATTGCTAGAATCAGGAAATAAATTAAATAATGTAAATCTTGGCTGTCAAGTCTGTTGATGGATGAGTAAAACTAAGAACCAAACAATTTACAACGGCACAATACACAAAAATTTGAATGACTACTGTTGTGAAAACAAGCCAATTTTTAAAAAATACTCGGAAAGCTGGACAATATTATTTTAAGGCTATGTGTGATGGGTAGAGGATAAGAGGAGAAAATAGAGGATATATCCTCCTACCTAAGGTAACATCTGTTTACCTTACCCAGACCAGAAATAACCCCAGGCAGAACAAAGATGTCCCACAGTAATGAAGCATTTTTAATTCCTTTGTTAAATTGTATATGGTGTCCTGAATGACAGTTTCTACCCATTTTATAATATAAAATAGGTAAGTCTGATTGAAAGTATAAACAATAGAATTTAACATCAAATCCAAGATTTGGATCTTGTTGAGCTGGTCAAAGTACTTCTAATATGTAAGTCAAAGTATTTCTAATAAGTAAGTCAAAGTATTCCTAATATGAATCCAAACTGTCTTTTGCCCCACTTTTCACAAAGAGGCTGTGGAAGGATTGGTGGTGGTTTTATTTTTGTTTCAAATTGGCCTTCAGTATCTTTTCTTATCATCACCTCACTCTTAAGCAAAAAAGAAACAATTAGGAATCATTCCTGAGCCATTCCCCAATGGGGGAACCTTTGGGCAGATTTCACTCCATAAATGAAGACAGGAAGAGAATACCAAGACAGGAGACAGATCATATCTACATGGAGATACCACTGTAATCTGGAAGTCTACTTGATGAGAAACAAAATGGGTGGCAGATTCATGAGAATTGGGACTTACCTTAAAATGCTTCTAATTCTCACTGCAAAGCAAGTCAAGATAGAGATTCAACAGGGGGAAAAAGACAAATATTCATGAAATAGGGTCACAAAAAACTGTATTTTGGATTAATCTCCATACAGTGAGGAATGCTGGTTGCTGAAGGTACGAATTAGCTTGAAATGAGATCAGTGATACAATAGCTGACAGTGCCATTTCACTAAATGGGGAAATCAACTTTATGGCTCTTTTTGAAAAGATAGTCAAGTTCCCAAAATATCAGTTATTTCCTGCTTCTCTTCTTCTTTCAGACAGTAACTTTCCCAACTGAACCAATGAAGTGATTCAGGAATACCAAATGCATAAATTAATTACTGAAAGTCTAGGGATCTGATATTTAAATAAAACGTGGTAATTTTACAACAGAACTTTATGAAGTTCAAAATACATAGCTTCTTTCAGGAATCTAAATGTGATGCAGTTAAAGAAAAGGAATTAATTTTATCTTTTTATGCTGATTTCTTTGATTCCATATAATTAAAAATTACAAGGTTTTTTTTTCTTTAAGCAAAATACTAAAATGTTTTCTCTTATTTATTACAGAATAAATATGAATAACTTTCATAAGTAAGCAATTCAAAAATTAATTTCCCCAAGCTTTTTAAGAAGAGATTGGACAACCATTTGTCTGAAATGATATAGGGTTTTCTGTGTGAGCAAGGGGTGGGCTATAAGACCTCCAACGTCCCTTCCAACTCTGTTATTCTCCTCTCACAAAAAGAAATGAATGATGAGACATCATTCACATATCCTAAACCACAATGTAGATTATTTGAGTTTGGCTTAGTGTATTGTACGAGTCCAGTTATTATAGTTTGCTAGGAATAATTTCTTAATATTAAGAGTTGTCAGTGAAATAAATTACTGCATGAAATGGTTTCTTCTCTCTCACCAGAAGTTGTCAAATGGAGGTTGAACTGTCAATTATTGGGGTTGGTGTAGTGCAGGGGTGTCAAACTCATGTCTCACAGTGGTGTCACGTGATGTATTGGGACTTTTCCCCCTTTGCTAAACTGGGCATGGGCATAGCCAGCGCATGACACATCCAATCCTCAGGCCAAGAGTTTGACAGCCCTGGTCAATCTGCAGTGTACAAAGTGTTGGACTTTATGACTTCTTAGGTTCCTTCCAGCTCTATGATTCAGCACAGTATAGTATGACAACCCAGCTTCTGGTGCATTGTTTCTTTCAAGCAAATCAGAAACACATACCCATTTGAATTGTTTTCAATAAAAAAGAGAAAACAATCTTATAGATGTCTTAATGTTTGGTCATAGATATAGAGTTGTCCTTTGAAAAATTCAGATTAGAAATCTTAGTATTGTTTGCTTTTATTTTCCTATGTTCATATAGTTGATTGTATCATACTGTAAAATATGAAGTTTGCAAGCTACCTCAAATGATTGAAATAAATTAGGACTCATTTAATGAAATATTGACACAGTGGTGGGGCTGCTGCTGGTGTAACAATTAGTTCGCTAGGAGTTTTTAATGATAAGATACTAAAGAAGCACACACAGAGGCTGCATATTGGATGGGACCAGTACCATCAGGACAACCACACAAACCCTGTCAATAATTGTCCAAAATTTTTCAGAAGTTCTTAGTATATGTGTGTGATACATTTTATTTCACTTCAATTCCTTTCAAACATTGAATGTGAATACTGTTTAACTGCAGTCTTTTCCAACTGTAAAATAAATGTGATCATGCTGTACAAAATTCAAGGACTGATTGGATTCATAGCTCACATTCTGTAAGTCTGATAATAACCGTGGAGCTCATGATAGCAAACTTTAAAACCTACATGAAGAAAACAAAGACCTACTCCAAGAAACAGATCCACCATGGCCTTTATCTGCCAGAATCAGAGAAACATCAGCTGCTAAGCATGTGGGTAATGTGGTTTACACAGGAGACGCCGCCTGTGTAGGGTTTCAGTTCTGGTTAATGACAGTGTAAATCAAGCCTGTCATCTTTTCAAATGATTTTTCTTTCAGCTTGAACTTTTTTTTTTTAAAGGAGGGGGAGACCAACCAAAAACCAGCACCTTCTCAGCATGAGATTCCACAGGAACCAAACTCACTCCCTTTCCCTCAGCCCCTTTTTTCTTATAAGGAATAAGAGAGACATTTTGCCCAGGCTGAAAACTGGAGAAATCATCTAAGTATTACAATTTTCTGTAATGTCCACAGTTTCCACAGCTGGGGGCAGTGGAAAGAACACAAAGACTGTTCCCCGTGAATGAAATCCTTGGATGGCTTCTAATGATTTCTTATAAAAAATTATCCCAGCGCTCCAAGATAGAAGCATTCTGCCAGCAGAGATGAAGTTTCTGGATTCTATATTCTGTACAAATTCTGTAAAATTGATAATTTTAATATTCACAGTCTACATAAAATCACAATCATGTATTTAAAATAAACAAGAAATGAGTTCGCTCACAGCATGACTTTTTCTGTGTGCTTAGCTGCAAAATATTTTTTTTCCTCAATAATTTGTGACTGGAGAAGCTCCACAATTGTGAAACAAACACTAAAGGATGCATCTCCCTTGTTAAATGGATTTGCAGACCCTTACAAAATTGTAAAGTGTTTGCAAAGACTGGAGTATTCCCCAAATGAAATCACAGCGGTCTTCTTTATTGAAAGACTGGGGAAGTTACTGGTTTTAATGGTGTGAGAGGGAATTAGGGGATATGAAAGAAACTCAGGAAAGAAAATAGAAGTGGAGAAGGCAAAGTCAGAGAGAAATCTGGAGGCTGACAAGTAATCAGGAGGGAAGAGACTTGCCCATATTACACACACCCCAACTCCACCTCTGTCATCAGTAATCTCATCAAGGACCTCATTCCCAAGATGCTAAAGGGCAAAGCATTGCATACACTTTGAAGCTAAGAGGCAATAGGGTGGATATCAGGGGGGAAATACACCTTTAAATTGGAGTGATGACTTGAGACTGGGAACAGATGAGGACCATGTGAAAGAGTCAAGAGGGAGGATTGATTATTGGGGTGTGATTGTGCCATGCTAAAGACCAAGGGGAGACAGGACCCAAGATGGTCTTTCAAAGAAAAAACACAGATATTTATGTGAGGAAAACAGATTATTCCTTTGGGGCTAAAAGTATTACCATTGATAATAGCACTTCAATGTAAACAGCACATAAATATATTTTTCTACTTGACTCATTTTAAAGAGAATACTATCTCCCAACTATGTTCAACCAATGATTCATGAGCTCCGGTGGTGACTTTTAGTTTATTATTCAATTGTTATCAAGGACAGCATTTAAATTTAAAGGGTAGCATGACCCCATAAAGACTTTGGAAGTTGAAATAACTGATGTAAAGATAACAACCAGAAGCAATTTTAATGTTTATAATAATCTGATATAATCACCAGCTGGAAATAATGGGATAGAATTTGGAACTTCATATTGTTTCTTATTGTTTGTTTTAATCTTTGATTTTTCTTTTATCTTTTTCTCCTTGGTGAAATCAACATACCTGTAAAAGTTCATGTTTAGAGTTCTGCAGTGATTTACAATTTTTTTCAAGATGATGTAATGAGTCTGGTAACATAGATGCAGTTAATTATTTAGTCAATGAAATAATGGATTTTAAATTTTGTGACAATTATAGATGCTTTGTTTATTTACTGAGGTGTTATTTTCCTCTCACTATTTTTTTCTCACTCTTTTTTTTCTTAATGTGGTCATTTATTTAATTCCATAAAAGTTTTAATGTGGTTATTTGTTTAATTTCATAAAAGTTTTTATTTTAAAAATATTGGCAACCAGTGCAGCTCATAGAAAAGTAGCATTATGTGGCGATATCATGGTATGCCAATCATTTCAGTTTTTTAGGGGTTTTCAAAGACACTCCTGTATATAGCAAATTGCTGCAGCCCAAATGAAAGGTAACTTTGAAATGACTGAACACCTACTGTAAGAGCCTCTCAATCCAGGAACAGGTCCAGTTGGTAAACCAGATAAAATTGTGCAAAGATCCTTCCAGCTACAACAGCACTCCTTTTCTAAGCAGGAACTTGAGTTCAGAAAGATGGAAAATTTCCAAGATCAGGGGCTGCCAATACTAATAGCCATTCCATCTTGCTAAAGTTGACTACAAGTTGATTTTGACCAAGACCATTATAGCCTCCTGAGTCTCAGGCAAGATTTCAGCAGCATCAATTGGATAGCCTAAACCTAGAGCAGGGGTGTCAAACTCACAGCATCATAGCGTTGTCACATGACGTATCAGGACTTTTCCCCTTCACTAAACTGGGTGTGGGCGTGACCAGGGAGTTTGACAGTCCTGGCCTAGAGACAAGAAGTACTGTTTGGTTTCAACAGGATATTCATGATATCTGATTCTGACTCTGAATTGATTGATGGGTGCCTCTCCTATTGGTTAAACAGAAAGGGTGAGACAGTCAAGTTCCAAATTCTATCACAAGCGCTTCGAGCTCAGTTTGTTCCCCAGTGCCAACACCAACTTGAACCATCCATTCAAAAAAGGAGAATCACAAAAATCTGGTACCTTCCACTTCTAGAAAGATACTGTGATTGATAGTACTAAATACCTCTGAGAAATCAACCAGAACTGTAACATCACCCTTGTTCCAGCTATGAACTATGCCCCACTTTGAAATTTAATTGAAAGGATGTAAATAATCCATTTCCTCCAGGACCTTCTGGAACTGCTGCCTGACCATCTTTTCTGAATTCTTCTCTAATAAGGGACTGTGGGGTCCAGCGGTGAGTTCTTAAGGAGAAGGCTGTCTTCTTCAAGTTTGGAAGAACCATCTCCACCTCTCCACCTCATTGTATGATTATGTCATCTTCCAAAGAGCTCAAAGCCAGGAGACGTGCATGGATCTAATAAACAGGTCTCCCAGTTCACATTTCCAAGGACCCACTCCAAATCTTCTAGAATCATCAACTTATACCAGCTAAGCCTGTAAGACTAATTCTCAGGCATCTGGCCTGCCCCGGTGCTTATGATAACAGCAGAGAAACGTATTGCTTCAATGTAATCCATAATACAGGTTCTCACTTGTGTTCAGGCAGATTTTGTTTCTGTTTATTTCTTTGTCTCGATATTTCTTCTAATATGAAAAAGCTTCTTGGAAAACTACAGAGCACCCCAGGGTTAAAGCAGTGTGAGAAGCCACCTAGAAGCAATCCAGTCCAAAGCCCTCATCACATACCCATTAACTTCCCATTGGATCCTCAGAAAAAAATAACAACTTCTCTGTGGAATCCCTTTGGATTCAGTTCCCTGGGGTGTGCCAATCTAACAGACCTTGTCCCCTTGCGGAATAGTAAGAGAATGACTCAATCCTGGCAAAGAATTGAAGATAATATTTTCCATTATTAGATTATAACACAAATACTGTGAGAGTAGGATGGATGATAGGATGGCTCCTATCACCAAGATGCAAAATTTATGCTTGGCTCCCTCTCTTAATGAGAACCAATCAAATTAGAGCAGTTCCTGCTGCCTCTCATTTGAACCACATTGAACCAAAGGTGATGTTAACTATACTAAGTAGAATTGCATATGCAATAGTATCCAACCCTGAAGTTTTTAAAAAGGACCTTGAAGACCTGTTTTTCCTTCACCCAGGCACTAAGTTAGGATGTTTGTACCATTGTTAGTTGTTTCTTACCTGAATCCTAGATATCACCATCTATAGGGGTGGGATTCAAATTTTTTAACAACCGGTTCTGTGGGCTTTGCTTAGGTGGTGGGCATGGCTTAATGGTCATGTGACTGGGTGGACATAGCTTGGTGGTCATGTTATTGGCTGGATGTGGCCAACTCAATATTACTCATATCAGGGCACACATCTCCTTGCCTGGCCTCTCAAGACTGTGGGGATGCTGCAACAGTCGTAAGTGTGAAAAATGGTCCAGTTTTTTCAGGTGCCATTGCAACATTGAATGGTCACTCCACACAAGCAAAGTACCAGCAAAAGAGGGGAAAAAAACTCCAGAGACATTCCTGAGACAGGAAGTCTAGTCCTGCCAAGAATGTAATAAGGGTTAACGGAGAAGCAGTTTCTATAAGCAACACCAGAATGTTTCCTTCCTTACAGGATTAGGCCAGTAATTTCTTCTAACAACCAGTTCTCCAAACTGCTTAGAATGTTAACAACCGGTTCTAGTGAATAGGTGTGAACTGGTAGAATTCCACCCCTGACCATCTATTTATTTTTATTGTTTTTTTAACTACCGTGTTTCTCCAACAATACGGCCTCCCCAAATAGGAAGTCCCAGCATGCTTTATAGGCATAAACTCAAATTAAGCCCCTCCCTCAAATTAAGACCTATATTAAACATGCGAAATGGGGGGGAATGGCAGGGAGGGGCTGGCCGTTAGGAAGTACTTTTGTTGCATACCCGGATATGGTGCTGCCTGTGTTGACTTCAGCATTGGTGGGGCACTTCATATCATGAGAACTTCCGCCACCATTCCTTGCCCTTCTCCCCATGCTGCCATGGCATTTAAAACAATGCCGCAGCGTTTGGCGCAGCCACGCATGGCCAGCCAGGGCTCCTCCCTGCAACCGGAGCTCGGAGGAGACACTCAGCTTCAGGCACTCCTGTCGCCTCCTTCCCTTCACCTTCGAAGGCAAAGCCAATTCTTTTAAAAATGATGCCCTACTACGACAAAGACTCCCCTGCCTGAGAGGGCAGCCCAACCCCACATGGGGAGGTGAATCTCCCGGGGCCACAGCGCAGGATCAGCCCACCCTGAGAGAAGCACCCAGCTGCCATCCCTGCCTGGCACCAGGCAGAGCACGAAGAGCTTCGCCTGGGGTGCCCAGCGCAACTGACAGGTAGGCCATCCTGCCCGGCGGTGGAGCTCTCACCAAGGCAGCAATTGCCTCCCCACCAGACTCTCCACTCATCCCGCCAGGGCCGCACCAGAGCCGTGTGGGCTGGGCAGAGCCAGGAAAGCGAGCCGTGGGTGCGCGCCTACCTGCCAACCGAAAGAGATGGGCCGACCTGAGCTTGGCTTCCTTTCCAAGTCCCTCCAGCCCAAACCTGAAAGGGCCACCAGGAGAGGCTGCCCAAGGCAGTGATAGCACCCACCTGTCCACAGACAGGGAGGCGAGGCGACAGCAGCGCTGCTTTCCTGGCTGGCGGGTCTGGCAGAGAGAGCCCAAAGCTGCCTGTCCTTTCCACCCCTCGCCCAGCCCATCCCCATCCCCACACATCTCCAAATGTGCCAGCAGCTCCAAATGCTACAGCAGCATGGGCATTGGGCAGAGACATTCACTCGGCAGGGTTCAGCTTGGAGGATGTGCCGCAGGCCATCACCTTGCCTCTCTGTCCACGGATGGGTGGATGCTATCACTGCCTCAAGCGGCCTCTCCCAGTGGCCCCTTTGGGTTCGGGCTGGAGGGCCTTGGGAAGGAAGCCAAGCTTGGGTTGGCCTGGCTCTTTTGCTTGGCAGGCAGGTGCACACCCACAGCTTGCTCTGCCCACGCTGCACAGCTCTGGTGGGATGAACGGAGGATCTGGCAGGGAGTCGCTCGCTGCCTTGGCTGCCGCTGGGCAGGAGGGCCTGCCTGTCAGCTGCGCTGGGCACTCCAGGCGAAGCTCTTCACACTCTGCCCGGCGTCAGGCAGGGATGGTGGCTGGGCACTTCTCCCAGTGTGGGCTGATCCTCCGCTGCAGCCCCAGGAGATTCACCTCCCCACGTGGGGTTGGGCTGCCCTCTCGGGCAGGGGAGTCTTTGCCTTCGAAGGCGAAGGGAAGGCAGCGACAGGAGTGCCTGAAGCCGAATGTCTCCACCAGGCTCCGGTTGCAGGGAGGAGCCCTGGCTGGCCACGTGTGGCTGCGTCAAACAATGTGGCATTGCTCTAAACGCCGCAGCAGCTCAGGGAGCAGGGAAAGCAATGGTGACAGAAGGTCTCCTGATACGAAGTGCCCCAACAACGCTGAGGTCAACATCCAAGCCGTTGCCACCCTCCCGCCCAAGGATGCAAGGGGGGGGAATTAAGTCACCCCCAAAAAGACGACCTAGCCATTTTTGGGGGGGGTAAAAAAAAAATAAGGCCCAGCCTTATTTTGTGAGAAACACGGTATATGCACCCAGGGGCTATGGGGGGCACCCTGTACATTTTATTTATTTATGATTTTCTAAGGTCACCCAAAAGATGGCCTACAAAAGACACACACACATACACATACCGCCCAAATAATTAATACAAAATAATATGGCACATGTTATTAAATGCATACTTTTTAAGTTTTGATTTCAGCATTTAAATAGTATCCTAATCAGGTTCTGATTAAATAGAGAGGAACATTTTAATTATTATTTTTTTCTTTCCCTGTTGTGAGCTAGATTCTCATCCCAATTCTTGTGAAGCTATGCTTTGAAGATCAAGAGAAGCTATAAATGGCAACAATCCCAATAATCCTATATAAATATGTCAAGAACTCTGATCATATAATCCCAGATTGTAATTATATAACCCATATAATTTGGACTATCATATTGATAAACAGCAAGTGAATATGGGTGCTTTCCAGACATACCTGTGAAGATACTGGGAGTGCATCTTTCTAGAATCTGCCTCACCTGTCACCTCCATTATTCTAAATTGTCAAATGATGGGGCCTTCTGATGCCAAAATAACCAGAATTCCCTGAAAGAGTTTTCCATTTTCCACTTTGAGCTATTTTGTCTTCAGTTACATATTCATTATTGTTTTGTTCGGAAAACACATGAGGTAGATCGGGTTCCAACAACAAATACTTTATTCTTTAACTAGTCAGTAAATAGGAACACTTGGCTGAAGCCGAGGCCAGCCTTTTATACAGGCTGGCTTGCCTGCTTGCAGCCAATGGCAGTTGCTTAAATTTGTCGCCTTTTAGCAGCTCTTTGGATTGGTTCCTAGTGAACCAATCCAATGCTTAGTTTATTTGACCAATCAGGTTTGCAGATTTGGAGTCACCCACTTTACATATAGAACACCCCTCCCCTCTTAGTTCAGTCCTACATGGTGACGTAGTCTCGCAGGTAGGCGGGGCTTTTCCGGACTCGACTTGACTTGCGCGGTTCATTCTTAGTGAAGTCTTCGACCGGTTCGGATGGGGCTTCCATGTCGTGCGTTCTTCTCCCTGGAACCGTCTGGAAGGGTGAGTCAGCCATTTTACCGCCGCCTGAGTTTCTTAGGCTGGCGGTTTTGCCGCTCCCTCCCGTTTCCTCTGGGCAGGTCGAGCTGGCCTGGCTGGCCCCTTCCGATGGGCTCTTCACGCAAGTTTCTCCAAACAGTGAGTCTTTTATTTGCTCTTTTTGTTCGTATGTTTCATTGGTTTTGGTTTTAAACAGTTCTTTATTTACTTCTCGCCTTTCCCCCCCCACCTTGGTTTGCAATTCGTCGGTTTTGTCGGTGAATGGTTGTAAGTCTGTGGTTCTCTCTATAATTCGGGATCGGAGCTGGTCTATGTGCCGCTTCCATTCCCTGCCATCCTCTATTATTAATCGGTAGGATTTGGGGCCTGTGATTTGGGTAATCTGTCCTGGTAGCCATACCGGGTCCCCGGTGAAGTTTTTAGCGTGTACTAAATCGCCTATTTTGAATTGTCTAAGTCATGTAGAGGAGTCAGGGGGGTTTTCTGGAGTAAAATTTGGGTGTAACCTATCAAGGTGTGATCTTAACTTTCGCCCCATAAGTAATTCTTCTGGGGACTTGTTGGTTATGGTACTGGGCGTTATGTGCTGGAGTGTGAGCAAACGGTTTATTTCTGTTGGACATCTCCAGTGTCCATTCTTTCTAAACCTTCTTTAGTAAACCGGACCATTCTCTCAGCCCTGCCGTTCGCAGCCGGGTGAGCTGGCGCGGTTAGGGCATGTCTTATACCTAGGGAGGCTAGGTATTGCTCAAATTGTATGTTGGTTAGCTGTGGCCCATTATCTGAGACAATAACGTCCGGTATGCCATGGGTGGCAAAAAGGTTGTCCAGCTTTTTAATTACAGTTTCTGTTGTCGTTGATGGCATAACTTTTACTTCAAGCCAATTCGAATAGGCATCAACGACAATCAGAAAGGTATGCCCCTTGGTAGGACCCACGAAATTAATGTGTATTCTTGACCAAGGTCCCCAAGGGGTTTCCCAGTCCTTAACGGGTGCTTTTGGTGGGGACGGTCTAATTGCCTGGCATTTGTTGCATGAGCTTACCCAATACTCTATGTCCTTATCAATACCCGGCCACCAAACATAACTTCTAGCAAGGCTTTTCATCTTAACCATTCCAGGGTGCCCTTCATGTAACAACCTAAGTACCCTGGGTTGTAATTTGACAGGAATTACCACCCGATCACCCCACAACAAACACCCCTTTTGGATTGAAAGTTCAGTCTGTCTGGACCGGAAAGGTTTAAAGTTTTCATTTTTTTTGATTCTCCGGCCAGCCTTTACCTACCCAGCTAAGAACGCGGGCAGTCAATGAGTCTTTCGCGGTGGCTCTGGCGACATCATAAGCTGATATGGGTAGATCGGGGCAAGTCTCAATTTGTAGCGTTGTCATCACCGGTGCCGGGTCTTCGTCGGTTGCTGGTAAGGGTGCTCTGCTCAAAGCGTCCGCATGGGAAATTTGTTTCCCTGGGTGATGTGTCAGAGTGTAGGAATAAGCTGCTAGGAACTCTGACCATCTAGTCATTCTTGGGGACAGTATATTAGGTGTTGGCTTGTTTCCCACCAAAATCCCCATTAGTGGTTTGTGGTCTGTTATGATTTGAAAAGTCCGCCCATATAAGTACTCGTGGAAGCGTTTTACTCCAGCGACAATTGCTAGAGCTTCCCTGTCCAATTGGCTATAATTCCGCTCGGTTTTGGATAGAGTCCTAGAGTAATATGTGACAGGTGCTTCTCTGCCATCAGGTAGTTGGTGGCTCAGGATGGCACCTACTCCGTATGGTGAGGCGTCGCAGGTCACTCTTAATGGCAGTGTGTTGCTAAATTGGATGAGGACGTTTGTTGATGTTAGCAAGCTTTTAATATTTTGGAAGGCTTTTTTTTCTTTGTAACCCCAAGTCCAAGTTGCCTTCTTGTCTAAAAGACGGTGTAACGGTTCTGCTATAGTGGCCTTGTTTGGCAGGAACACATTATAGAAATTAATTAGTCCTAAAAATGCTTGTAGTTCGGTTTTATTTCTTGGTTCAGGTGCGTCTTTGATTGCTTTAACTTTTTTGTCTGTAGGGTGGATACCCTCTCCGTCTATTGAGTAGCCCAGGAATTCGACACTATTCTTAATTAAACAGCACTTTTCTCTTTTTACCTTGAGGCCAGATTCCCTAAACTTAGTTAATACTTCTTTGAGTCTTTTCCTTAATTGAGTTTCATCTCTGGCCGAGATTAGGACGTCGTCAAAATAGGGAACGACTCCTTGTATGCCATTTAGGAGGCGTTCCATCAGACTCTGGAAAACGCCAGGGGCCACGCTTACTCCAAATTGGAGCCGGTGACATTTGAATGCGCCCTTATGGGTGACTATTGTCTGTGCTTCTGCTGTTTCTGGGTCCACTGGGAGTTGTTGATAGGCTTGTGCCAAGTCGAGTTTAGCCAAAACTTTGCCCTTTCCCAGGGAGTGAAGCAAATGCTGGACTACTGGCACCGGGTATGCGCTTGGTTGTAATGCGTGGTTCAGGGTAGCCTTATAGTCACCACAGATTCTAATGGACCCGTCAGGTTTAATGGGTGTGACAATAGGCGTTTCCCACTTGGCATGGTCCACAGGTTCTAACACCCCTTGGGCTATTAATTTGTCCAGCTGTTCCTCTATTTTTGCCTTTAGTGCAAAAGGAACTCGCCTGGCTTTTATTCTTCGTGGGGCTATTTGGGGGTTTAGATTGAAAGAAATGGGATTTCCCCGATACTTGCCAAGTGAGCCGTCAAAAACGTCCTGGAATTCTCTGATGAGGTCGTCTTCCCAGCCGGTTGTAGTCACTCGATCGATCCCGGTCATCCCGATGCCCAATGGCGCGAACCATTTGATGCCCAGGAGGCTTGGTCTGTCTTGGTCGACTATGGTCAGCGGTAGCACCTTGACGTGTTGTTTGTAGGCGACTCGGAATTGTCCCATACCTACCACAGGGATTTGGTTTCCCTGATAGTCCTTGAGGGTTAGGTGCTGCTTCTTCAATTCTTTGGGTTTGATACCTGGGACTAGCTGTCTTATTGTGTCCCACGATACTATGGAGAGGAAGGACCCCGAGTCCACTTCCATCTTGCAGTGTTTTCCTTCGATTTTTACGCTGACTTTAATTTTCTTCCCACTTTCCGTCTGAGTGCTCTTTATAATGACACTTTGGTGTGTATTGGCTCGCTTCTCTTGTTGCCACTTTCTCTCAGCTCGTTTAGGCTCAGCTCGTGTTGGGGAATTTCTGCGTCTCGTTGGGCTGTAGCATTTTTTGTTCCTGCAGACCTTCTCGATGTGCCCTCATTTCTTGCAATGCCGGCAGATGGCATCGAGAAATCTGCATTCGGCTTGGGGAGGGTTTCCTCCGCAGCCAGCACATTCCCGCCAATTTCTTCTTTCGCGCTCTTTTCTGTTCGTGAGCAAACGGTGGACCTCGTCGTCTTCTTCGCTCGATTCAACTGTTTCGCCCGACTCTTCGTAGTGGGTTGTGGTGGCAGGCTGCTTTCTATCTTTGGTTGGTGTTTCTTCGCTGTGTGTGTTCATCTTTTTCATGGCTATGGCAGATTTTTTCGCGGCTTCAGCGGCTGTGGCTTCCGCGATGGCTTCGGTAACGGTGATGTTGGGCTTGTTGAGTAATTTACTCTGTGCGGTCGAGTGTCTCAGGCCCAACACCACGCGATCCCTCATTGTTTTGTCAATGTTCAAAAATTCACACTCACCCCCTAATTGTCTAAGGGCAGCGATGAAATCAGCGACGGTCTCTCCCTCTCTCTGGTCTCTGCGGTAAAATTCGTGTCGCTTTATTATGTTTGACACCATCAGAGCGTAGTGTGCTTTGAGGACTCTTTGCAGTTCTGTCCACGTTAGTTGTTTAACGTCCCGGGGCTTCGCAAGGGCCTTTGCCATCTTGAAAACTGATGGCCCGCAGTGCGTCAGGAATACAGCTCTCTTGCGTTGCTCTGAAATGTCTTCCATTTCATTGCTCTCCAAATACATTTGGAAGCGATCAGCATAGGAATCCCAATCCTCTTCGTTGGGATTGAAAGGTGCGGGCGGTGCGTTGTTTCCAGACATCTTGGTTGTCATCTGGACTTCTTATCACTGCGTGCAGGTTTTTCCGTTCAGGACGATCCCACCCTCGTCGCCAGTGTTTTGTTCGGAAAACACACGAGGTAGACCAGGTTCCAACAACAAATACTTTATTCTTTAACTAGTCAGTAAATAGGAACACTTGGCTGAAGCCGAGGCCAGCCTTTTATACAGGCTGGCTTGCCTACTTGCAGCCAATGGCAGTTGCTTAAATTTGTCGCCTTTTAGCAGCTCTTTGGATTGGTTCCTAGTGAACCAATCCAATGCTTAGTTTATTTGACCAATCAGGTTTGCAGATTTGGAGTCACCCACTTTACATATAGAACAATTATAGCTTTTCCTTGGCAGGAATTAAAATAATATACCCTGGATTTTGGTAGCCAATCAAGATCACATTTCTTTTATCAAACTAGGTAGAGGATGAAAATTACAGCATCATGTTAATTTTGTGATGACTTCTTAAATTGTATTATCATAACTATAATGTGTGTCTTATTGTATTTTTCAGAAGTCCCATACCAAAGTCCAGTAATAACTAGCCAATGGAAGCTTTATTTCTGGATGTGCACCAACACTCCCTGTATCATTACAACTTTTATTTTTTAAAAAAATGATTATATTTTTAACAGATATTTTTGCAGGGTAGAATAAAAACTATGGATCTCCAATTCATGCCACCATCTGAATAATACTTCCTATTAATTGCACTGGATTTCCAAAGACAACTGCTGGAGTATCTACATGCTAATGTATTGTGCCAGTTGCTTAATTGTTATTGCAGAAATGTCAGTCGTTATTTTTAGTTATACTGTAAATTACCTTGAACATGGGGTGGAGTTATTTACTAATAAATAATATATGAAGATCTACAGACAAGACTAATGTATATTTGAAGTGAAGTGTGCATGTATAAACATACAAACATACTGACATCAAAAAGAAAACCAATGTAATAAGTTGTATAAAAACACACAATTTTTAGAAACAACAATTTCCCAAATAAATGAATAGCTACTGTGAACTGCAAAGGTCAGTAAATACAAACATAGACTTTGCCTAAATTGTAAATTACTATTTTTCAAATAAACCATTCTTTTCTTTTGTTTGAATTCTCCTAGAGGCACATTCATCCACGTTAAATATACACTGGAAAGGAAGCTGATCTGTGATTTTTTTTTTTCTGATGACATTAAAAATTCTGTAAACACAGTGTCATTTACAGGACTAATAACTTAGAAGGTAATAAATGAACATGGATGCACATGGAAAATAAAATGAGCTTTTTCCATAAAGCTCTGCTGTGCTGTGATTTATTCAGTGAGAGCAAGTGGCAGGTTTGCCATAAATAAGTTACTTTTCTTGACAGACAAATAGCTGGCTATCTAACCGATGTAAACAGCGAAAATGCTATAATTGCACATATGACTTGGATCAGAAAAAGTGAGTATGGGAATGGCTCTGAGAAAGTGAAATGTCTTAATTGATATTCTAAACTCCTAATATACAAGTCGTATTTGATTTACAACTGTTCATTTAGTGACCACTTAAAGTTACAACAGCACTGAAAAAAGTGAGTTAAGACTGTTTTTCACACAATCCTTACAGCATCCCAATGATTCACGTGATCAAAATTCAAACGCTTGGTAACTGGTTTATATTTATGATGGTTGCAGTGACTCATGGTGATAATTTTTTGCAACCTTCTGACAAGCAAAGTGAATGAGGAAGCCAGGTTCACTTAACAGCCATGTACTAATATTTTTTTTAATTTTAAAAAAACTTTTATTGAAATTAAAATATTAAAATACAAATGGAATAGAATAGAATTCTTTATTGGCGAAGTGTGATCAGACAGACAAGAAATTTGTCTTGGTACAAATGCTTTCAGTGCACATAAAAGAAAAGATATATATCTAAATATATCTATAAAAAGAAAATAAGTTGGTACAATTTACCATCGTTCTCTGACAGTACAAAAACAAATCTGGCTATATTCATACATTCCAAATGTTCATCCATTTCAACAGGTTCTCATTAATCATGCACATATACAATACAAGAGAAAAGAAAAAAAATTAAACTTATTTTTACCTATACCATTCATATTTCTACTGTCTATCCATTGATACCAATTGTTCCAAGTTGCATAATATTCTGACTCTTCCTTTTTATTCAGTTCTATGCTGACTCTATCCATTTCTGCACATTAAATTTTTTTTGGGATTATTAAACAATCTGATGGTATGTCAGACATTTTCCAAGCTTGTGCTAGTCCAATTCTTGCTGCCGTAATATGTATAGTCAAATATTTAATCTTTTGAGGGTACTTACTGTTAATGATCCCCAGGAGAAACAGTTCAGGCTTCAACTCTATTTGACAGTGGGTGATTTCGTTTAGCCATTTTTGTATTTTAATTCAATATTTTTTTAATTTTCGGGAACAGCCACCAGACATGGAAAAAAGTACCTTGCACTTGTTTGCATTTCCAACAGTTAGGGTTTAGCCTGGGATACATCTTTTCAGCCTTGTCGAGACTAAATGCCAATGGTAAAATATATTGTATTGGTTTTCTTCGTATGCAGTAGATTTTGTTAAAGTATAATTTTTGTTCTACATTTTTCCCCATCTTCTAACTCAATATTGTGTCATGTACTAATTTAACAATTTCAGTGATTCACTTAATAACTGTGGCAAGAAAGATCAGAAAATGGGGCAAACTCACTTAACAACTGTCTCACTTAGCAGCATAAATTTGTGGCTCAGTTGTGGTCACAAGTCGAGGACTACCAAAATGTTTCTTAGGTTCCTGAAACTTTAGAAGGATTAGATTCCAAACTTAGATTAAGATCTTAATTAACCATATAAATTAAGGATGAGAATCTGTGGCTGTATCCATAATACAGGATTGAACTGGTGCAGGAAGCATTTCCTCTCCTTTGGAGTTTTTTTTCAGGAATTCCAGATATATATATATATATATTTGTTTTATATATTTAAAGAAGTCCACAGTGCTCAAATGTAGCTGGTAGAGTTCTGCTTTAGAGTTTTCCTGCTTCATTGCTTATCCTATTTCAACAACATATAATTTGCCCTCCATTTGTGTACAAATGGAGAGGGTTCACATTATCCAGTCTCCAGTGGAGCTAATTTGAGATGCAAGGTTCCAGTCAGAACATATGGAACGATAGGGATCGTTTGGCTGGTATTCTTTTCATGTTTGGCTCATAGATAGGAAAACTGCTTAAGATCTTTCAAGGGAAGGAATCCTAGAAACTCAGGTCAGTCAGCCTCCTTCGTGTTATCTAATGAACTGGACTGTCTTCCAAGAGCTCTTGATTCAAAGGGCTGCTGATAGCGAAGGGGCTGCGGTTTTTTTCCTTTTTTTTGTATTGTATTGTTTTTTGAAGAAGATGGTTGCAATCTACACCAGTTTCCAATTTGTTTCCAAGTCCAACTCAAAGTCAGAATATTACCTTGAAAATACTTTAACTACACAAATATGCCAGAAATAACTCTTTGGATTCAGCAGACTTTATTTTTTTATTAATGAGATCAGGATTCACCAGCCTGTGGAAACTCTGCTCCATGTAAAGTAGTGGGTAGATGGGATAAGGTAATATTGATCACAGGATCCTCACCCAGAACAGGGTAATCCACTTGGGGAATCAAGATGGTAGCTGCAACCATGTGATCAAAACCCTGTTCCTTTTTTAAATTAAAAAAGCAGATAAAAAGAGGGCAGCGCCTTGATTGCAATCATCATCTTATTTTTTTGTCCAGCCCATTACCTGTCACACTCCTGACCAGACTTCAGAATTGCTTCCTTTTTGTCTAAACTCTTTTTTCTTACTGCTTTGGAGATTGGTGAACATGCAACTGCCTTGGATTGGTTCGTTGCTTATTTCATGGATGGGTTAAATGAATTCTAGGTCATATTTCACAAAGGGATGTACTTAAAAGAATGACACATGGGCAGTGCCATTGGGCACGTCAAGTTACATAACATACTGCAATACATTATGAGCTATATTTCCCTATAAGGTTATTATGTACAGGGGATCTTCATGACATCATCACAACAACCCTATGAGCTAGATTTCAGAAAATCCTGAGTGC
Source organism: Laticauda colubrina (assembly GCA_015471245.1). NCBI lineage: Eukaryota > Metazoa > Chordata > Lepidosauria > Squamata > Elapidae > Laticauda > Laticauda colubrina. The sequence goes on from BLBF01000003.1 coordinate 69,197,228, forward strand.
TTCCGTGGCTGAGGATGGGTTTGAACTCAGAGACTTCCTACTTCTAAATCAATTGCCAGGGGTGTCTAGAAGCAATCAGAAGTTCAACATATTCGGAAGGTGTGTCTTGGGAATGGCAACCTGAATGAATATATAGAGAGAGAGTGTATACTAAAAGGCTTCATAGATAATCTATTATATAAATTACATTAAATGCTCAGATTGGTTGCCATTTTTTTCTAAATATGGTTGATATGTGACAACATGGCTGCCACTTTCTTCCTTACTTATTTGACCCATGATCTTTTAACATTCCTAAGTTCAATAACTTTCTTCTGGAAAAAAAAATGGGTAAATCATGTGGTGCTTGGTCTATAGCTCCTGACATTTTGTGTACTCATTTTCTGTTTGTGGATATAATCAGAATCATACGAAATCAGTTCCAAAATGGAAGAGGAAGAGCCAACATTTAATAGCTACTTGGAAATCTTTTTTTGCAAGTCATCTAAGATGAAAATACCTGGGCTGCTTGAGACAGACACACATGGAATATTGAACTTAATCAAGAGGTTATCCTTTCTATTTTTAAGAAAGCGTTACTCTTTATTTTTTTTAAATAAAAATCTATAATTATTCTTTAAAATAATTGTTAGTATATTTGATGCAACTGCACTTTTCTCACATGTACCATTACAATTTAGGAATGAGTATCCCAAGAGTACAGTTGTTGCTGAACAAGCAGTTTTGTGCAACAGATCCAGGAAAAAAGTCTTTTTTTTCAAACCAGTACAAGCCTTTCTTTGTTAAACAGACTTTTTATGACTCCTGCTTTGTTTGTTTGATTTTTGTCTCTGTTTTCAAACAAATGTATATTCCTATAAACTGGATAAACTGAATAAATAAATACTTGAAACTTGGCAATTGTTCCCTACTTAAGGGAATCTGGCAAACTGAAAGGCAGGCTTTAAAATGTTCTAAATAAATAGATATCAGGAAGAGATCCTCAGTGTGCATTCATAGCTACTCTCCTCTTGATACCATTACTGTTCACCACCCCAAAGTTTGAGCTTGGGCTTTGAAAATGAATCCACCCTTAACAGAAGTGAACATTTATCCTAATGTATTACTGTAAGAAGGGGCTTAGTAGAATTACCGCAGCCAAGAGTAAACTTCAGCCGGTTAGATAACAGAGGACCCTTTATATTTAATTTATATGTCAAGAGCGTGTAATGCAGCTGGAAGAAGCCCGACTTCGGGACTGCAGTGAAAGTGCCCAGCCATGAACAGGTTGAGAAGGGCAAGGCGCTTTCAGAACGCCAGGAAGCCATTTCACGCTGGAGCTTCAAGGAAGGGAAAGAGAAAATGCGGGCTAGCAAAACGTCTTCTTTCGCTCATTTCTTCCACGTCTCGGCACTCATTTTATCTCCAGTTTTCTCCCTTTAAGAAATCGGATCACAACCTCACTCTCCCGCCAATGAATCCTCCGAACGGAGCGACGTTTGGATTTAAGCGCGGGGAGCCGCGTTGCCCTTCCTTCTCACGAACTTTTCCACCGCCATGAGACAACTCGGCACGTTCTCAGAGGCACTGCGGGTTCCGCCTCGCGACTGAAAGCAGGACGCGTGATTGCCATAACCGTGGCGCTAAGTTCAGGATGCCGGGGCAAAAGCACCTAAGGCGCATTCCCAAACAAACTCCGTTTTCTAACGGTTAGGGCTCCAGGACAGGACCGGGAGTCAAGCTTTTCTTCTCCGGCTTGCGCGGCCCCCGGCAAGCCATAGCTTTTTCCTCTGGGGAACCACGGGGCCGATTCTCCCAGCCCTTCTCTTTGCAAGCAGATCATGGAAACCGATTGACATTATTTATGCCTCTAAAAATATGTTAAGGGGTCGAGCCATTCCTCCTGCGGACGAGCCGTGATTTACGGGATGTTACAAGGGAGACGCGAACACAAAAGACAGGGGGAATATTTTACGGGGCTGCAATGTAAACAGCTCGGGCGCAGAGCCCCGTTTTATGGAGCCCCTGCAATGGCACGCAATCCGACAGCGGCCTGATTGACGGCCCTATTTAGATAACGGTGTCCGGAGTCGGGATTGGCGGTGGCGTCAAGGTCACAGAACGTGCCAGGGTTGACGTTTCGCTGGACCGCAGCGGCGCAAGAGACACCGCCCAAGAATGCAGCCTCCGGCAGAGTGGGGGGGGGGGGGAGGAAATACCCAAACCCACCAACCACCGGTGAAAACCGGTTTTTGCCGCGGCCTTGCCAGCCGCTAGAGGCGCTGTCGAGTCGAAGCAGAAGATAGAGATCAGCGCTGGAGCCGGGGATTGGTTGAGACGGGGAACCCATTAAAAAAACAAAGAAGTGATTGGTCGGTGAAGCGTTCGCGAACGCTCGCTTTGCTAAAAAGCAGGTGCTGGTTGGTCGGGTTGAGAAGTTTGTCTGGCGGAAATTTCTAGGCTTTGCCTTACGCCGCCTGCGTAACAGACCGAGGTTTTGTTTTGTTTTGTTTTGTTTTGTTTTGTTTTGTTTTGTTTTGT
>BLBF01000003.1:69210186-69236891 GCA_015471245.1 Laticauda colubrina
ACACTCCAGCTAATAGGAATGATGAATCAATGCATTTGGTGGGCTTCTACAGTTTGAAAAGACAGTGTTGCCACTTCCAATGGAGACACATTCATTACACTCTCTTGGAAGCTAATCCAGAAAACAGAAATCTTGGCTTGGTTAGCGCTCTAGTAGAGAAAAACAAAAACAAAGGCCCACCAGCTAGAAAAATAAACTTGCTGCAGGCAAATGAAAGTTAGAAATGGGTGTGGGGTGGGCAGACTGATTACTGGTCCATTTGATCCTTCTTTCATTCAATCTTGTTTTTCTCCTGTCTCTCTTGGTTTATTTTCTAGTTCTGTTTTTAATAGAAAACATCATCTGTGATGAGAGAAGCAGCATGGCTGATACATAGAGAATTCTAAACAGTGACATTCAGGCACAGAAATACCTTGCACAAGACAATTTAAACAAATTCAAATTCAAATCTACTGTAATAAACCCATTTAATTTCAATCCAAAAGGCCAGGAATCAAGAGTGAGGAATCTTCCAAATTCCACATGTCCACAAGCACATTAAAATATGTTCCAGTCTGGATTTTTCTACTGTAAGGTCTGCACCCACATTACAGGAAGTAATCCTTTTGATTGTAATTAGATTTATTTCTGACTGCTGTGTACAGTATTATAGGTCGCATTATTCCTAGTTGGTTATGACAAGAGAAGATGCAGGCAGTATTAGATATTTCTTCAGTTCGATTATAAGCAAAGTTATGAATGATTTACCAATTTTGCAGCCTGACTGATCATTTCTTATAAAATTGACTAAAAATGTTCCTTAAATTATTTTGTGAGTGTTGGTTTGTTTTTGTTGTTTTTCCTCAACTTCATTCAAGGCATCAGAATTATACAGACCAGAAGCATTAATATTCTAATAAATATTGGACTTTGTTGTCTGCCTTTGCCCTTCATCAGGACAGTTCCACAGAGAACTACTCAAAGTGCAGTTGAGCTTTTTTTCTCCTCCACATTCCGGAAAACACGCAGATAATTGCACCCTAAATTTAATGTATTCAGGGTAACAAAAATTATCTCTTGATGATTAATTCTTGGATTCCTAAAATCTTGCACATTAAACAATTAAACCTTCCATTGCACTAATAAAAATAATCTCTTAACACGGCCATTGATTATATATTTTCTCGTTTCACAGTGAACACTATGGCTTTCACCTTTCCTCAGGTTTACAAACTTCTTCCAGTCCAAATTTTAATTCCTCCTAATGGCTGGAAGAGGAAAATCTCAGGCTCAGATTAGGAGTAATAAGAAATACAATTTCCGCACCTAATGTCTAAGGCAACAGAGTCCCGTTGACAATAAGGATAAAGCCTCAACCTTTACTTCAAAACTTGGAGGAGTTGCCTCGACCAAAGTAGTGTACAGATCTGGTGGAAAGTTCTCCCACAAAATAACACAGAAATCCGGAATGTACTAATAGGGGGTACATAAAATATCCCCCCTCTCCTTGGGTTTATAAAGGAGTGAAATTAGATTGTCCTGAAATACAACCATCTGTTTATCGATGTGGATTGATTTCAGAGATAATTTGAGTGTCCAAGAAAATAAAAGAAGTACCCTAGGGTGTTAAATCGCTGTAGGTTAGAAGAACCCTTTCTTGTCTTTCATTATGATTTAGTTGCATTATTTTGGGTACGATTCGATTTCGAAGTATCCCTCGTAGATTGCCACCACAGCCGAGTTCTCTGGGAGAATCACCCAACCAATGACTGGATGGAGATGGCCTTACAAAAATCGAGACGCAGCCGGCCTCGCGAGGAAAGCGCGCTTCGGTCGGAAGCGGCACGGGCGATGCCTGCCCTGCCGATCCGCTTTCGGTCGTCGAAGGCGCTTCCAGCGGAGAAGCAAAGGCCGGGAGCTGGCGAGGTCTCCCGGTTCCCGGCCCCTGGAAATCGCGCGGCGCGGCCTTCGGGGAGCGGCAGGGAGCAGCCAGTCTCCACCGCGAAAAGAACCGGTAACGGGAGAAGCGAAGCGACCTGATGCGGCCTTAACGTCAGGCTTGTCAGCTCGGGACAAAAAAGCTTGAGGTCTCCAAGCCAGGGGCAACTTCCTGGGGGAAAGACGAAGCGGAGAAGCCTCTCGGGGCTATTCCTCCGGCAGGGCAACAAAGCCGGCGAAGCGGATTCCAGCGCTGGGCTCTTTTCTTCGGAGCGGCCTCCGGGAAGAGCTCGGAGCTGGGATCCGCGCTTCGGCACAAACGGGGAGAAGGCCGCAAAGAGGGGCTCACTGGCAAAGATCCGGCGGACGGGCCAAGCCAGGCCAGGCCAGGCCAGGCCAGGCCAAGCCGGGAACGCAGCTTCAGAAGGGAGAGCTCCTCGCCGCCGCCAGGACCCTTGCGTGCGTCCGTACGCGCGTGCGCGCGCCTATTTTCCCTTCCCCCCTCCCCTCCCCCTCCCCTGCGTGACATCAAAAGCCCGCCGCTGTATAAAGGCCGAGCGGAGGGGTAGGAACGGAGCAGGGCCGAGGCGGGCGGTCGAGGACTGGTGTGTGGAGGCGCCCGCTCGTCCGCCCATGGCTTCGTAGCGCAAGGCACTCGCCATGAACGTGGTGGGGAACTACCAGGGCCACCCGCACCCGCATCATCACCCGCACAGCGCTTTGCTGCACGAGCCGTTTCTCTTCGGGCCGCCCCCACCGCCTCCCCCTGCGCGATGTTTCCCGGCAGCGGCGGCGGCGGCAGCGGCGGCGGCGGCGGCGGCGTCCGACCGTCCCTTCGCGCAGGGCTGGCTGTTGAGCGCAGCGTCGGCCGAGCTGTCTCCGCCGCCTCAGCCGCCGCCGCCTCCAGAGCTGGTTTGTGCTGCGGCCGGGCTGGCTTCCTCGGCTTCGCCCTCTTCGTCCTACGGCAGCAGCCCCTCGGAGCTGGGCGGGCGTCTGGCGGGGCGGCGGAGGGCCGGGCCCGCGCCTGGAGCCCCGCGCAAGGAACGGCGTCGCACCGAGAGCCTGAACAGCGCCTTCGCAGAGCTCCGCGAGTGCATCCCCAACGTGCCGGCCGACACGAAGCTCTCCAAGATCAAGACGCTGCGCTTGGCTACCAGCTACATCGCTTACCTCATGGAGGTGCTCGCCAAGGACGGGCCGGCCGCCGAGGGCTTCAAGGCCGAGCTCAAGAAAGCCGAGCCCCGCGACGCCAAGAGGAAGCGCGAGCAGCCGGTAAGAATCCGGGATTATTATTATTGTTGTTATTGTTATTGTTGTTATTATTATTATTATTATGAGTTCACGCGGAGCCTTGAAGGTTAGGGTGTTTTCTAGGATCGGCACGATGCAGACTTTGGTCGGCACTCTGCACATGCTTAGGGGAGCTCGCCTCCAAATCGCTTACCCGTCAAAGCATCGCATAAACAAGTCGCGGTTTGCTGAGAGCGAGTGTGTCGTCCTCGGGTAGCGGAACCTTGACACGTGTGCGGGAGCACCTCTGCATTCATTCCTGGCTTGAAAGGGGCCTCCCAAAATTCCAGATCTGATCCCTTGGCCTCGTTAGACAAAGCTAAGAAAAGTTGCTTAGTCTTTTTGAAAGTATTAAAATCTCAACCAACACTTTGGCAGTGGAATGGCACTAGACACAACATTGTTTTAAAACAATATCGTTAATATGTTTTTTTTTTTTTTTAGAAGAGTGGAATCTCTTTTATTATTTCCTCTGTGTGACACTTCTGAGATGGAAATATCAGCATATACTTCCTACCCAGCTTCAGCTGGTTTGGCACTATCCACCCACAGATTTCTCCAAAGGTGCTTTTCCAAAAGGCTATTGGACTTTCTTCGGTTTTTTCCCCCTTCTTCTTTCCTTTATAAACCTTTGGCTTTCAAAGAACTGAAGAAGTTTGAAAGGTTTTCAAAGGAGATGTCCAGTTGCCTTTTGGAAAAAGTACCTTTGAGACAACCATGATCTGGATGATTGAAAATCTCCATAGACAGCTATAGGTTTCTATTGCAATCGTGGTGGCTGTGTCTGAATAGTACAGTTAAACCTGGTGCTTAAATACTGATTTTGTTCACAGGGCATGTAAATCCAAACTGTGATTTATCTGTTTGAGATGCATTTTTTTTGTAAACCAAGCTTTTTATATATATATATATATATATTAACAACTTGAGAATTTTGTAAAGATACTCAGCACCCCATCTTTCTTACAGGTATGTTTTAGTTTGAAAGTAAACACTATGAAATTTTAATGGCCATCCAAATGATACTGTGGTCAACTTATATGAAATTTGCAGATGAGCACCATGGAGAACTACACATTTCCACATAAAGGATGTCAAATCCCTGGAGTTCCAGAAGAAGGGGAAGGCTGTGGCTTTGGAGGTGGTTGGTGGTATTGTTTGGTGGGTATGGGAACCAGCTACACAAATAAGCTAGTTGTTTATTTGCGGGTACATATGGATTAACACAAGAGGAGACTGCGTTTGTCCAATAAGCTAAACATTTAAACAGTGACAATAATCTTAACATTTACTACATTTATCAAATACAACTGCTAGGTCTTTATTTGACCTGTTTTAACTGAGTTGGGTGAACGTAGACTATGCATATCATCTACAACTCTATAAAACCAATAGTAAAGCTCACTCTGACACACATTTTTATCTTTGAAAATGCAATAGAAAACCCATGAGCTAACCTCCAAGTGAATATGGTTAAGCATTCTAATGACCTTGAAATGCTCTTTAAATATATATATATATATATATAGGAGGCCAATCCTATGCTCCCTTCTTATTTTTTATGTTTTATGCCGCATGAATCAGAATAAAAGTTATTCTTGAATTGAGGAATGATGTAGTTGGGAAATGTTCAGTGAGTGAAAAGTTTGTAAGCGGGAAGGGAAAGCCAAAGAGACCGAAAATATGAGGTTTAAGCTCGTTCTGGAATTAACAATTACCTACAATATGTTGGATTATAAAGTTGGGTCTGGGTTCCTGCAACATATTGTCATATTTTTAAAAATAAACATGTGGAAATGCATTTTTCCCATCACATTTAAGAGTTTAACCCTGATTAAACTTGTTGTGCGCTCTTCTCCAACTTCCTTTGTCTCTGAAGAAATATTTCTGCAACCAGCAATATTTCTATGGGAATTCAACAAAAATGCCCTTTTTCAGTACTGGCAGGTTTCTCAATCTGAAGACTTTGGTTTCCTTAAGATGGGTACAAAAATTCCTCATCGCTTGGTTTCATCCTGCCAGTAAACTTAGGCTGAAGGCTCTGCAGCAACCGTTTTCTTCAACAGCCCCGTGTTAAGGTACAGCTCCAACATTCACAGGCACTCTCTGGGTCAGACGTGGAGCAGTTTCAAGGTAGAGGCTGAAGGTCTTGTTGAGTCCTGCGGCCACAGAAGTGATTCTGCAGTGAATGCGCTACAGCGGATCTCGTATTGCCAAATCAGCCCATTAGTTCAGTATTCACTGTGTTGAACAAAGCCTGAAAACTGGTTATAAAGTCGAGAGATGAGTGTATTGTGTGAGCCCCACTTATAGCGAAGTATGGCCCCAGTCCAGCATTCTCATGCTCTGCGGTAAATCTGCTGCGTGGGAGCAGCCGGAAAACATTGGGCGGAGGATTACAGGACCCAAACTACTTTGCCCTGCCCGCTGCTAATTCGTTGCGCCGTCTCGCCTTACGCGAGTCGATTTCGGGCTGCCAAAAACGTGACTGCCCTCTGGCTCAAGTCTTTCAACCTCGCTGCCCTTCGGGAAAGCCGAGGACGCGGCCGCCGAAGTGGCGTGCTCAGAACGCGCTCGAAGCGCCCCGGGTTCGCGGCGATCAGGCTGGCGAGACGAAGGGCTCCTCTTGCGTAGCCTTGCCTGGAACCAAGTGGCGCTTCTGCTCGTGAATTTCCGACCTTCCAAGCTGTGCTAGCGGGACGCGGGACGGTTCGTTTCTGCCGAACTGCTCCACATGGTTCGAGGCGGAAAAGACGTCGCTTCCTTCCTCACAATCTGTGGGGAAGAGGCCGGAGCTGGTCCAGCCTTGGCCTTTCTGCCCGGACCATCTGAAATCCCCGGGCTGAAGCGTGGCAAGCAGGAGCTATACTCAGCGGCTCCTGAGACGCCACTTTCTCTGCCCAAAGGCCCTTTTCGGTGAGTTGATCTCTGCAAGGGGGTTGATGAGCGCCTGACTTCCGCCTGCCTGCGCGCTGGGGCAGCAGAGCAAAGCCGCCTCCCTTCGGGAAAGGCGGGCGTCACTTCCCCCGCGCGAGGTGTGATTTCTTTGGATACGAATTCTGTTCAAAATTACAGCCCTCACAAACCCGAGGAGGCGGAGAGGAGGCGTACGATGCGGACGTTAAGAGAGATGGGCAAACGGAGACGAAACGCAGGGGAATATTGAAGAAACGGGATGAGGTCCCCGAGAGACTGCAGCAATGCGTCCCCTTTCCTCTTTATCTCTCTTGGAAGCTCCAACTCCGCAGTTTTTTCAGGGATCCCTTTCCCGCCATCCCGAGATAGAAAATTAAGGAAACTAGGATTTATGATCCAGCACATTTGGCCAAAGCGTAGCCTTTGTTAAGCGATTGCCCGCCATCCTACGATGCAGACCCAGCCAAGCCTACAAATGCATTTGGTCGGAAATACTAGGGATTGTGTGCGGCTTTGCGGTTGGTCCGACAACTTCCAGCCTACCGCAAACCCTTGTTCTCCAGTAAAACACAACAATAGTCGGAAGGGAGACGGCGCTGCTGTATCTCTTGCGCGGAATTAAGTCGGGCAAGGCTCAGCTGGAGTCCCCGCCGAATAAGATGGGAAGACAAGGCGTAAAACTCCAAAGCTCCGACTCCTTTTGACAGGTGGCGAAAAGCTTTTCTGTCCAGTGCCTCCTCCTAAAAGAATAGAACTTACTTTTAGTGGGGTGGGAAGGAGGATTTTCTGGATGGATTCCGAAGCCGAAAAGCTGTCAGATTTAACACGGAGGAGGGGGAATTAAGATGTAATGCAATCCTTGAAGGGTTTTTTGGACCAAATTTAAGACTTTGGGGCCTCAATAATCGTTTACTCTTTTTTGTACTTCTTAAGGTATTGCGTCTGCTTTGCCTTTCTTGTGTGTGCATGGTTTCTTCTGTGCGGCTGAAACTCCCTAAAGTAGGACCGCCATCATGACTTTGTTTTAGTGCTTCAGAGGAGATTAAAAGTTTCAAAATGCATCCAAAGTTCCCTGCATGGATTTTTTTTCCCCGTTTCCGTTTTAAATGCTGCCCGGCTGGCATGTCTTTCTGGACAATCTCTCTCTCTTTCCCTTCACATACTTATATACATATACATTGCAATTTTCGACCAACACTTATCTGCTCACAAGAGTGGAGTCTTTCCAAGCAAAACAATAGTCGAAGCTCTCTGCGGATTTGATTTCATTTCTTTTTTCCCCCACTTTCTCTGGAATCTCACTCTGTTAAACAAAACAGACCCTGGTCCCGTGTTTTGCTAAACTGTGTTCTGCCCAATGTCTACAGCTGTCTATGGCTCTGCTGGAATGGTGAAAATGCAGCCATTGATCCAGGACATGAAAGGCAATAATCCAACTTTTTCCTTTTACTGAGGAGGATGAGATTCTAGTACAACCATCAAGTTTGAAACCCGTGATTGATTTTGCAAGTCGGTGTTGCCTATTGTGGAGATTGTATCAATAAAAGTTCATACAATCGTGCAGAGATCAGTCCTAATTGCTCTTTCACTATGTCCATGTTTTGTGTGTATATATAAAACATTATATGTTATATCCATTATAATGCGATATTTTATATACATACATACATACTTGAAGCGACTGTCAGTTGTCCATTTCAGGATCCTCTGGCCTGGATTCCCAATTAAGTATGTACTGGGTGAGAAGTATCTCCCTTCCCCCCCTTTAAATGAACTATATTCAGTTTTAGATCTCTTGAATTACTTTTGGGGAAAAAATAAAGGGGAAGAAAGGACTGGAAAGGCACATTTCAAAATCCAGCAAATGAGTTGTTTAAAAATAAGCTTTTCTTTTTCTTTAAAAACTTAAACATATTCAACATTCTGCGTTTACATTTTCCAAGAGCCTGTATAAACTTTCTTATTTATTCAGTGCTGTTGCCCAAACTTTTACTGAAATCGCCTTGGCAATTAGGGGCTCATAACGAACATAATTTAGTAGGGCCGGTTGGGTTTACCAAACACGGCCTTCGTTATTTATAAAAAGGCAGTTAATAAAGGCAAGGAATTTATTGCCTTCCTCCTGATAATCTAATAAACCAAAAGAGCAGAGTTCTTATGGACGCTGGGTTCTTATTTACAGCCTCTCAAGGGGAATTTGCAAACAGAGGCACCAGGTAATCAAAAAGCAGCCAGGCATTGCCTCCTGTCTTTGTAGGGTGCTAAGGTGCGGGGGTTACTGTGTTTATACCGATTAAAGGCGGTGGGTCTGCGCCGGAGTTAAGCCTGGGCTTAAATGTCTTCTATTGGCGCCTTCGTTTGGGCTGGATCGAGAGTGAGAAAAGCGCATAACATTGTCTTGTATTTCACCCCTCCGACTCCTACTTCTGACAATCATGGCGAAGCTTTCTTTTTAAATAACTTTTTTTTTTCTCTCTCTCTCTCTCTCTCCCCCCCCCTCCTTTCATTTTTCTGCAGCAGGCCGTGGGTTATTCTCATGCTTTAGGTCAAGGCGAAAAAAGGCTTAAGGGCAGGACTGGGTGGCCTCAGCAGGTCTGGGCACTGGAACTGAATCAATGACCCTCCGGAGTTCCTGTTTGCGACGAAGAAGAATCTTAACAATTGCGGCGACGAACGAACCGAACCCGACGGGATGGCCCGGCGGGGCTCTTCGCAGCTCGTCTTTTCTCTCTTTCCTGCCGCGCAGCTCTTCCCTTCGCTTTGGAAACGTCGGAGGGCCTGTGCAATGTCGGAGCCGCGGTGGAGGATACTATGACCCTACAAAAGGAGGAGGCGAGGCCGAAAACTAGCCTGCAACCCCTTGGCTGCACTTGGATCCGAACCTATTCATACACACGTGCCTCACTGTATGTGCAACTCTCTACTTTCTGGGAACCCCGTCGGAAAGCCAAGCCTTTGTGTCTCTCAACTCCCTAATTTTAAATGTGCGCCGCCCTCCGCGTAACGCTTTCGGGGATTGCGGAACGTCTGAAACGCAAGAGATGACCCGACTCTTTTTAAAAGCAAAGCAAACGCCACAGCCCTAAAAGGGCGGGCAGTGACGGAGGGGTAACTTTCCAACGGCCTGCTTGGATTTCCCGGACGCCGCTGATTTCCGCGCTTGGAGAAAGGGAGGAAAAGCCGTCTCGGCACCTCTCCTCGGAAGGAAGGGTGAAGCGGGGAGGGGGCAACGCGGGACCGCGGTTCCTCGGTCAGCCACAGAGCTCTTCGTCTGTCCCTGGATGTTTCCCGATCAGCGATCCAAACAGCTTTCCCCCCACCCCCCACCCCATTTCGTCACCGCGGCAGCCTCCTGGCCTCCCACCATCCCCAGCTACCACTGGCCGTGCCGCCCGCGCACGTTGCGGGTCGATCCTTTTCGCTTCGGCGGGCCCAGGTGGGCGAAGACTCTGGGTCCCCGCCTCCGCTCCCTGCCTTCCTCAGCCCACCCTGCGTCGCCTCTGTGCAGAGCAAAAAGCGCCGCCGGAGCAGGTTCCCGCCTCGGTTCTGAAGCCGAGATCCAGCTAAAACCGGTACCTTCGTCGATCTGAGATTGGATCTGGGCGCTGTCGCGGGAACGGCAATGCCTTCCAAGAAGACCCCGCGGCTGGTGGCTCGGAGCTTTTCGCTTTTCTGAAGGAAGCGGGAAACGTGCCCGGTCGGCCACCGTTAAGCACTTTCTAACCACCCCTTGATTTCAGCGGGAGAGTTAAGCACATTACCATAACCCTCCCGTTGAAATCCATGGGACATAACCACGCTTCCCTTTGGCTGGACTGTGCTTAGTGCTTTACAAATATGTAAATAAACAATACATCGAAGTCCTCCTTTCTCCCTCCCCGTTTTTCGCCCCCCATCCCAACCTTCCACTCCCATCCCTTGTTTTTATGTTGGATGTATTTAAACTACCTACGTGGATGAATTTGATACATTGTCTGTACCGGGTTTTCTACCTCAGCTCTGTATGACCACTATCCTAAGAAACAGGTTTGCCAAGTCAAGTATTTATGAGGATTTTAAAATATGATTATTATTAATAATAATAATAATAATAAAGAAAAGCTATATGGAAAAAGAACAACATACCACCTGGCCTTTCTCCCTTCTCTCATGACATGTTGGAGTGCAGAGAGTCAAGCCTCATTTTTTAGGACTGGCCATAGTTCTTGGGGTGTTTATTTGGGAACCCGGAAATTCCAATTATACAAGAAACCTTGGTTAGATTCAAGCAGCAGGGAAGGAAGCTGTAAAGATGCCAAAGCCAAACCAACATAAAGAATTGGCTTTTCATGACTTGTGCAGGTTGTTAGCTCAGCACCTTCTCTTCTTCCTTAGTGACCGATGCACCTATTTTTATGCTACTATAAATTTATCCGGCAATGTGAGGCTGAGGTATTTCAAGGAAATAAATGTTAATTATATTTAAACAAATATATATACAGTACAGAACACGGATTTATTTGAAAGAAGTGTAATACATTAAAAAAAATGCTTCAGATTTATTGATCTTACTAAATGCCAGCTTGGTATCAAGCACATTTTCCTATGGAGGAAAATGTTTATAGTTGCTTGATAGTTTGCAGACCTAGCAGTATTTTTTGAAAGCTCTCGGCAGCACCCTTTCCCTCCTGCTGCCCCCCCCCCCAGACATCACACAGAGCCTGATTCACAACCTCCTTAAATGTTAGCACATAAAGAAGCCTTTGAGTTGTTCTCTTGTAGTTTTAACACAACCAGCACTAAGTGAAGCACTACCTTTAGTCTAAGCTATTTGACTTAGATTGAAACAAATGCTTAAATATATCTCCATGAAACGGGAATTTGAAGTGATTTCAGTAGAAGAGATGTTTAGCATTCCAGAGGAATCAATAGGTTAATATAGGTTTGTCATGTTAAGACTACCCTTAAATAACAATGGGCAACTAGAATCCCATTAATTTGCCTGGCCTATTAATAATGACTGGTGCTACCAGACTCCTGATTTATTGCTGTCATATTGCTCTTCCTGCAATTAATCCCATCCAGTGTTTTTAGGAAAGACAAACAAAATTAATTCATGTAATACCAATAATTGTATATAACTGGTTCCATAGCCTCGGCTGTTTTCCTCACCACGACCACATCCCATGGCACAAATAGTGGAAACTAGAGGACACATTGTTGATTATAATATAAAACTTTATAGGAAAGTTTTGCCAGGACCAAAGTTCAACAACTTGAACATCTTTTTATTCCTGCAGAATCATGGTGATCTGATGGAGGAATAATTTCTTAAAGGGTTTTTATGTGCCTCATGCTAAATAATCAGATGTTTGGGCTACTATTCCCCTCATCCCCAGTCAGCATCTGCTTTTCTGTATCCTGTTCAGCCTCCTCAGGAAATCCATTGCAGCTGCTTGGTTGATTGGCAGCTCTTGTTCTGTGATCAAGAGCTAACATTACAGGCATTTGGAACTACACCATCATATTTGCCACAAACTTTCAGGGACCAGACCTCCCAACAGCAGTTTCCTCTAACTTTAGATACAGACATTTGATGCCACTCAAATGCCACTCATGTGCATAACTGTTATGTGTAATCTATTCTCTATCATGGCTTTTTCCAGCTAAGAATCTTCCAACTCCAGAGAATTAAAACAATAGCAACATAAGTCTTATATAACACCCAATAGTGTTTCAAAGCACTCTCTGGGTGATTTACAATATCAGCATATTGTCCCCAACAATCTGGGCCCTCATTTTATGTCCTTGGAAGACTGAGTCAACCTTGAACTCCAGACTGAGCTGAGATTGCCTAACTATGGCATTCTAACCATCGTGCCACCATGGCTCAGGAAAGTCTTCCAATTGATTTTCAAAAAAATGTTAGGGTTAGGGAGAGTGTAGGTGGCTACCTTTTTTGTGTTTCACATCAGACTCTGTGTAATCCCACATACCCAAATGATGCATGTTTTCAGGATTAGAAGAAGATGAAATAGCCAGGTCCAGTGTGAAACCTCTCCTTTGGAGTTACTATTGCATTGGGATGGCTGAGAATCCAAGATCCAGACCAGCTGTCTATGTAATAGTTTTGTTAGGGAGTAGGGGGCTTATGAAAAGTGAGCTTGTAGTGAGGAAATTGCCATTGAAGTAAGGCTAAGGAGGACTTCCACTGGATTCCTAGCTTTCAGAAACTTATTGGGCTCAGTACTCAGTACTTTTCCATAAAGGGGGCATAATTTTCTCCTCCCTACGTAGAAAGTCTATCATTTCCCTGGACAGCCATACAGCTACTTTAAACATGCATTACATGGTTCAGCTCAAACTTCGTAAAAGATAACCTTGAAGCAAACATTAGATGACTAGGTCTGATCATAACAGCCCTCTTCTATGTCTCATAGCTTGGAAGGAAAACACAGAATTGGGAGTTGTGTATCAAATGTCTGTGCCCTGTGTACATATAAAAAGTACAAACGTATGGATCTGAGTCATTCACAACTCAATAGATGGAGACATACAGTAGTTCCACAGAACTTCAGGGGAGCAACAAAAAGAAGAAAAAGAAAACCCAGCTTATTGGTTCGGCCAAGAAAAAAACGTATATTTAATTGGTTTCTATGACACAGTAAGCAAGTTCCAAGATGTCTTTGCTATTTATATTCCTCCTCAAAGATTAGTTATGTAGTAAGAACAGTCTTTTACAATCTGAACACAATGACAATATTAACTGGGAAATTCTGGGTAGTTTATGTTTAACTTTCTTGAGGATAATCAGACAGGAGAACTAAAAAGGCAGATATTTTCAATCATCCATTGCAAGGAGACAGGAAGCATGCACAGGTAGACAGACACCTGCACACACTATTAAGGTGCCAAACTGTGATTATTAAGTTCTTTTGGTGTACAGGTAGCCCTGGACTTACACAAACAGTTCGTTCAGTGACTGAAGTTACAATGGCATTGAATAAATGACTTATGGTCATTTTTCATACCTATGACCATTGCAGCCTCCTCATGGTCATGTGATCAAAATTCAGATGCTTGGCAATTGACTCATATTTATGACGGTTGCGGTGTTCCAGAATCATCGGATCACTTTTTGTGACCTGATGAGCAAAGGCAATGGGGAAACCAGATTCAGTTGCCATAACAACCATGATACTGCTAACTTAACTACTGCAGTGATTCACTTTACAAATGTGGAAGAAAGGTTGTAAAATGGGGCAAAACTCAGCAAATTTCTCATTTAACAACAGAAACTTTGAGTTCAATTCTGGTTGTAAGTCGGGGACTACCTGTACTGATTTTTTTCCTAGTTTATCATTTGGAATCATATCTGGAGGCCTGGATATTGTTTAATCTACTGTACTCATTTTCAAGTGATGAAAATACAGACCTTGCTCAGAATTGAAAATATATAAAAGTGGTGTACAAATGCATAAGTAAGCACACTTCAAAAGTTTTCTGATAGTGCATTCATTGCATTGTTGTGAAGTTGCTGCTAACTTTATGATAAGGATTGCTGGGAAGGCATCTTCCTTAAAATGTAAATCCTTAAGAGAATTATAAAGATATTAAGATACAGGAGATCAGTATCAATATTAAGCACTAGCTAAACTTTCAAGGAGTTCAAAAATTCTGGAACCAACTGATACCAAAAATTCTGGAACCAAATCTGTGGGCAGCTGCACTTTTCATGTAACAAGCCCAATTGTTGTTGTGCCTACTCAGTTCAGTGCTCCATTATTTTTCTTTTCTACAGCAGCCCAGAACTACATTGGCTTTATTGGCAACTGTAGCACACTACTGGCTCTTACTTAAGCAGTGGTCCAGGACACCTGAAATCCCTCTTACAGGACACCTAGATCTCTATCACAGGCAGGTACTGCCTATTCCATTCCTATGTATTTGATTTTTCCTACCTTTGTGTGGACCTCACTTTATTCAATACTAAACTATATTTTGCCAGATAGGGCCCAATGTGTAAGTCTGTCAAGAACTTTCTAAATCTTGAGTCTATCTTCCAAAGTATTAGCATTACTTCCCAACTTGGTATCACCTGCAAATTTAATGAGTGCCCCCTCAACCCTCTTTTTTAGGTCATTTATGTGGATGTTGAAGAGCACTAGGCCCAAGACAGAAGCTTGACGTACCCCACTGCATGCTTCCCTCCATGTAGAGGTAGAGGTAACTCCATTGAAGACCATACCCTGAGTATGATTGGTCAGCCAGCAGTGTATTCAACTAGTGGTATATTATCAGGTGAATATGCAGTGGACTCAACTTTCAGTTTGAGATGCATTTCCAGAAAGGAAAAGTGCAAGACAAAATCCAAATGTTTGTGATAAAAGTACACAAACCAGACCTTCATGGTCTTCTGATTCTAACAGTTGTACACATCAGTGCTATCAGGGCAAAAAGAAATAAAACCCTAATATTTGTGAATATTTTCTCCTGTTAAAATGCATCTCAGGAGAGGATAACAACACATTTAATTGGAAATTGAATCAAATAACACACACACACCTCTCAAAGTGTATTTGATCAGAAGATCTCCATTCTGTATTTTATACAATCTTTTATACAATACTGAATGTTGGGTTTAAAGTCTTACCTATGGTATGGCTTTTTGTTGTTGTTGATATTGGATAGGAAAGAAAAATTACCTTTCCTTCTCCCTCTTGAAGGAAAAGGGCAGAGGGATATGAGATGTGCCTCTTTGATCCTAAAGGCTAACCCTTGCCTTATATCATGTTAACACTTATCCCTACATAGTTTAAAATCTTGTCATGGCATTTCTCAAAATTTTAGTAACCTTCTCCACCCATATTGCTTAATTCTCTATTGAGACACTGGAGGGGAGGGGAGTTAAGCTCTCTTCCTTCAGATGGATTTGAGCTCTGCAATCAGTTGTGGTTCAGATATTGCTTGTATGTTCAGAATTAAATGGACTGGTTTAAAACTGGCAAAAGGAAAGACCATTGTTAACTTCAGTGAGATTAAATTTTGAACAGTCTGCTCCTTTTTTGTGACTCTCACCTAATGCCACAGCATCTAACTGCACAAGATTAATGACTTTAATTAACCAATTATTATTTATTCATTCATTAAAGTTTTATGCTGCTGAATTTATCAAACGCATAGCAGCTCACACCATATAACTTACAATTTACAACCTAATGTATAATAAAGCGTCTTCAAGGAAATAAACTTTTTAACTCAAATAACAGGATAGTTAATGGAAAAAGGCAGCTTTACTTGGAACAGTTTACATCCTGCAAGGATACCATTAACACCATCAAACATCCCAAGGACCTGTCTATCCCAGGTTCACTAGATACACTAGTGGGAAACACTAGATAGGTGGATAAAAATACTAAATCCAGTTTGAACATCTGGCTGACTGTGCAACAAACCATAATATAATGTTATCAAACAGTAACTGCAGTCTGCAACAACAGCAGCCACAACAACAACAACAAAAAACAGTAATAATATCCGGTCCTGGATGGTACACAATCGGAAAAGCCTCTGGGAGTATTCAGTCTTCAGGGCTTAGCCTGATTGCTGGAGAAAGACTGTTCTAGGCATTTGAAACTGTTTCTGAAAACAGTAGTTTCTGGCTTATTGCCCCATTATGCCATGAAAGGGGGTTGCTACACAGCACTTCTCTATGAATATTTTGGAAGAAATAGTCCCCCACTCTTCAGAAATATAAAATATGAAATAGGAGACATGGAGAAGCAAAAGTTGATTTTGTACAGCAGGGTATTTATAGTATTCACAACTTACATATAAATTATTTATAAAAATTATAAATAATTTTATAATAAATGATTATTATTTATTATAATCATTTATTAATAATATTGGAATCATATTTTAGTACATCACATTCTGAACTCCTGTATCTTCTTAAGCTGAATGCCTCATGCTTCACATTCATTCTGCATTATATAAGAACAAAGGCAGCCTGAATATTTTGATAACTGCTGGACAGATATTTGCCCTTTGACCCAAATAGCATACAATAAACATATAAACCAGAGCTAATCTCTAGTACCTCTCTCCACAATTCAAAACATTGCTGTTGCTTTTCTATTGTCACAGAGATTATTACAGTACCAGTTCTTCAATTTTATGTTATTACCTCTATTCCTAAATTTGACTGTATAGCTTTTTGTGGAGCTGTGTCACATATTCTTATCACAACTCCCCAACCTACTCTCTTTCTCTTTAGAAAAGGCCAATGTCCCCAAATCCCACTTTTAAGCACAAACTTTTATCCTGCTGCCTCATAATATATTTTTGTTAGACATAATCTAAAAGTAGATTAGAAGATAAGAATGTCAATTTGATGTAGTGGCTAGGATATCAGCCCAGATTCTAGAACCCTGGACACTGTGAGTTCTTGTTCTGCCTGAGCCACAAAGCCAGCTAAATGACCATGGGCCAGTCATTCTTTCTCTACCCTAAGAAGAAGGCAAGGCAAACCAATTCTGAAATCTCGTCACAAAAATTCTAGAGACTTGTCCAGGCAGTCATCAGGAGAAAAGGCTGAACTTGAAGGCATATTCCCCAAACTGTTGGAACATACAAAAGTTCCACATTGTATTTGTGATACTCTTCCATGTACTCATAGGATTTTACGCATGAATCAATAACAAAACTCTTACAGTCTTGTTTCAAGGTAGAAGAAGGTTACTTTCCACAAACTACACACAGGAGGCCAAAAATAACACAAGTGGCTGAAGGTCAGGGAGAGGAATTACTGAGTCTAGGCAGTGGAAGAGCACGTCCTCATCCCTTAACAGTACTAGGCCACAATGGGCTATTGTCATTTTTCCCCCCCACTGCAAGCCGGAAGGCGAAAAACTTAATTATTATTCCTTTAAACTGGAGCTGCGAATCTTCCCGTCTAAATGGTTCCACTGCATTGGCTAATCACTCATCCCTCTGCCCTGACAGTGTGCCTAAGCAATGTAGAGGTAAGCAGGGAGCCCTGCAGGGAGCTAGCTCTCCATGACTCATCTCTGCACTTATGTGTTTGGCCTTTTGGCAAATTATCTTGTCTGCCTCTTCTCCCCCTCCTCTCCCCCCTCCCCACCTCCTCCCTGCCCATCCTTTTCACTCCAGCACAGTGTCTTTCAAAAACCACAGGGCCTTCTTGTTGTTTTTCTTGGTATTTATGAGACTATTTATCTGATTTCAAGGGAGCCAATTCTTATCTTTGAGGCAGCAACCAAAGGGTTAAGTAGGACCGCCCTGTAGACAGCATGGAGCCAAATAAAATACCAATCTGACAAAGTAGGGTGGGGGGGAATAGAAGGAAAAAGCAGGGGTGAAAAGGCACATGGAAATCAAGCTGAAATTAAAAGGGGAACGTTTTGGTCTCTGAGAAAGCTGAAATTTCTCAGAAGGAGATATGATTACTTTTGCCTTTCTGCTCTTCCTGACTTAACAGAATAACAGAATTGGAAGAATCCTTGGGGGTCTTCTAGTCCAATCCCCTGCTTAAGCAGGAGACCCTATACCAGTTCAGACAAATGACTAACCAGTTTTTTTTTCTTAAAAGCCTTCTGGTGATAGAAACCCACGACTTCTGAAGGCAAACAGTTCTGCTGTTAATTGTTCTCCTTACTTGGCTTTTTCCTTGATTAGTTTCCACCCATTGTTTCTTGTCTTGCCTTCTAGAGCTTTGGAGAAAAAGTTGAGCCCTTTTCTTTGTGAGAGGCCCTCAAATATTGGAACACTGCTCTCATGTTGCCCCAGTCCTTCTTTCCACGACATTAGGCATGCCCAATTCCTGCAACCCTTCTTCATGTGTTTCAGTTTCTAGCTCCCTAATCATCTTTGTAGCTCTTTTCTGCACTCTTTCTCAGAGTCTCAACATCTTTTTTATGTTGCCATGGCCAAAACTGGATGCAGTATTCCAAGTATGGTCTTAGTGTGATCAAGTGTGCCTTGAAGGGATGAGCAGCAATTGAAGCATGCTGAGAAATGGAAGCTATTACCCGACACTTCAACTCCAACCTTCTCTGAGGGCTTTTGGCATGGAAGATCTGCTTTTGCTTCTCCTTGCAGTTCATATCTAGTCCCATCAACAGCAACAAGAGCTTCATCTAAACCTTTATCCTGTGCTTGCTTAGAGTGAGTGGAGTGCTTTGGTACTTTTGCCAAAGTGTCTGATAGGGCCCATCATAAATTGCCAATAACACAAAAGGAACATATAGAAAGAAGGCAAAGTTTCTTAGGTTTTAATTTTCCATTTCCTTCTCTTATGTTAGACATATTTCAGGCAGGTTTTTATATTTCCTGCTTTCACAGGCAAAGACATTTATCCACTCAGTTTTGACAGCCAAGGTCAGAAGGGAATTTTGGAACTGGATAATTAAAAAAAAAAGGTTGGAAGCCACAGATGTTCTTGAGTTTTTCGCTGTTATTTGCCTTGCGAACTAGAATCCTGAGGAATCCTGCAAATTGAAGTCCACACATCTTAATATTGTGAGATTGAGAAAAACTTCTCAACTATCCTCTCCATAATCTAGCTACTAGGAAGCCACAGTGAAAGACATTTATGCTTGTCAGTTGGCAGGATGCATTTTGTCTTGGATGACATCAAATCCTGGGTGTTTTGGCCTAATGTTTATATGAATCCATATGAATGGCAACTTATCAGGATGAAAAGGAAGAAACCCATCCCAAGGTAAACATAAGAATATTTTATATACCTTAATTAAAAAAAATCAAATGGGAAACTATTCCTTTATCACAACCAGGACTAAATGAAGAGTGGATGAGAAATAATTTGAATTTATTCAATTTAAATCAGTCTATTTACTCCCATTAACTATTCTTTTTATGGTTAATTTATTTCTGGGGGGGGGGGGATTTTTTTCCCCTCAGAATAAAATTTTAACTTATTTATTAAATAAAAATTTAATTTATTTCTGAGGGGATTTTTTCTGGAATGACATTTTATGTCATTTTTAGGAAATCTGTCAGTTGTTACTATCTTGACATACAAATAACAATAACAGCTATAATATTACATGTCACTTATAGCACGTTCTTCAAAATGGTCAGTATCAGCCCATAAGTATCAATTGGACTATCTAAGATAGAGTAAATCTATAGAATAAATATTTCATATTAAAATTTACTAGATTTAAACCCATTTTTATTTCACATACCTTTTTCATAAAAAGAAGTCATTCTATCTGTAGAAACATGTCCATAATGCTATTTGCTCATCCAGTTTTGATGAGGTTGCTGGAGCCTACTCTAGTGTACATCTTTTTACAAATTGGTAATATATTCTGAAATGAAATTTCTGAAACACCAGGGGTTATAATATTGTTAGTTATCTGAATGGCTAGAACTGTAGAAACTGAGAAACTTGAATTTGGAGGCATGTGGATTTATATCAATGACTGCGTTGAAGAGACTATTAAGAAGACACAAAACTAGGAAGTGGATATTTATATATAAAAGAGAAAAGATTAAAAAAATATCTGCACAGGCTTGAACTGTGGACATCAGTGGCTTAGAATTTAACAAGTAGAAATGGATAATTTTATATCTGGATAGTGGAAATGTAAGGAACATGGATAGGATGAAGAACCTGGCCTGTGAAGGCTCTCCACACTGGTGAAGGTTCTCCAAACTTCAAGGGTAAGGAGAAATTCTTCAATCCTCTCCCAGGAGCAGGATTTTCCCATTGCTATGGGTTCTTGAAAGTGATCTGTAAGAGGAGGTGTTTAACTGAAATACGAAGACCAAAGGAATCTAGATTGCCACAGAGACTATTGGACAATGAAGAAGACCTTTATACATATACACACTTTGGCTCTCATGATTTAGTAAGTACATGAATACCATTCTCAATACACAAGAAATTTTATTCTCCTTGAAGTGCATTTTCCTTAAACTAGACCAAATAAAAACTGGAAAAAAAATAATGTAGAAGATTTTGTTGTTATTCCTGACATTAGAATGAAACAGATGCAAAGGAACAGGCTACCCTCTTTCAAAACAGTATACTTCTTTTAATCTATCAAGTTTTAATATGCTGCAGTAGAAAGGCTCCATCCCTCTAATGTAAAAAAAAAAAAAAAAAAAGCAAGGATTGTTAACTTGGAATCCTCCAAAAGTTTTTAATTCCTGCCATACCAGAAAGCCAACCGAATTATCCATGGGAGCTGGAGTCCAGAGCTTCTGAAGGATTCCATGATGTCTACTTTGGGAAGCATCTAAAAAGATAAAGAGAACAGTTTTGTCCCTAGGGACACATGGAGACTCCTTGTATTGGTTGAAGACAGCAAGCCCACTGAGTGCATGTGTATGTGGATAGTTGTGCCAAACTAGCTTGAGGATCACAATTGCATCACTGCTTTACATTCTTTATGTTTTCTTAAGGAGGTGCATGACAGTTCTTGTCATTTAAGGTGCCCCCACTCCGAACTTTTTGAATTGCTCCTTTGGTACTTGGGCCATAATTTGTTTTTTATGTCAAGATGGCGTCAAAGATAAGGAGTATGTTTCTGCATTTGGAATCTAAAGAGACTAGAGAAATCCTGACCTGGATCTGACCTCAAAGTAATGGCTATAAGCTTTAGTAAGTAATAGTTCCAGGTGAAAGATTTACAATCAAAAGGTCTTTGATCGTAGTCCAGCCTGCCAATATTTCAAGTCCTTGGCTGGATTTTCAAATGAAAACCACTTGAAGGCCTTTACTATCTGTCCTAATCTTTCCCATGTTTAAGGCTAATAGCATTTCCATGCATGACACTTCTCCTAGACTGAAGTTTTGAAAACTATCCCCATAGCTGCTGGATACAGCTGGAGAGGAATGAAATTAAAATCCAGTTTCTCTCTTTCATCAATCTATCATCTATCATCATCTCTCTATCATTTATATCTATCATCTGACTCTCTATCTCTCAGAGATTAGAGAGATGAGATGGAGATAATCTATTTAAGGTCCCCTCCCTTTCAGCATGGAACCAAAGCTCTCTGAACCTTGTTGGCTAGTCTTCATGCAAATCAAATGATCCTGATTGGACCAGCATGGGGCGTTCCACCGTGTTCTGAATTTAATTAAAGGTTATATAATTTTATTCAATTGTACTGGAGGTATTTTCCAAAACGATGTAGACATCTCCCCTGTCACACCCACATAAGTGCACGTTTACTTTTGAGGTACAAAAGCTATTACAGAGAGCCATTATAGCCTTTGGCTATTTGTAAAGGGTATGAGAAGACTAATCTTGAGGAACAACAGCACTCAAAGTACCAGTCATATAGGGCAAATTTGACTCCAAAGAATAATGTAATTTAAGAAAGTGACTCAGATGTTGTCCTCTCTATTTTGCTTTAGGAAAAAGGTGGGGTGGGGAGTGGGAGGCACATTCAGAGTTGCAAGTTTTTGTTACTGTAACTCCATAATAAAAGTAATTTTAGTATTCATGAGTTTGATGTTCAACTGGCCTATCATGAAGGATTAACACTATTCTTTATAAATGACTAACATATGAAAAAGCAATTAATTAGCAATAATGAAAATATTTGGGGGAAGGGGAGGTCAAGTCAGTGTTGACTCCTTGACAGCTGCCTGGACTGTAGTTTTCTTGGCAAGGTTTCAGGAATGGTTTGCTATTGTCTGCTTCCTAGAGCTGAGAGGACAGGCCCAAGATTAAGCTTAACACAGGACTGGAACTTATGGTGTCCTGTTTCTAGTCTGGTCCCTTCACCACTGGACCAAATTAAGTCTCTTTAATATCAATGGTGGAAATCATCTGAATATAATATCACTTTTATTTGAGAACTATAGCTTAAGATATAGCTAGTGAGGAGAACCATGAAATCAAAACCACTAAAAATGTATTAGGATCTAGAGCACTAAACCAATTATTTCTGCTAATTGGTGTGTATGTTTGTGTGTAAGAGAGGAATAGATTTGTAAGTAAGTACTAGGTTCAGCAATTTTAGCTACATGTTCATTAAGACTATCTTCATGTTATATTGCAAAAAAATAGAAAAAAAATCAATCTTACAGTTTCACTTAAATGTCTTCTTAATAATGAGAAAATCTATTTTTTTTTGGTTTTTCTTATTTTTATAAACTATATTCTTATATGCCTGTCTTACTTTTGTTCTCAGCACATATTTTGTCCCACTACATTAGCTATAGCACTAGGATAGAGATAACAGCATTTTTGAACTAATAAGCACATTTGGAGTTTAAGCATATACTTACTGCCCCTTATAGACATGTTCAATTTGTATGTCAGAGTGCAAAATGTTGAGGTTCCTTTTCATCAATCTTATTTAACTCCCCTCTCTAGCTTTCTGTCACCTCTATTATTATTATTTTAATTCTGATGAGATTGGTAAACTTTCAAATCAAACATTGGGCTATAATGTTTTAAAAAACATTTCTAGTGTCTGTGTCGGACCCAGAAGAATTCCTGGAAATGGAGATGATATTTGAAGCTTAATCAATACATGTTTATTCTTTTTATTTTACTCTCACAGCATTTACATGAATGTGCTGTCCAGACAGTTTAAAGTTAACGGGATTTGGGATAGTTAGTTAGGAGTTGTCAGCTTTCTCCTTAAGGAAATGCATCATAGTAAATGTCATTAAGGTATCCTGGGAAATGTAGTCCATATCATGTGGTCACATCTGTAATCCTGATTGGTCACTAAATTGACCCTTGTTGGATTGAGGGAGGCTCCCTCACTCTTGCCTGAAGTCTCCATACCATGTAGTCGCTTCAATCATCATGGGTTGAGACTTTATTATCTTTCTACATCACAATGCAGATATGCAAACATTAATTGGACATTACGAAGAACCTCATCATAAATGTGAGTTGACAGGATGCCTGATGAACCAATAAAAAAGACTTTGTATGGATGCTTTGTGGAGTTAATCTGTCTGTCTATCCATCCAAATATTAATAAGCAGAACAGTAGAAAGATAATAAACTCTCATCCCCATGATGATGATTGAAGCAACTACATGGTAAAGGATTCAGGCTATGATCGAAGCAGCTGCATAGTAATGGCTTCAGGCAAGAGTGAGGGAGCCTCCCCCAACCCAACAAGGGTCAATTTAGTGACCAATCAGGATTACAGATGTGACCACATAACATGGACTACATTTCCCAGGATACCTTAACTACATTTACCATGATGCATTTTCTTAAGGGGACAGCTGACAATTCCTAACTAACTATCCCAAATCCCATTAAATCTAAACTGTCTTGACAGCACAATGAAATAACATAAAATGTAGTTTATGGGAACACCTGGCAGCATATTGATTCCGTGGCTTCGAAGGAAAAAAAGCCTAGAAAATATCTCTAAGCTAAGCTAAGAGTGCTAATTTCCCCTCATTTCTAGAAGAACATTTTCAATGACTATATAATTTAACCGCAGTTCACAAATTAATGGTGAGAAAAGGTTAATTTCCCATTTATTTTTTACTATTATCTTCTAATCTATAATAAGAACAATGAAAAATAAATCAAGCCCTAGTTTTTATCAAGTATTATGGGATAGAGATGGGAGGGAAGAAAAATTGCTTTCAAGGGTCCAATCTATGAAAAGTGTTCTATTTTCAACCTGGTCACTAAAAAGTTTAGCAAAACATTTTTTTAATAACATCTCCATCCCTTTATAGCGTGTAAGCTTATTTCTGGAAACTGACAAGAATATCATCTGTATAAGAGGATGAGAGACAGGTACCTTGGTTCATATATAAAATGAATGACCCATTGGGATCCCCATATTAATCCAACATACCTTATATGTGGTCAGAATTTGAAAACTACATTTAATAAGGCACAGTACTTGAGTAAAATGGTTCAGTTGAGATTGACATATGTGGGACTGATTGAGGTAGATTGTAGGAGTGTTACTGAGATATAATTTTATCTTATTTTACTTATCTATATATTAAATTATTGTATTTTATTCCAAATTCATTTTAAATTGTTTTAACAGGATTTGCATTTTGATATGTCCTATGTGCTAATAAACTAAACTAAAGTGGAAAAGAATATCCACTTCTCGAGAAGTAGCAGATCCCAACACAGCCCCCCACAACCTAACACTTGTGACGGGACTGTGGTCCTCTAGCAGTTGTGAAAAATGTTCCTCATTTAATCAACAGATCACAGAAACACCAGCCTGTTGTATTGCTTAGATGATACTGCCCTCTTATGGTCAAACACATGCAGCAAAGTTCTGATATTCAAGCTTGGAATAATAACTTCACAATCATGAAAACTAAAAGAAGTCAGTTTTATCAATATTAACTAGGTTGACAATTGCCTATTTAGCACTTACTTGAGGAATCCCAAGGACTAATTTGCAATTTCTTGCATAGGATCTATCTATCCATTGGTGCAGTTGTGACAAAAACTGCCTTTGCAGTTTCATCATAGGATAACCTTCTATGGTAGATGAACTGAAAGTAAAAGCTGATTATGAATTATGGAAAATCTTATTAAATTATTCCTACTGATTTGATTTATTAAATTGCCCATCTTGCCTCAAGGTGACTAATTCCTATTGATCTGTACATTTATATTCTGCCTTTTTCTCTTGCAGCTCAAAACAGCAAATATAATCTTTCCCTTCTTCCCTCAATAATCCAGAGATGTTTGACTGAAGTTTAAAAGATGATTGATTCAAAATTACTCCTATACCATATGGTTGAGAATAGACTCAAGTATCCTGTAGAATAGACCATATCTATGGCTAAAAAGTAGGCATTTCCTTTAAGCAAAATGTTAAGTGTTGCCCTCTCCCAAGTCCTGCTCTCCTGCCTCATTGTGGCAGGGGTGTATTCTTGGGAGGAACGTGTGAAGAGCATCAGGAGGGTATGCCTAGAGTATATATTCTTGGCAAGACTACCCCAAGTGTGAATGTCATTCCAGTGCCTACATAAAGCAAGCAAGTGCCTATATTGAGCAGTGATATTGGAAGATGTTGGAAGCAGATTATTACTTTAGTGTCAGTGGTGAGGGTATCAATTCATACTGTGCAAGAGAAAGCAATGATAAACTCCTGTATTTTTACCAAGAAAAACTGATGGATAGAAAACATAACATAACTGATGATATAGTGTCAAATGATGAGCCCTTTGGATTGGGTGGCACTGAACATGCTACTGAGGAAGAGCTGAGGATCTTTTGAAGTACTCATGATGTTTATAACGTAGCTAGATTTGGGGTGTTTACTTGCTGATGTCGCCATACAAGAAAAGAAATCATGGAACATATGCAAGATAAACATGGAAAAGCTTAACACAATGAAAGATGAAATGATTACAAACTGCAATCTTAGGCATCAGCAAATTGAGATGGACTAGACGGGACACTTTCAGTTAGATATTCACACTGTATCATTACCAGATGAAAATCAAATTTAAAAAGTATTCAAATGCTATGATGGGTTTATACCTATAAAATTAGAATTGTACAAGATATGCTACGCCCTGTGACACTCGATAGAACCTAGAGTTGGACTTTGAAGAAGCAAAATAGGAAGAGTACTGATAATTTGGTGTTGCAGAAGACTCTTGAGAATTCTATAGGCAGTAAAAAAACACAAACAAATGGATACTGAACACATCAATCCAGTGTTGTCGCTTGAGGCACAAATGAGACTCTAATTATCTTATTGTTCTACTTTAGACCTTTTATGTCTCCCATCTGGAGATGGGAATGTAATCCTGAGAAAGGTGGAAGGAAAGAGAAGAAGACAACACACAGCAAGGTGTATGGATTCAGTTACAGTGGTGATTGGGACATTATCGGAAGAGCTAAAGGACCAAGATAGGGACAGATCATCATGGAGAAAATTTATGTATGTGGTTGTTAAGAGTTGACAATAACGTATGGCACATATAGTATTCAATCAAGTGGTAGAACTTATCTACGCATAAATTTAGCGGCTAAATTTATACCGTTTCTCCAACAATACGGCCTCCCCCAATAGGAAGTCCCAGAATGTTTTATAGGCATGAAATGAAATTAAGCCCCTCCCCCCAAATTAAGGCCTATATTAAAACATGCAAAATGGGGGGGGGGCTTGCCATTAGGAAGTACTTTTGTTGCACACCTGGATATGGTGCTGCCTGCGTTGACCCCGATACAAAATGCTCCACCAATGCCAATGAGGTCAACATCCAAGCCGTCGCCCCCCGCCCGCCTGAAGATGCAAGGGGGAGGAATTAAGTCACCCCCCAAAAAGACGGCCTAGCCATTTTTTCAGGGCTCAACAAAAAATAAGACCCGGGTTTATTATAGGAGAAGCATGGTATTAATCATTGTGGCCTGCTTCAGGGTTCAATTGCACATACTCAAACAGGGTCGCTATGGAGATCGGCAATTTTATTTCAAGAAAAGATAACAGCAAATAAATAATAAAAACCAAAGCTTGCCTGAAGAATTTTGACTTTAATAGGATACAGAAAAAATGGCCCAAATCCACTATTATTTCTATTATTATTATTATTATTATTATTATTATTATTATTATTATTATTA
>BLBF01000003.1:69236901-69293876 GCA_015471245.1 Laticauda colubrina
TATTATTATTATTATTATTATTATTATTATTATTATTATTATTATTATTATCCATTATATATGCCATTATTTCCAATGTTTTGAATAATAGCTTTTAAAAACTGTTTTATTATCTGTGTGACATGATATAGATTTTTTTTATTATTGAGGGATTCATAAAATGGCCACTTCCTGACTGAATTGATCATATATGGCTGGTGCACAGGGATAGATTGCTCAGGAAAGATAATTCAAGCAATTGTATTGTCTGAACACGGTCATTATCTTAACTTAGGTGTCAAATTCAATCCCATCGTAGGCTGTATCAGGATTTTATTTGCCCTTGGGAGTCCGGGTTGGGCATGGCCTGGTTGTCATGGTTGACTGGGTGGGATGGCATAAACCGGTTTCTCACCATGTCTGGGACAACCCCGCAGGACAACTCTGGACCTATTATGGGCTGGATCTGGGCTGCGGGCCGCATGTTTGACACCCTTGACTTAGAAGTCACTCAAGGTGGTATCAATTCCTGTTCTCTCTTTATGGCAAGCAGTAGTCCTTGACTTTAAGATACAATTGAGTCCAAAATTTCTCTTGCTAAGTGAGACATTTTTAAGTGAGGTTTGCCCCACTTTACGACCTTGCTTGCCACAGCTAACTGAATCAATACAGTTAATTAAAATAATAAATAAAACTGGCTTCACCATTGATTTTGCTTGTCAGAAATTTGCAAAAGGCAATCACATGACTTCAGGATGGTGCAACCATTATAAATATGAACCAGCTGCCAATCATCTCCATTTTGATTGCGTGACCAAGGGGATGCGACAACAATCTTTAAGTGTGAAAAATGGTCATGTCACTTTTTTCAGTGCCATTGTAACAGAATGTCATCAATGCTTCTCCATCACCCAGTGAATTTCATCAAATATTTTATATTCCTCATCTTGTGTTATGTTGTCAGTCACTGGAAATAATTGTAACTACTTTAGGTAATAATTAAACTATTACCTGGTATAAAAGTGAGATATTACACTCAAAACTATTCTCACAACTACCGTACTGTTAAAGAGAGTGTAAGTTTGGTGTAATGGTTAAGGCATCAGGCTAGAAACCAGGAGACTGTATTTTAGGTCTTTCTCGGGCACAAAGCCAGCTCTGTGGCTAATCACTTTCTCTCAGCCCTGGGAAACAGGTAACAGCAAACTGCTTCTGAAAAACTTTTCCGAGAAAATAGCAGGGACTTATTCAGGTAGTTTCTGAAAAAAAATTGTTTGAAAGGAAGGAAAAAAAGGATTAAACTGTTTTTCATATTGAACTTGTCTTTGGTTGATGTAGATATGTAAAGAAGCAGATTCAGCAAAGATATTGCATATATTGTTATACTGTATACAAAAGGTAAAATATGTTTGTGCTATTATGTACTATATATTCTTACAGAGTTCTATTGCTGGTTGTAATATAATTTAATGTCCTCTATCAAAGTCCAAAGTTCCAATCCCAATGCTGCATTGGAATCCTACTACTAGTATCAGACTCAATAAACTAGGTACTAATACTTCAGACAATGGGAGAGAAGAGCTTCAACGCAGTAACAGTCTGTCAGTGAGGTAAAGTACCATTGCCTCCCTTTATATCGTCAAATTACTGGGTTCTTTTCTACCCACGAACAAAGCAATAATGCAGTAATTTAATAATTCATTCAAAATATCAGAGCTCTGTTAATTACTGAAATGTAATTTGAAATAAGAAGTTTGGAATTTGTTCTGCTTAATCTATCACATGGAAGATGCAGATATGATTAAAGTTCATATTAATCATGACAAGAGCGTGTAAAATTTGTCTAATGGCTCTGGCTCTAGAGTTTTTAGTTTTGTCTTGTACAGTTATTCAAAATCAACAGAAAGTAATACAACTGATTGTTGAACTCATCATTTATTAGAAATTCAGGCATTTATAATTTTTCCCAACAATAAAAGATTTAACTATTGTACACAGTGGAAGGAGGATGCAAGCTATACATCTTGGAGAAAAGAACTCTACAGTTGCACTATAAGTTTACCAGATTGCTTCAGGATACACTGTTATAGTTTACAATTAAAATTAAGGTTCACCCAAAACATTTGCCTTAAGGATCAAGACTAGCCATGAAGATCCCACAAGAATGAATGAGGAATAAAGAAAGTTCATTTTTTTCATGGTAAGGTTGTGTTGTCAAATGTCAAAAGGGAATAAAACACATTTACCAATGTGTATTTAATTTTTTCAATATTCAGAGAGAATGAGGGCAATGTAGTAAATGGCGATTTCTACATAAGCCTCTGCTTGAAAACTGTACAAAAGAAATCAACTGTAGAAAAAAAAGCTATTGCTAAACATTTAATAACTCCTACTTAATTAAAAATTGTGAGTTTAAGGCATGAGCCCCTTTCCTTATCAAAGTTTTAAAAATTTAACACCTCATTAAGTGTTGAATAAATGAAATTGGATAAATTATGTAAAAGAATTACCCTGCATCATTACATATTTGAAAGAGAAAAAAATCATGCACATACAGCATGGTAGGTAGCACAAATGAAGGAACATTGATATTTTATGCTTTCATAGCAGGGCCCTTTAAATAATCCAGTGGCACTGAAAGGCTTCTTTTGTAAGCAGCTATCCCTCATCTTAATGTACAGGGTGAAGTGACAGTAGTGTGCTGTTTACAACATTTTCCCTTAGAACAACTTTATCAAAATGTTTTCTTTAATACTATCGAGAGTTTCCATTTTATTTACATTAGGATTTATCAACACAAGATAAAGTGCAAAGTTCCCAGTCTCTCCCTCCCTACCCTCAATAGTGTATTTGGCTAATTTACATATTAAAAAATTTGAATACTGCTTCATAAATCGTCTCTCAAACAAGTCACCAGCTGCTTTGTTTCTTGAATACAACTTGCTCTTTTTATTCTTTTATCAAAGTATGAAAAATATTCTTGCTCTGGACTACTTTGGCTTTAAGGTGTTTTCCTGATCCTCACAGGAAATTTTTATTGGCAAATCTGTCAGGTGGCAAATTTACAGCATTCTGTAAATACACTGAAGCCTCTTCTTTTCAACCATAATTTATGGCATTAGTTGCAAGAGAAAACATTAAATTTAATGTAGGAATCTGATATGTAACATTTACATTACAGAACCACACTTGGAAGCTAAACCACCAGACTGAGACATTCTCCAAAACACTCAACCTCACCTTGCACCAGGAATTCATAAAAATGTTGTTCCAGTACTAATTGTCATTGCACTTCCCCTTCCCTTTGCTCTTTCCTTCATTCAAGGGATGAACAAAATTTCTTGTGCTATAACTACTATCATTACAACTATAACTAATGCACAGAGGACAACCATCTTTGATGAAGTTAACCTCATTCTTGAAGATGTGCCATATTAAAACTCTTCAGCTCTGATGCAAAGCCCATTTAACAATTATAGATCTTCTGCTAGCTTTCAGTGGGTTTGAAGGCCTTTGGTTTTGAGTAGTTTTATTCAGTACTGTTGTAGTCAGCAGTATTATCTACAACTACTAGACAATGTGGGAAGTCACTCCCAGGCCAAGGTTTATTATTTAATAGCTTAAATCCAATGTAAAATTGATGTAAAACAAGAGTCAATAAAATACCACCAACCAGTTTCTATGAATAAACATGCCAATCTGACTCTTTTTTTCACATAAACTATTAATGTTAGATACTGCCTTAGGATTCAAATCCTCTGAAGCTCAAAATGATGATCAAGGTTTTATTAAAACCACTAGGAATTTGAAAGTTTCCTTAAATGGCATGTAGCATAATTTGCCATTATTTTGAACTGCATGATGGTGTTTTTGGTGATGCAATACTAGATGTTCAAGAATCACAGGCAACACACACACAAAATTATATGTTGTTGTTAAAATTAGCCTCTAGCACTAAATGTCATGAAAAACTAATGGCCCTTTCCTTGTGCCAAGACAATTTGTACAATACTTGGTCAAGCTGAGAGTAAGGCAAATAAAGATATCTAAGAGACATGTTTCAAGGATTCTAAAATCAGTTATTCTTCACATCTTACATGAAAGTCCTTAATTTCCTCATAATTATTTTTGTTTTTATAAAGTATGACAGCAAATCTTGTTCGGTGAGTTAGGAAAAAACTTCACTTAATCTGATCTTCAAAGCAACTACTGAACAGATTGCTTGTGTGAACAGATAGTTGTTGCATTTTTAGTAGTAATTTAGTTGCCGAAACTTTGTTATTTGCATTATAAGCCCATACAATATAAAACTAAAAGGTTTACCCTTTTGATCTAGATCTAGAAGGTTGTCATAGGATGCCAGTCTATTGAGAAATTATGTCATGGTCACTGTATTTTAATGTGAATATTCTGAAGTTACAAATATTCAAATACAGTTTTGTTACACATTCACTTATAAAAACCATTTAACATATTTGATTTCTAGTTTAGCCTTTCAGTGAAGGAAGCAGTGGGACTATTTCTTTAATAGTTTAAAATGCAAACTAGCGGTCTAAAATACTTTAGTTGTTTTCATTATTTAAAAACACATTATATGTATTTTTAAATTTAAAATATGCATTAAAAAGACATATCTTATGTTGTAACTGAAGGAGATGAAAATATCAACTTTTAAAGTGCCGTTCAATTAACTGGAGTAACATAAATTGGTGATCTATTTCCAATACAAATACAACAT
This sequence comes from Laticauda colubrina, assembly GCA_015471245.1. Lineage (NCBI taxonomy): Eukaryota > Metazoa > Chordata > Lepidosauria > Squamata > Elapidae > Laticauda > Laticauda colubrina. Next base: position 69,241,619 of record BLBF01000003.1, read on the forward strand.
GGCTATATACATGAATTTTTGCATTTGCTGAGATGTGCATCTTAGGCTTTCACATCATTAAATTTGGGGGGGAAAACTACCAAAATTTTGTCCCTCAGTATCTCATAGAACACACTTTATTTTTATTTGGACAAATTTTTAAAATGTTTTTAGGACAGCAGGAAAGAATTAAGAGGTCCTTAATTCAATATTAATACTAAATGCAATGTGAAAACTGCTGATAAAAGTGTAGTTCTACGCCTCAGACAATTGCTGAATAATGTCAAACTTATCCCGAATGTTTACTATATAAGGTAGTCTACAGGATATTTTGAAATGTATTTATGTCTTTTGGCATAGCAAAATATGGGAGTAAGACACCAAAAAGATGTTCAAACAGATCTGGACTTATAGGAAGAACCATTTAGACTATGTTACCTTCCTCACATAAGTAAATGAAGAACAAGCTTTGTGTGTGCACACTGATTATCAGGTTCTGGACTGTGGGCAGACAGCAAGAACCTTATAGTTATTCTGCATTTTAAAACATGATACCAAGGACAAATAAATGGTCCAACATGACATTTGTTTTCACTACCAAAATGAAGATAAATTGAAGCCACTGCCAAGTTTATTAACTATTACTGTAAAGTGTTTGCTTTGTAGCCTCATTAGGACCAGACTGAGATTCCAATTGCTTACAAAGAGCTCATAGCAACTTGAAATTATTTTTAGCTTCAAATATGTGTGTGTGTGTGTATATGTGTGTGTGTGTGTATCAACCTTAAAAAAATCAGCAAACAATCTGAATCTGAAACAATAGCTCTCTATTCAATAGTTTGTTTGAAAAACAGAAGTATTGAAATATTCAACACATTAGAATTTGTGAAGTCATAACACTCTAATAAATATTAATAAATGAGTTATGCTGGCCAATTTCTATGTTTCAATGTAAAAACCAATATATATGCAAAAACACTAAGATTAGAAATGTTTAGCACCCATGAAAATCTGAAATATTTAGTCTCAAAACAAGTAATTTTATGTAGTGCGTGTGGTGAGCAGAGTTGTTTTAAATCAGAATTTAGAAGTTTTACTTTATCTGTGCCTTTCAATACTAGATGAGTATGATAGGATTCTATTCAAGAATGCCAAACTCATGCATGGTTTATGTTATAATCTGCAAAGTAAGTCAATTTCTTAAACCGTCATTGTTTTGGGCATCTCGAGTTTCTTTTGATCTTTTCTTCAGGTTAAAGACCATGTTTTGAAACTGCAGAGGTTTTCATACACATTCTGAAATTAAGTATTATAATATGGGGATCAAATTTTGCTTTCTTATATATATTTTAATTTACACAAAAATCTTATTTTTAAAAAAAAAGTATTTATAATGCACCTGCTTTGTTTTTAAATATTACACTTGTTTGAATCCATAGTCTACCTAACTTTCATTCCAGTTTACTGCTTTCTGTTTTCTGATCCAATCTGCTCTTGTTGCTTTTTACCATGTAGATAAAGTAAGCAAGAGTTTCTTTTTCATTCACTGGGATGTTCCTGAAGTGACGACTGACAGTCTGAAAAAAACAAATATTTTTTTAAAATAAAAATATTCTCCTAGCAGAAGGAACATACATATGGAAATCATAAAGTCTTCACTGACTTACTTCTGCCAACTGAGCTTTATTGAGACCAGGTCTGGTTTGTAATTTGTAATGTCTTTTGTAACGGCGCAAAGTGTTTACCTGAAGCTGAAACAAATCAACCTAAAAAAGGGGCACAATGAAAATATGTATTTAGTTTAACTGAAAACTGAAAACAATTAACCCTCTACAATGCATTGCATTTATATAGCAAAAAGTTTCTTTACAATCTATATAAAGCTGTATACGTTCATCTTTTCCCAGGGTTATGTGATGGGATAGTCATGTGACCGCAGGAAAACAATGCAGAAGTTTTAAGATATTGCAGTGGCAACTTCAGTGCTATAATGTGCTTCAAAACATTTGTTCTTTAAAAGCACTGTATTCCTAAAAAACCTATGCAGCAAAAGCAAGATATGGCAAACCTTGCTTGTTAAATTCTTAAACATTTACTTGTATTAGGAAATGTGTAGATGATTACAGGTATATAACATGTATATAACATATAACATGTTTTCAGCATATTAGTATTTTTGTTAAGTTTTTCTTCAGAATTTTGAATGCTACAAACTTAAGAGAATGAAAGCAGATATTTGTACAATATGTTAATACCTCAAAAGATGGTAGAACTTAAAATTATGAGAAAAGGACAATCAGATTAAGTGATTTATGACATTAAATAAGCAAAGAAAGAAGACTTGCTGGAGGTCCACGATGTAGAGCATGGCGCAAGTGAAAGGTAGATGCTGAGGAGAAATTCAGGACAAATAAAAGTAAGGACTTGCTCAAACTCTACATGGTTATTCAAGATATAGTAATGATCACCAATGTGATAACATAGGGTTCTTCTATAAGGCAAGATAGAAATTGGCAGAAAGTTGCTGTGGCTGTTCTTGAACTGATAACCAATGGAAAATTAAAGCACTTCAAGACAGTTTTAATCTGCTGTATCCAAAGTTGCTCCATTTTCTTGCCTGAATTGTGACCAAAAAATTGTGAGCCCTTCTGAATTCTTGATTTGCAATATTCACAAAGTTTGTGATATGGAAAAAAATATACTTCCCCAATGTGATTTATAAGTTTAAAACTGTGTAAGAAAGTTCTGAGCACTAATGATTGGAATACAATCTTAATAAATACATGTTATTATACTACTTTTAGGAAGTATAACTAAACTTACAAAAATATGAATACAATCTAAACAGTAAATCTCAATTTTATTATGTAAATCACCTCTGGAACATCTATTTCATGCTCTGGGGAATCTCCCCCATCATCACTGGTTTTCCTTTTCCTTTTATTTCGGACACTTTGAATGAAGTTCTTGTGGAAATCACATATATATAAGTGTCTTACCTAAAATTAAAGAAGAAGAATATTAAATAGCACAATCCCTACAACAGCAAAAAGAATGATAAAAAGAAAATCTGAGAACTTTCAGTGCCACAAATTTGAGCTTTTTGAAAAAGGTTTTCATAGGTTCATTTAAGAGCCATTGCACATCAAAAAGCTATGACAGAAGCAGGGGTGGGATTCTACCGGTTCTGTCCGGCTCTGTAGAACCGGTAGCTCTGAAGAGCAGCAGACATAGAACCGGTTCTATGGCTGCTGCTGCTTTGGCCCACCCGCCCGTCTGGGCTCTTACCTGACCTTTATTACCTGCTTTTTCAACCTCAGCTGCCTTGTGAGGCACAGCTGCGATTGAAAAAGCAGGCAAAAAGTACTTTTTCAAATGCTGCTTCCCTGCATGCAGTGCTGCTCAGCTATCCAGACAGCTAGATGACTTAACCCTGTCTGATCCCACCCTTGGGCAAAAGGGCTACTTGCCAAATTAAGTTTTCCAGAAACCCTCTTTTTGCTCATCTGCTTTCTTCAAGTTTAGGAAAGAGACTGTTTTAAAAACGGATTTATTGAGGTAGTAAGTAAATATGTTTAAAACTAAAACTGTGGGCTACAATGTAAAACTGAACAGTTGAATTTGGTTTTTAATGTTAAAGTCCTTCCTGTGGGGTACCTGTGTATTTTGTAGATCCGTGTGCACAAATAATATATCTTGAGTTATTTGTAAAAATAATGAAGGCAGGATACGAATAAATAAATAAAAATATTTTTTGCCTGTATGTAATAATATTCATACAAGAAAGTGGAGAAAAGTACATTCTACATTACAAAACACATTTTTTTCATTTTCTTTTAATCTCAGCTTGCTGTGGGCAAGCCTGCTAATAATCATGAAAACCCTTAAAAATCAATTTTCAAATAAAAAAAATCAAGTGTGTTAGAATTTAATAGAATTAACAAGCACTTCCCCCAATAGTGAGGAACTATTATGAAAAAAATTTAGGGGGGCAGAAAAAGTTGGGGACAACAGTATTGCTATTCAAGTACTGAACTGTGACAAGTTCCAGTTATTATTAGATCTAGGCTTGGACACTTCCTATAAGCTGTCAAGACCTGTTTGATTAAGGTAGGGTATAAACTAATAAATAAGCCAATCAACACTCCCCAGGGATCATTGTCCATTGATAAAGGAATCTCAGTGCTCCTGATTTATGCTATCTTTTTCTCTTATACACACATTAATACACACTTAGTAGACAACCTGTGACCCCTTGGGGCATCATTTCACAGATACTTTACCAGATTCCTTATTGCCTTCAACAATGGCAGAGCTTCTTATATGGCTGAATAATTTTTTTTTAAGTCAGGGAGACATTCAGAGATATATCTGCCTTGAAAAGAAACCATGTTGAGCTGTATAGTACAATCAAACATTAGGAGTTGACTACAGGATATGCTTTCTGACATGTTGTATTGCGTCATAAAATGCTTATGATAATTTTAGGTCATAAAATGCTTTATAAAATTTGCCAAATTGCTCATTTGAAGTATCTTGGTTCAAAGCATTTTGACCTATGATGCATTGCTTCACCCAATGATAGGTCACAGACATGAGAGTTTTAGTAATAGGTTTATGAACTTGGCAGAATATTGCAGAATTATAAGATGGTAGTTGCTGTATGCATGAAAGGGATTGAATGATGCAGCAGAAACTTCTTGTCACAAACTCTATTTCTGGAGTCTTACAGTTAGTATACTAATGAAATGATTACTAGCTTAATTAAAATAACTCATTTGGTAGACAATTAACTATGACTATTTTGGATATATTTCTCCTCAGAAAACTAGCCCACAGTTAACTTTTTCTACTGATGCTTTCATATATTTTTTGGCAGTAATTGTGCTGAAGTAATGCTGAAAGAAATGAAATAATTAAAGTTTATTCTTCACATTATATCTGATTCGGTTAAAAGCATTAACTATAGACTAATTTAATAGGTAACAGAAACAGTCTTACTAGATATCCACTGATACTTTATGGATTTTTTTATGTGGGGTGAAGGAGGAAATGCCTGGAAGTGACTGTAATCTCATTGCAACTTTAATTTAGAATGTTTAAGTAAAGTACATTAAGAGAGACCTAGAAAAAATTCTTTTCCATTCCTCCTTTAATTTCTCAATGAAGACAAGTTTCATTTGGATTATGCTTTATAGACAAATCCTAATATATAATCTGGATGAATACAAACAATCATTACTACCACGTATGATGTCTCAGTTTAAAATGACCAATGTGACAGATGGCACAGTAACAATTGGTTGGCAGCACATTAATTTGTTTGATGCTAGCCAAGAAACATGCTTGCTGTTTTCATTTGACTGCAGTTTGCTGCTGGAGATTTGACAGTTTTTAAGTGAATTATTTTAAGACTACTAACAGTATAGTACATCAATTAATATGTCAAGAGACTTTGGTTTTAGTCTACCCTTTGACACAGAAGCACATCTGTGCATTACCCTGAAAATGAAAAGCAGCATATATATCTAATAAATAAAACATTCTGAACTATTTAGCTGGACATTTTATTGGTTAACTTAAAAATACATATATTAAGTTCTTTTTTAATATTATTCAAGATAATCAGATAGCAGATACATCACTATATGGCTATTGATTACAAAGCAACTTTTTTCTATTCTTAAATTACAAGTCATAAATAACAGATCTCTAGCATGCTTCTGGTATAGTTTTATAGATAATGATATCAACATTCTCCCCCCTCCCAAAAAAACCAGAATTGGGTAGTTTTTATTTTAGCTATTTACTACAAACTTGCCTTTCCCATTTTTTTCTGATGTATCAATACATACTTTTAAGTACAGTTAAACAGCCATAATCCATGTACTTTTTCCCTAACAATATGAAGCTTGTATTTCCTTTTCCCACCAAGTCTTTTTATTATCACGCAACCCTAGAATTTCCAGATAGTCTCCCATTCAAATATTTATCACTCTCAGTCCTGCTTAGCTTTGTCCAAACTAGCTAGATGCTGCCACCTGCTGTGGCTTTGTGCTATTTTTGTCACTTCAGTCCTGAATGAAAAAGAGATTAACTTTGGTATTATTGCTATTACATTTATATGTAAGACAATTATTTTGCTCTGTAAAAAAAAACACAATTCCCAAAAAATATAATAGGGTTTTAATGGTGGTGCTGTGTCAGGCATATCTCTGTTGACACTGGCTTCTTTAGTAGGATCATAAACCAACATACTTTTATTTTAATGCTGCATCATTCAGATTGTTCCTATCACGTTTTCTCAGCATAGGGAAATACTGCTTTGCTGACGCTGGGAATTCACAGCAGCTCAGCAGCATTTGATTGAAAAAAAAAAATCTAAAATTTGAGCGGTGTAGTACAGCAGCGCTACTATAACAACAGACGAGACAGGTTCGATGCACAATTGCAGATAGAGAGAGAAGCACGCAGTGGTAAAGCTTCTGCGGTTGCCACTTACACTTTTGTCAATGTCCAGTTTCAGCTTTTTCTGAGAGATGCTCTTTTGGATCCTCTTGCTGAAGGAGGCATTGCCAGCCGGGCGGAGACAACGATCCCCGTCGTCGATGAGGCAACAACTTTGTCCGTAAAAAGGGGTGGTAGGAGGACCATCCCGGCTATCTTCCTCTGTGCTGAAACCATTCATCGCAGCCTCCCGCCGGCCTCGGTCGACGAAAGACCAACTTCGCCAGCCTTTGCGCTCGCCAACCTCCGCCCTTCCCTTCTCTCTCCGCCCGGCCTATCCCACCCTGGACTTGGCGAGCTTTTAAGGAAACATCTGGAGGGTAGCCGTCAAAGCAACGCTGACTTCGCCCGCCGCCTCCAGCGGGCGGCCTTCCCAGGGGCCCCGAGGAGCCCCTCACGCCGCCATCCCGCCCAGGGGCCCCGGAAGCGGTCCTTCGTGGTGGCGGCTTCCCTCGCCTCCCCCGAGGAATCGCTTTCCCGCTTCAGCCCGCGGACGCGCTCCGCCTGCCCCGACCCGGTGGGGACCCCAGCCTCGCAAGCAACTCTTCCGAGAGGCGGCGAAAGCAAGGAGGGTCCGTCTTCTCGCCTCCTCACGGCCTCCCGACCCCCCTCTGGCAGCCGGCCGAGGACCGCGTCCCTTCGGCTGCCTAGGTCACAGCCCCCGGAGCCGGCAGCCCGGTACGGGTGGCTGTGCCCAGCTGCCGGCCCCTTCCGCGGAATTCGTCAGGCGGACACGACCTGTCGCTCCGCCGGAGAGGCCACCAGGCCACGGAGCCCAACGCCCGCACCCGCTCGCTCCCTCACCCGCCTCGCTCGTCTCTTTCCCACTCCCTCAAACACAAAACCTGCCCGCTCCGCCTCTTTCGCCTCCAAGCGGAAGTCCCGTCCCCGGGCAGCCAGTGGTTAGTGCAGCTCGAGAGGCGGGGCTTGAGCTCCCGCTCAGACCAGGTATTGGCCGAGGTAGCTGCTCGTGCGGATAGGCTCCTTCCTGCGCGAGGGGAAGCAGCCGGAGAACGTTTGAAGTCCGTGCTCGGGAACGGGCTGGGAGAGTTCGGAGGTTGCTGGACGGGCAGCTCCTGAGCTTCGGAGCCAACTTCTGCAGCGACACACGGGAAGCCGTTAGCAAGGGGGCGGGGCGGGGGACGGTGAACGTTCGAAAACCAACGGCTCTTGTGCACCTCAAAGGCGGAGCTGCCTCGCGGCGCTCGGGCGACGCTGTTGAAGTGGACTTTTCACCAGGGGTGCTTTGGGTCCTACTCGGACCGCTTTGCGCGTCCGGTTGCTGCAGACGAAGAGAGCGTTCCCTCCGGAGGATCAGAGCGCAGCGTTCCCGGGGAAAGGGGCAGCGGCGAGATCCCGCGGAGGAAAAGAGAAAAGAAACTGGGAAACTGGTAGGGTAGAGGGAAGGTGCGCGGCGGCATGGACCGCCTCGAGAACCCGGGTAAAATGAAGGCCGGGAGCTTCCTGTATCCCTCAGAGGCTCCATTGCAAAAGGTAGTGGACGTCCAGGTCTCAGGCTCTTACGGATTTTTGAGGCGAAGATCCAGTGATTCAAATTCTTGTGAGAAACAAACGAGGAACAGATGGATCTCTGGAAGTCCCAAAGGTGCTTTTTCAAGAGGCAACTGGACTTTCTGGTTTCTCTTTGCAAACAAACATCCAGAAAGTTTCTTCAGCTCTTGACTGAATCTCTAAACCTCCAGCTGTCAGCAAGGAATGTAAATCCTGCCATTCCGCACTTTCCAGTCAGAGCTGAAGAAGTTTCTTGGATGAGAAGCTAAATGTCTTCAAAGATAAAAACCATAATGTCTACCATAGTTGTGTCTTGAAAAAAGCACCTTTGGAACAACCATGACCTGGATGACTGAGACTCCATTTCTCTGGAAGTTTTTTGCCTTACAATTTTTCAGCCCTGAATACTTTTTGAGGTGCAGGCATTTGGGACCCCATTGCACAAGCTGGTTTCGTCAAATATGGAAGATGTGTTTAGAACTCATGACTGTGAAGCCATAAAAGGGTGAATTATACTGCTCCTGGGTTGAATGGCTGATTATTGGAATTTACTCCACAATGGAATGCAGTGATGCTTGGGCGATTTTGTTGAATATGTTTTTGTCAGCAATACATCTGCTCTGGCTGCCACGCGCTGAGCTATGTACAATTGCCCAGTTGTCCCCAAGGTTACTGTTCATAAAATACATACTCATAAATGAACAATTAGTAGAGCATCAGAGTCTTCGTGTCCCCCCCGCCCCCGGCAGGTATGTAAATAAATGAAAATGCACTTTGCTTTACTTTTTGAGGAGCCAAGAGAAACTTGGAGTCAAAAGTAACTTAAAACGTACATTCTTAAGATGCTTTTAACTGAAACTTTACAGAATTGTACAGATCTAGACCTTTTTTCTGTTCATTACCTTCAGATATATTCCATCTAGATATACTCAATATTCCTGCTAAAAAAATCTGTTAAGGAAGAAACTATGCAGCATATTTTCCTTTAAGCAAGGAGTGTCCAATCAGTGGCCCATGGATCTCATGCAGCCCTGGATAGCAATGAGGCCCACAATATTGTAACATTTATTTGTACCCGTCATTATTTTTACAAATAACTCAAGGCATCAAAAATATTCAACACGCCTTCCTTCTCTCATTTTCCCCACAACAGCAATCCTGTGAGGTAGGTTGGGCTGAGAGAGAGTGACCATATATATATATATTAATGTGTGCTGTTCAGCTTCCCTCGGGTATTATCCCACATCATTGTAGTGCTGTTAAAGTTGTAGCAACGTTTCAGCAGAATCTCATCTGCCATTATCAGGCTTCTGTATGGATGTGGGTCTCACAGCTTCTGGTTTCAAATTCGAGGCTGGTCTATTTTGATTGGCTAGGAGTCTAGGTCTGTGTTCACTGGACTTGGAGTTTGATTGATTGGTGTTTCTGGTTTCTTCTGTCTGTTTTGTGGCTTTGATTGGCTGGCAACACTCTGTTCCTGTGTTGGAGGCTTTCAGTGCAGCTTGGCTTCATGTGAAAGGACGGCTGCTATCCATTAGGAAGCTAGGTTTCACCTGGGTGCCTGGTGGGGCCGGGTGTTTGAGTTGGAGGCATCAGAGGGAGTCTGTTTGTGCTCAGGTGTTTGTCTATTTTGTGGTGTGGAATACTATGTGACCTAAAATTCCTATGCAGCTGCAGAGACAACAATGTAACACCAACCTGCTTCAAATTAACATTTCATAAGCACACAGCAGCTACCAAACGTATCCTCAAAAGAACAGAGATAGCTCTACTCAGAAATGAAGTACACAGTAAAAGATTCCAATTAGATCAGTTAAACAAAGATTTGCTAGCACTACACCTGGAATTGAGCAGCAAAATCCACCCTCTACTTTGGGATAAGATAAAACAGCTTACAACTTGGAGAGCTGAAACTGAAACCACTTACAAAATTGAAAAACTCTCAAAGAAACTAAAAAAATTAGAAAATGACAAGAAAACCCCAACAACCCACCACAACACCTAAAACAATTAGTATATAACGTTTCCAACAGAGAACTCAACAAAACAGAAACAGATGTCCTATCCAAAGGATTCAATTATGCCATAGCACCCAAAAATATTCCAACAGAATCATCATATGTGCAGTAGAATCCAGCCTAACCAAATTAAATACAGATGAAGCTGACAGAATAAGACACCAGGCTCACTTCTTATGCACAACGAAACCACCAAAAAGTAATTTGCAAAAAGATTAATTCAGAGCACTACAAACCCTGAAAAATGATAACAGCATAATAATACTCCCAGCAGACAAAGGAAATGCCACAGTAGTAATGGACAGAAAAGACTATGAAACAAAATTGACAGACCTACTCCAAGACTCCACTTACAAACCTATAAACACAGACCCAACCACATATCTAGAAAAATTAACCAAGAAGAAAATTATAACCAGCCACATAAGCAAAGAAATCCAACAGACGATCATCCCAAGAGAAAAATCTTCTAGATGCCCCAAATTATACGGCCTCCCAAAAATACACAAAGAAGGCATAACCTCTCAGACCCATAGCTCCACAGGAGCACCATTACAAAACCTAGCTAAATACTTAGCAAAACAACTACAGCCCCATGCTGAAACCGCAGCTTCATATGTACAAAACTCATACCACTTCTTAGAAATGATCAAAGATCTACACGTAGAACAAGAAGATCTGCTTGTAAGTTTCGACGTGGTTTCACTATTCACTCAAGTCCCGATAAAAGAAACTCTTGAAATCATCAAAAATAAATACCAACCAGCTAAAGACCTCATGGAACTAACAGAACACTGCCTAACCAACACATATTTCACATACAAAGGACAAAGATACAAGCAAATTGAAGGAGCCCCTATGGGATCACCACTGTCACCCGTCATTGCAAACCTGTTCATGGAAGAATTCGAATCCAGAGCCCTGGCTAATGCCACCCACAAACCCAAACTATGGCTAAGATACATCGATGACACATTTGTGATTTGGCCCCATGGAAAAGAAAACCTAAACAATTTCCTAACACATCTAAACAGCACACCCCCCAAAATCAAGTTCACCATGGAAACGGAAATAAACAAACAACTACCATTCCTAGATGTACTAATCTACAAAAGAACAGATGGCACACTGGGACACACCATATACCAGAAGAAAACACACACCAACCGCTACCTCAACGCCCAATCCCACCACTACCCAGCACAGATAAATTCCGTGGCGAAAACACTAATTACCAGAACCAAACGCCTGGCAGATAAGACACATAGAAAGACTGAACTATGCACCCTGACTGAAGTATTGATAGCCAATGGCTTCCACAAAAACAAAATCACCAACTTGATCCACAAAAACACACCAAGACATAACAGAGACCTAGAAGACCAACAGACTTATGGAACAGCTGTCTTGCCCTACATAAGAGGTACTACAGATAAAATCAGTAAGATACTACACAGGCATCACATCAAGACTGCCTTCAAAACAGACAAAAAAATAGCAGCCATCCTTAGAAACCCCAAAGTCAAAATTGACCTGGAAAACCAAGGCATATACGAAGTTCCCTGTACATCATGCCCGGCCACATACATTGGACAGACCAATAGAAGAATAAGTATCCGCCTAGATGAACACAAAAATGCAGTAAAAAAGCTGGAACACACCTCCTCACTAGTCCAACACATGAAAACCACAGGTCACAACATCAACTTCAGTGGCACCAAAACCCTAGCCACTATAGAAAACCCCAGCCACAGAATCATCAGAGAAGCCATAGAGATTGAAAAAAGACCTGAAAGCATGAATAGAAGAGATGATTCCAGCAGACTGTCAATCATTTGGAAGCCTGCACTCTCAAATAGAAAGATCTCCACACCACAAAACAGACAAACACCTGAGCACAAACAGACTCCCTCTGATGCCTCCAACTCAAACACCCCCCACCAGGCACCCAGGTGAAACCTAGCTTCCTAATGGATAGCAGCCGTCCTTTCACACGAAGCCAAGCTGCACTGAAAGCCTCCAACACAGGAACAGAGTGTTGCCAGCTAATCAAAGCCACAAAACAGACAGAAGAAACCAGAAACACCAATCAATCAAACTCCAAGTCCAGTGAACACAGACCTAGACTCCTAGCCAATCAAAATAGACCAGCCTCGAATTTGAAACCAGAAGCTGTGAGACCCACATCCATACAGAAGCCTGATGATGGCAGATGGGATTCTGCTGAAACGTTGCTACAACTTTAACAGCACTACAATGACGGAAGCTGAACAGCACACATGTAAGTACCCACGAAAGCTTTAAAAAACATATATATTAATATATCTATATATAACACATATATTATCACATTGTACATTTTCTATGCAACCCAAAACAATTCTTGTTCTTCAGGGCGGCTAAGGCAAACCAAAAGGTTTGGACACTCATGCTTTATGCAAAGCTAGCAGCTGTTCATCTGAAAAACCACTATACTGCCATATATGGCTTCCAGATAATATTGTCTTCATCTTTCAGCACATGTGTGAGGCAGCCTGAGGTCATCCTTTCCTGTTCCACCTTTGTTTGTCCTCTTAAGATAACAGCAGCCCAGATTCTTTCAAAATGTAAAGTTTTCACCGCAAGATGGAGATAATTAAGAAGATACTAGACTACAGAAATAGATAGACCTACACTGAAAATCAAACAGAAGTACACAATATTTTCAGACATGGAACTTATTTTACCAGTGGTTGGAAAAAAGGGGTGGAAAATAAGAATGGAAACTATTGTTAAGTAAATTAAACTCAGACAACATGATATTTATTAAGCACTAAGATATGTAGTTAATAGAAAATTAATAAATTTTATTTAAAAAAATGTGTAAAATTGAATGAAAGTTTCCTTAGCCATTCCAAACTGGTGAGCATTTCCTCTCTCTTTGAGACCCAGAATACTGTCTTCTGCCATCTTTCTATCCCATTCCTTCCAGCAAAGAAAGCTGCATACAGCTATTCAAAAGCATACAGTTCTACCTGATATTTGATGAGTTTGAAGTTTTTGAATGAGTTCAGGAATTGTGCTTTTTACCTTGTCAAATGCAACAAAGCAAGAGAGCTGGATCATGTCAAAACTCCACAACTTTCCTGGCCCCATATGTGCTCACTTTCCACATTATTGTCCTGACTTTATAAAAGTAGACCCAGAATAACAGTTTACATTGTTTGGACTTGCGTTACTGAGAAAGAGAGGAGTGAATTTGTCTTGCAAAACACCCATAGTAGATACCAATCATTTCCAACCAGGGCTGGGCACACTGTGCATGTGTAGGGATGTGAAGCACCAGAAAGCCTGTCATTGGAAAGAATCTTGACATGTCAGCACGATATTATGTATTTTCCAGAGCAAATATGGAATAAGGAATTCCCCTCATCTCCCAATATGATACTACATAAAGGAGACATTTACAACATGCACCTATGCCTAATTCAAAGCATCTTTTCATCCTTGTTCTTGTATCTCAGGATAGGAATAGATGTTAGGACCCCCTATATTATATAACTGCTTGATTACTACCCAAGGATCCATTTATTGTCCTAATAAGTTTGGAAGTACTACATTACAGTTTATGATGTGAAACATAAAATCACAAGCCAACGTAATTATTTTTCATGCATCCATAAGGAATTTGACTAAATTAACCACTTATAAGAATGATGTGATATTTGAAACAAAACAGCCTGGATATCTCATTTAAAGAAAGGTTGCTATCTTCGTAGTATCCAGACAGGTTCATCAAAAGCAAGGCCGTCCTACTGAATGAAAAAACAATTACATTAATAATTTAGATAATTGTACCAACACCTCACCCCACCACACATGGAGAGCCAATTTAAGGATTAAGGCACCAGCTAGAAACCAGGAGACTGTAAATTTTAGTTTTGCCGTGGGCACGAAGCCAACTGGGTGACCTTCAGCCAGTCATTTTTCTCTCAGAAAGTAGGCAATGGCAGACCACTTCTAAAACCTTGCCAAGAAAATCACAGGAACCTGTCCAGGCAGTCTCTAAGAATCAGACATGATTCAATGAAAAAAAGAATTATGAGAAAACATTTCTTCTTGTCTATCTTTGTTTTAATATTATTTTCATTAGGGATGATATGTAAGGGCCTAATTCTGTTTAAGATAAATTATCTTTAATGATAAAAATAAAACTTCAAATGGCCCAAATGCAGCAAAAATGATCTTGATACAAATCTCAAACTTATACCAGCACTATATATTAAATACAACTTTTCTTTATACTGTTATAAGTTTAAAAAAGCTTGGAGAGGAGGAAAAGGGATTTTTAAGTGTTATTACTTCAAAAATTAAAGCAATACTATCAAGAAAAAGAGCATTAACCTGGTTAATATTACGTCCCCTTTATTTTTCTCTGTATAGAGAAGGAAGTGAATACGTAAAGTATTAAGCCCCTGTCACACTGCACCAACGGATGCAAAGAGGATGTAAAACGGACAAAAAAAAATTGCCATCCGTTCAAAAACGCGATGTATTCATTGCCTCCGTTTGGCTTCCTCTCTATCCGTCCAGCATCCGTTTATGGACGTTTCATCTGCTCCAAAAATTTTAGGCTGCTGAAAACTTTTGCGCGGAAAATGTATCCAGTTCGTCCGTTCTGCATCCACTACGCATCCATTACGCATCCGTTACGCATCCGTTACGCATCCGCTATATCCGCTAGGCATACGCTACGCATCTGCACAACTCGCATCCGCCCGGACGCAGGGAGGAAGCGGAACGGACGCGGAACGGATGCAGAACGGATGCAGAACGGAAACAAAGCATTTAAAACGGAAAAAACGTTCGCAGAGGGGACCTATCTCGGATATTAAGGATGTCTAGAGGATACCTAGAGGATGCCTAGCGGAAAACCTATACTGCCTATAAAAAGGGGGAGCAACTCATCTGCATCGCACTTTCAGCCCAGCAGCCCAGCGGTGCAGACCTCTGCAGCCTTCATCTGACTCTTGCTCTTTCACAGCATCCAGTCATGTCCACCGTGGATTGCGACAAAATCCTTTCGGCAGCCACCATCCTTCTGCAACACTGCAAAACCATCTACAGTCTCTGTGAACAGTACTGCGGGAAGAAAAGGAGGCACCCCAAAAAAGTCTGGCTCCTAAGATGGTTCACCAGAAGAGCACAGTACGTACTTTACGACAAGCTGATGGTGGAGCTCAGGAGCGAAGACCCTCGGGCGTTCCAGAACTTCATGAGGATGCCTCCAGCCATGTTTGATGAAGTTGTGCAGCGCCTGACTTCCAGGTTGACCAAGACAAACACCAACTTCCTGCCCAGCCTGGAACCTGGGCTCAAGGTGGCACTCACTCTGTGCCACCTGGCCTCAGGGACCACCTACAGGAGCAAGCAATACGGCTGGAGGGTGCCACCCAGCACCATCAGCTTTGTGGTCAGAGAAGTGGTGCAGGCCATCATCGAAGAATACAAGGAGGAGCTCCTCCAGTGCCCCTCCATTGAAGAAGGATGGAAGAAAGTTGCAGAGCAGTGGTATCAGAAGTGGAACTTCCCCCACACCGTTGGAGCCATAGATGGGAAGCATGTGGCCTGCAAAGCTCCAGCCAACTTAGGGTCCACTTATCACAACTACAAGGGCTTCTTCAGCATCATCCTCTTCGCCATGGTCGATGCTGACTACAAGTTCATGTACATCAATGCTTGAGACAAAGGGTCAGCTTCAGATGCCCAGGTATACAACGCAAGTGACCTCAAGGGTGGACTGTCCAGGGCAAGGCGGGTGGTGGATAACGCCTTTGGCATCTTGGCCAACAGGTTCCAGGTACTTCTCACCAACATGCAGCATCACCCAGAGACCATGAGGAGGATCGTGGAAGCTTGCTGCATCCTGCACAATCTCATGCGCACCCGCTACCCAGTCTTGCAGAACAGGCTTGTGGACCTCCAGCAAGGCAATGGGGACATGGAGCCTGGGGAATGGAGGCAAGGGCAAAACCTGATCGACACTGAGGATGTGCAAGGGCTCAACAGAGCCTTACGTGAGGCGAAGAAGCAGCGCAACCTCCTGAAACACTGGTGCAACTCCCCAGCTGGAGCAGTGGAGTTGCAAGACAGGATGGTAGATGCTTAATGGATACTTCCTTCAGCCTGTCTCATCACACGGATGAGATTGGGCCATGTATGTTTGGTTGGCCTACAATGAACAGGGCGTTTAATAAAGAGTTGTGTGGATCAATGCTTACATTGTAATTGATAATGAAGGGCCATAGGGGTGGCACCTGGGAGGGTGGACCATACAGTCCCACTATGCTTGCACTGGAGGTTTATCTATCCCACAACTATTACCCATCCCATATGTATCCCTGCCCATCCCACAGGTATCCCTTCCCATCCCACAGATATCCCTTCCCATCCCACAGCTATCTTAACCCATCCCAAAGGTATCCCTGCCCATCCCACTGCTATCTTAACCCATCCCACAAGCATGCAAAGGCTAAACCATTTCTAAAAGTTTCCACCCAGACTTTATAGAAAAAAATTAATGAGCAAGTGTGTGAAACAAAGATAAACTTTATTAATAACAAGCTGTAAAATAAACATGACCCAAGTCAAGTGTCCAAATAAAGTCCACAAATATCCAGGCAGCCAGTCTCTGGCACTGCTTTTGGTCACCCGGAGGTGTGTGCCCAGTCTAAGGTGTTAGGGTGCAGGTGCTGTGGAGGTGGGTGCGGCTGCAGTGCTGGTCTGAGGTGTTATTGGAGTGCCTAGCTCCGAGAGGACAACAGGGGACGGTGTGTTGAGGAAGCTGTCGGACAGCTGGCTCAGCCCCGTGATGCTGAGAGGTCCTTCCTCCATGCCATGGGGTGTCAGCCCCAGTACTGAGGACAGATGTACTGAGGCCGGGCTTGGCTGTGGGATGGAGGAAGGAGCAGTGTAGTGGGGCTGCCTGCTCTGCAGCGGGGTGAGGACTGTCATGGTTGGCATCGGTGGCATCATTGGAACCGGTGGCAACGGTGTCGCCCGATGACTCTGTGCCTGCATTTGTAAGGGCTGCTGTCTGTGCTGCTGGACCTCCGGGTAGCTGTAGCCCTGGTAGGTGAGGGCCTGTAGGAAGCCTTGGTATGGGAAGGACATCACCTGGGGTGGAGGAGCAGACCTGGACTGGGTGGGAGCAGGTGCCTCTGGGTCTGGAGGGTTGTTAAGCAGCGTGGTGATCCTCTCCTTCACCACCTGGTACTGGGGATCCGCCATCTCCACATAATTGAGGAAGGGCTTGCGGTTGGAGGAGGAGGATTCCATGGGGACCAGCTGAGAGAGGAGACCTATGCTGGTGCGGATGGTGTCCCTGATCTCCACCAGGATCTTGTGGCTTTGCCCCTCCTGCAGTCCGGCTCTCTGCCTTACTGTGGTGGCGGAGGTGTGGGTGGATGCGGCTTCGGCAGCGGTGGACTCGATGTCTCCTTTCTCCCACCGCACCAGGGAGTCCTCATCGCTCTCCACCATGCTTTCAACACCTGCCCGGGGGTTCTCGGCCGTGGCACGCTCCACAGATACCTGCACGGAGACAGGGACTGACTCTCAGCCGCCAGTGGACTGGCTCCCAGCAGGCTGCCGGAGAGAGAGGGTAGAGATTTGGGCTCCTGGTGCTCCTCGGTGGCGGACCTCACCCTCCAGGAAGCTGTACTTGGCCATGACATAGTTCTCTCTGTCCGTCAGGTTAACCCTGGCCTGGCCAGATTTTTTTGCGGTGCAGCTTCCCGTACCAGGTGTGCAGGTGCTTCCACCAGCCGAGGAGCACCTCTGAAGTGTAGCCCATACTCTCCGCCCTCTCTCTCCAAGCAGCCTGCTTCCGCTTGGTGTCCCTGTACAGCCGGTGTCCCTTCCACCACAGATAGTCGTTCTCTCTCAGCCACTCCAGCACCTCATCCTCGTGCGCTTCCTCAATGTAGTACTGCCTCCTCTCCCGTTGTTGCATACGCCTCTTCCTCCCTTTGGCAGGACCAGACGGGCCCTCATCAGAGGGGCTTCCAGGTTGTAGGGGCTGCTCCTCCACACCAACAGCATCATCATCATCATCACCAGCGGGATCATATCATCAGCATCAGCATTAGCATAATCACCAGCAGGATCATAATCAGCAGCAGCAGCAGCAGCAGGATCAGCAGCAGCAGCAAGACCAGGATGAGCAGCAGCAGAGTAAGCACCAGCAGCAGGGTCAGCAAGACCAGGAGCACGAGCAGAACGAGCAGGACCAGCAGGACCAGGAGCAGCTTCAGCAGAGTACGAAGCAGAAGCACCACTGCCAGGAGCAGCTGCAGCAGAAGCTCCAGCAACAGAAGAGCAAGCCCAAGCAGCAGAAGCCCCAGCAGAAGATGAGTCAGGGACATGGGGCGGGAGGGTGGCCCTGTCCCTCTTGCCAGGGATGGCGGCAGGTTGCTGAGACTTTCGCTTCTTCCCCATGGTTGTGGGGTTGCTGGCTGGCAGGAAGGCTGGCAGGAAGGCTGGCAGGCACCAAGGCTGGCAGGAAGGCTGGCAGGAAGGCTGGCAGGAAGGCTGGCAGGAAGCCTGTTAGGAAGCCTGGCAGGAAGGCTGGCAGGAAGGCAGGCACCAAGGCTGGCAGACAGACTGGTTGGCAGGGAGGCTGGAAGGCAGGAAGGCTGGCAGGGAGGCTGGAAGGCAGGCTAGCAGCAAGGCTGGCAGGGAGGCTGGAAGGCAGGCTGGCAGCAAGGCTGGAAGGGAGGCTGGAAGGCAGGCTGGCAGCAAGGCTGGCAGGGAGGCTGCCCAGGAGGCTGGGAGGCAGGCTGGGAGGCAGGCTTGGAGGTAAGCTGGCAGCAAGGCTTGCAGGCAGAGATGCAGGCAAGAACTCGAGGTATCCAGCAGCAGGTCTTTCCTTGGAATGCTGGCCACGTGTGAGCTGCTTCCCTTTATATCCGGGGGGCTTGCGCAATGCATCCCCCCCGCATGCGCAATTAACGCCAGGCATCCGTTAGGCTTCCGCTGTGCATCCGCTTCATCCGCTGTGCATCCGTTCTGCATCCGCTTTTTCCGTTCCGCGTCCGCTGAGGCCCCCCGGAAGCCTAGCAGACATGCCATCCGCTTCCATCCGCTGTGCTTCCGTTCCGCATCCGCTTTGCATCCGCCCTGCATCCTCCCCGCGTCTGTGTTGTCCGCTCCAATTATGTAAATTTTCACCCCTTTTGAGCACGGATACAACGGATGTAACATTTTTCTCTTCCGTTGTGTCCTTTTTGCATCCATTGGGCAGTGTGACACGGCCTTTAGAATTTGCTACAAATAGTAATGAGAAACTAGTTATCTTCTGTGAGATTGCTGGGATAAAAAAAAAATACCCCCCCCCCCAACTGTCTCATCTTTCTATCAGCGATCCACCTCAACACTGCAGAAGGCCAGCAATTATTGAGCAACTATCTGGCAGAATTAAAAGTAGTGGGTGCAGGGTGGCTTAGTTCTTGGGGTAATTCTGTAGAGATCTTTGTCTTCTTTGTACATGCTGAAATGACCACCTACTTGCAAACATGCTGGCAACTACTGCAGGCTTCCAGCATGTCAAGGTTGTCTTTTTTCTTTTATATTCCAAAACTTACAGGCTCCAGAACAGTGACATCAGTCAACTGAACTCTGGTCATGGATCTTTTGAGTAGATATTTACCAATTCAAGACATCATTAGAGGCAGGAGATAATTGTATATCTTTTATCAATTATAAAATTAATATAGTGTAGAATATTAAAATGTTGTATAGAAGCTAGGAATGACTTCGCCACTACTAGCCATGTTTTAATTATACCAGTACCTACTGTAATGCACTATATTTGAAACTGCCTTTAGTTCAAACAATACCCACAAACTAGCCAATTGCATTTTAGTTAGCAAGTTGCATGAACCAAATATCTGATTCTACTTTTGTGCATACCCATAAAACTGGGTCAATTGCATAAACCATGGCTAATTTTACCTGCAAGCATGTCATGAATACATCTGGATTTTCCTTCTATCATCCCAGATTTTTTTCAGTGTAACTTAGACAGCCTTTTCTCATTTTTTAGCTATTGTCATTCATGTTTAAATGTTGTCTTTAGCTATACTAGTGAGTTCATAGAAATATTTATTAGACAGATTATTTCAGGAGAGTGTTCTATATTCATTTCTAGTAATATCTAGTAATATGCACAATGCTTATTGTTTCAAATTGTAACATTGACACTTCTATAATCCCTTTTCTTTGAAATCTTTTAACTCAAACATCCAAAATATTATTCCCTGCTAGGCTTTAAAAGATGGGAGATAAATTGAGGTACCCAATGCCATTGTTCATTTTTTAGCATTTATTGATCTTATAACCACTCATTGCTCCTTCAGATTTGGTACTTTATACTGCATCTCAACTTTCCTCTGATATCTAAGGGAATGCATCCAAACTCAGAAACATAATAATAGTTTAAAATGATTTTGTTTCATGGTCACAGTGTAGTTTAGGACTTAAGAGAGTAAACTTAAATCATGCCAATTCTAACATGCTTATCACCACATTCCCTTTTTCATCCACCCTATAAAACATACCAGTTGGAGGCAAAAGTTTTCAGTATTTATATTTTGTGGAAATTTAAAGTATGAAAATATATGAAAACTTTTTGTGTCCTATACTAAGAGAAGGGGCTTGAGAGGTATTAGGAACTGTCAAAAACACTTTTTAAAAATTTATAAAAACTAATATGTTCATTCATCCCAACATTCCACTAAAAAGCTTTTTTAAAGAGAACTCTTAAGATTTTATTTTTTCTCCAAAAGTAAACATTTATCATGATTGCCTAGTAAGATAGAGGTATGATTATGGACAACTTGCCTTTTATGTTCAAGATTTTCTGTAAAATATTCACAGAAATAAGCATTTGACAAATATTTCTTACAAAAATGTAATATAAAGTTGATGGTCAATAGCTATTACAAGTTAAAGATGACAATACAATATGACCAAATGGCATTTTTGGTTTATCTATAATATTGATAAGTCCTCACTTAAGACTAGTAATTGGAGAAGAATTTATGTTCCAAGGTGATGAGGTCATAAAGCTCAATGTCATATGACCACATTAATAAGCAGCAGCAACCCAGTCAGTTCCCCAGTTGCCATCATTAACTAAATCACTGCAGATTGCTAAATGAGGATCTCATGTGGTTGTTAGTTCTGACATTTTGCTAGCTTCCCCATTGACTTTGCTTGCAGGGAGTGGTAGAAAAGTTGGAAATTGCAATCATGTGACAAGGGGATGCTGCAACAATAAGAAGGTTGTTGCAATACAAGTACATTTGCCAAGTACTTGTATTGCAATCATATGGCCACTGGAGAGTTGCAAGGTTGTAACTATTGCTATTGTAAATTCAAACAGTTGCTAAAGGAGTGGTAATTAAGCAAGGATTATTTGTATTATTTCATATAATTGGTCTCTCCTCTCTTTACAAATGCTTTGGCTGTTACAAAACGGAAGACTTATACAAGTTTTCAGAAAAAGGACACAATAAAAATTTATTTTAAATATATTATAAAAGAAAGACCATTCAATTCGTAAAAATACTAAACTTGACATCCAAATGATTTCCAGTTAGTCAGCGATACTACATTAAAGTGCTAGACATCCTTGATTTTCCCCAACTTAAGACATTGTCCCAAGATGCACAAAATAAATACACAATTTGTGGCAACATCCAATTTAAAAGAAACTGTTAAGCATGCGTTACAAAGAGGGAAACTGTTTAAGAATCCCTGAAGACTTTCTACATATGAGCTGCATTTTTCTTGCTTCTTTCTCCTTAAATCTTTAGCTGTTTAATATTGTTGGAAGAGCTAATGTTATACTTACTTTGGTTACATATAATGTAATGATGTGAACTTAATGCATATAATTTTCTTCATGATAAAAATATCTACCCACCACAACATGTTTGTATGCTTTTAAATTCATTCAAATCCAAATCTTTACCTACTAGAATGTGAAGGCATCTCTAATTGATGACAAATCTATTGGAGAGCTTAGAACAGAATGTAGTTCAAAATTGTAAGTAGACCGCAAATTGCACTGTTTTTTAAAATGGCTATAGTGATCTAAAATGATATTTAAGGATGATAAGTTTGTGTAAAATTTGTTTTTAACTATCCAAACACAACTACAATAGTGTCTTTAATTTAACATTTATGTACTTTATGTTTTAATTTAAGAAAAAAGAGGCATTCTGTTAAAAAAACAAAAGAAAATGAACTGCCTGTAATATATTTCCTTGGAGGTTTCACTTCCTATGTTGGAGCCCAGCTGAGATTAAACCTAGCTGGGAGAAAAGCACCTGTAGGAAGTCACTATAGGAAGGTAAAATAAATCCCTTGGGGAAGACTTGCTTGGTTCTTTTAAGATCAGTTATGAATTCAGAGTACTTAGAAATCTTTAGCAATATATGTTTAAAATCTAGTTCATTGTGATTGTTCACCAAGATACTACACCTTCTGGAAAAACTCTATGTACTTTGAGCATGTTAAGAACATTTAGAAATAGGATGCCTAGAATTCTAAACAATTAGTGGCATAATTGAAATAATGGGAGGCATAATGTCAGGCTGCAACTAAAAATAATCCAAGACACAGAAACATTGTGCAGCTCTTCAGCCAGAAATGTTGATTTTGTTACATTACTAAAGGAGAAATTATTCTTTATGCTAGTTTAACTTACATCAAACTAGTAATTTTTATATCAATGTCAGTACTCTGTGAATAGTTCTATCAAACATTTCCCCCCAGATGTGAATATTTTTATATTGCAGATCTATAAGAAAAATAAAGATCGAAATAGAAACTTAAATCAATGAATTTACTCTTTGCATGGTAAAAATAAATACTGTATGGTCTACTAATCTTCTACAGATAGCCTTTGATTTACGACCATCAGGACTGGAATTTTGGTTGCAAAACAATATGGTTCTTAAGCAAATCATCACGTCTGAACCAGATTTTCCAGCCATTTTTATAACAGTTGTTAAGCAAATTACCACAGTTCTTAAGTGAATCGCATGACCACTGAAGTGAATCACATAGCTGTTCAGCAAATCCAGTTTCCCCAATTGACTTTCCTTGTTCAAGCCAGCTGGGAAAGTTGCAAATCAGTCATGTGATCACAAGATCCTGCAACTGTTGTAAATGTTATTGCCAAGCATTCAAATTCAATCACTTGACCATGGAGGGTGGTGAGTCATAATTTTGAGGACAGGTTGTAAGTCACTTTTTCTGAAGCTCTCATAACTTTGAATCGTCAGTTAAATGAATGATCATAAGTCAAGTACTGTAAGTACTACAGTACTTGATTTCATCATTACTGTTATCTAGAATATGATCAGAAAATTGCCCTGACAATAACAATAAATAGCAACCACTGAACAGATTTTCTTGTACTATTCACATTTCTGGTGTAGAAGCTATCAGATCCTGACGATGACTAAAACAAATACCACTTTGAAAAAGTATTCAAGCATACATGAAGATGTAAACAGTTTTCTTTTAGCACTATTATTATTTATATGCCACCCATCTCATAGTTCGAGGCAACTAGATCTGGGGAAGGATGCTTAATATCCCATATAATTAATTATATTTTGATATGCTTGGAAATTCACTGGAGAAATTGGGGTTAACATTTTCATATTTGTGTGCCACCATCTAGTACTAATAGCCAGTCAGGATGTCCTGTGAAGATTAATACCTCCCAACACTTGTAAATGGAGTGAAATGTCAGAACCCAGAGATTCTCAGATTTTCTAAATTATCCATCATCTTTCCATCTTGCAATCTGAACTTAAAATATCATACCGTCAAAATATCACTAACTCACATAGTACATAAGTCTTGTACATTTCATACCTATTTTACTCTTGTCCAGCAAGGCACTAGGAAATTGTTCAAGTTTAAGCTTTTGTTGTACATTTGCATTTTAAAAGGCACTTCTTTATTTTAATGATGCTGTTATGTTCAATTTTACTGAAACTCTATTTGGCCAAGTGTTTGCAAGAGTTTTCTAAACCAAACAGTTCCCTGTAATTAAGATCTTTAGTTGGCTTCCAAAAATTCACATAGCATCACAACTGATCACAATATTTCTCTTCATAAAAGATAAACAGTCAAAATGGTCAGTTAAAACTATACTGAATCGCTGCAACTAAGTGAGGAACCACCTATTTACTACAATCATTTGGAATACCTTATGGAATAGCAGATAAAATGGCAACATTGTAACAATTTTATAACTGCAAGTTGTCTCCAGGCTCAAAAGTGTGGTTGTGTGTATATCATGATCTATAAATAAAGTCCTACGCAACTTGGAATGAGGCTATTTGAAGGACTGTTCTTTCTGAATATTCCTTGGCTTTTAGATCTTTGATAAATGTCTTCTTTCACTCCACCACCAAGAGATCCAAGGATCTAAAGAAAAGGCCTTGTTGATGTCTGTTACCAGAGTTTCAAGTTGCCTGTCCCAAAAAGTAATCTTTTCAATCAGTGGGTAAAAGTACTGTTATTTAGACTGATCTTTAAGTATATTTTGACTACTAAATTAAGTATATATGCTATTGTTTTCATCATACAGTTTTAATTATATTTTACATTTTAAATGTAATATTTGTATAAATTCCTGGAAAGTTTTTATGTAGGATTTAAGTCTAATAAATGAATAAAGACAAGCACCCACTATTGTTCTGCAGACTTAGCACTGAGCGATCTGATCCTCATGTAAAATATGCTTGCTACTTGAAGTCAAATAGTGTGACTCTGAAGTATTCCTAGTAAAATTGGGAAGCTAAATTTTTATTTTTAACATAACTAGTTGATAAATTTCCAGAGGAAGTATTTACATACATGCAATCTGGAAAGTTTATAGAACATGTTTTCAAATTATAAATAAGCATGAATGTGGACTAATTATTTACAAACATGGTAAAATGAATGTTCATTACTCATCTAGACAATTGTTATTGTAACAAAACTTTAAAGAGTTCTAAAAGAATCATTAGTATTAGAAATCAAGAAATACTAATCTGTCAATTTATTTGGTAAAAAAATGACAGGTATTATATTGCTGTAGAGAAATCAAAATTTTTCACTGTCCTCTTAAGATCTAAATGGATTGACAGTATTGCCATGTTAGATGCAAGAGCCATAATTATAACCGGATCAGGAATATACATTAGGAAATTCAGTTAAAATCTGACTTTATTCTTAAACTTGCCACATATGGCTTATTCAATGTCTATTATCACAGATATTTGGCATTCATATCTGTGAACATTGTTTGAATATATACTGATTGTTATGTATTATTTAATCAGGCCCATCATGAAAAAGCAAACATCAAGTTAAAATGGCAATTGGTCATGTACACCAGTGGCCCCCAATCTTTTGGGCACCAAGGATTGGTTCCAAGGAGGCAGGTTTTTCTGCAAACCGGACAGAGCTGATTTTGTATGCTGCCTGCATTGCATGGATGGGACTTTACTTGTTTGCACAGCCTGGTTTCTGGCATGCTACAGACCAATGCCGGTCTGCAGATTGGGGGTTGTGGACCCCTGATGTACAGTGTTTACTGCTGCTATTACTACAAGTTATGGTATGCAAGAATAACACTACGAAGTTTATTCTTGTCTTAATTGACATTTTACTATAATCTACATGTTTCCTGATATTTAGTTACTTCAGTTATTTAGAAATTTTCAGTGATGTTTCATTCTTGCAGTTTTCTTAACTAAGAACCAAAAAAGGAAACAAAACAAAAGGAATTGGACAATTAAAACTTGAATAAAAGACATTTTCACATGAATTCATTTTTGAATTCTAGCTGTGTTCCTCTATACACTTCACAGGTTGTCACTGTTTCCAAATCTACAATTATAACAATGTAGACTTCTAGACTTCTTGCTTAATGGGGATGAATTATCCAGAGACATAGATGCAGCATCATCAAAGTAAAGACTGGCCTGATAGTCTCTCTCTCCTGAGATTCTCCCTTTTTCATTTTTTAGAAAATTATTTTTTTAAAAATTGTCATATCCCCTGTAAAAATTATGACTGTAATATTTACATATAAATAATGTCTTTAAAGATCAAGATTCTTATTAAATGTTTCCAAGACTGTTGAATTTGTATGTTCAAATATCCACTGTTGTGTTGGAGATGAAGGATTGCACATGTTCATGAAGATTTTTCGATCACTTTCATTACAGTCCATGCAGCTGCCACTTACTGGGTGATAAAGTGTCTTGTCCTGAGGATGAAAGTTAAAATTAGTCTCACTACGTATACTGTTTTATTGTTTAAATAAGTTCCTAAGCAAGTTTTGCACAAATAACTTTTTTTCATATCAAAAGTCAATATATTATACAACAGACTTTATTGGGAAGCATGTTTTGCAAAAGAAGCACATTGTTAAATTTTTGAAATTATGATGGTATTTGCTCCTTCTTGAATCTCTTCTTCTGAACAACATATTATTAATAGCTCCTTTTGTTTTTTATTATTTAAGCAAAAAATAAAGTATCATCCAAAATGTTACAAGATGATCACACCATTTGATGCAATTACATGTACTTACTTTTCGATATTTCCACAGCTGATTTCCTTTCATTCCATGACAGTCATAAAGGGTGATTGGGCTATTGTGGGAAATAGCATCAAAACAATATTTCTTTGCGTGTTGAGGGTCTCCTGGACGGATATCCTCTCGCCAACTGAATGTGAATACCTGTTTAATAAACATATGCTATCAGAAATAAATGAGGAAAAAAACTCAATTTTTTTTTCAGATAGTAACTTTATTTTTAATTATTTATTTTTGGACAAGAAATTAGACATTTATCAGTATAAAAGGCTGCCATTATATGGTCAAAGATTAGCATATTAAGGTTTTTTATACTGTTATGAGTCTTTCAATCATTGTCTTTATATAACAGGAATTATGCAAGAATTGATGCCTTAGATGCCTTAAGTCATCAAAAATTAGAATCTAGTTGATATATTTATGTCTTCTGCCTCTTGACAGTCATAGACAGCTGTAGATTGGATCATGGCCACTAAGATTATTTCAGCAATGGTATTACTGCCAGTACAAAAAAGAATTGTGTATGTGCCAACACAAACCCATTGGCCTATTAGCACTCAGATATTCTACTAGTGATAAATGATTTTACATTTTGTGACAGAATTAGTCATTCTAATTCAGTTTTCAAGAACAGCTGCTTTGAGATCCATGAAAGAATATTCTGCAAAGCCTTCATACTTAGTGATTTTTGAAAGATTTCTGAATTGTATTCATTTACATTTTGCAAAGATTTGCCAATTTCTAATGATAAATGCTACAGTGATGGAAACACAAGTGTGCTTTATTGGTGTCTAGGTGACAGTGAAAGTGAGGTGAAAATATCTGATGGGAGTTTTGATATCTGATGGGAGTTTTGATATAGTCTCTTGTCCATAACTCTATAATAAAAATATCATCAACAAATTTTAGTTTTAGAAGACAATTTAGGTGGAGCAGGAATTGAGGAAGTATTGTTCTAAAGAGTAATATTACCATAACGTGATGATATATAATTTCCCCAAGTTAAAGTAATTTTAACCCTCTTCCAATTGCTCTATGTATATTATGTGTATATTATGTGTATACTATGTAAACATAATACTATATTTACCTGTTAATATTATATTTGATTTGATTTTTTAAATTCTGCTTTTATTACTTCATAGCTTAAGGTGGCTTTATACTTAATACTTCTTCCTCCAATTTTCCCCACAACAACCCTGCAAGGTGGATTGAGCCAAGACATTAACTAGCCTGGTCACCCAATTGGCTTTGATGCTTAAAAGAGGTGGAACTAGTTTGATAAAGGAGGCAATAATATAAGGAAATTAAAATGATTTGTTACTACACTATTTAAAAGATCACAAAACTGTTTCATTAAAGAAACTGTTATATTATTTCAACATTTGCATAAAATGATAAGTTTTGTGAAAAATTCTGAAACCTCAAAAAATGAACCTCCATTTTTATAACACTCAGTGACTTAGAAGGAAGTTGAGTTGTGATTACTTCCACTTATTTATTGGTTTTTTTAATTTTATAGTTGATTTTATTTTTTACAAATCTACTTTGTAATATATGTGCTTATTTTTCAAGTTTTATGTTATTAGTATTGTGTACTAGATGTTTTAATTTACTGGATGGTTTTATGAATTGCTAAAAATTATTTGAATATAGCAACTATTTAGGTAACAAATTTAGTAAAATAAGTAAATACATAAATAAGATTGTTTTAAAAAAAGCACTTACCTGCACATTGCTCCATGCAGCTTCTCCTCTACCTTTCACACATGTTTCAACTCTTAGTGGTGAACCTAGGGCCCCATGCTTTGTATCTACACAGAGACCAGTCCCTACATTACGGATCTGAGAAACAAAATCAGAGATGTGGGCCATTTAATAAGCAGCAGCTTCACTTGATGAATTTTGTGATGCGATTCTTAAAAATTTAAAAATGCATCAAAAAATATGTATGCAAAGAAAACTGCAAGTTCAGGCTTTATACAACCTAAAAAATAGCAAGAAACAGGACAGTGTAGATTTATAACTGAAGTGCATGACTGACTACATTTATTAAACTGACATGAATCAGAAATATCATAGAATCACTTATTTTGAGCTGTGGTGGCACAATGATTAGAATGCAGTATTGGAGGTTGACTCTGCTTGCTTCCAGGAGCTTGATCCTGATTGGCTCAAGGTTGACTCAGCCTTCCATCCTTCTGGTAAAATGAGGATCAAGATTGTTGGGAGCAATATGCTGAATCTTAAACACTTAGAGTGTTATAAAGAACTATGAAGCAGTATATAAGTCTAAGTGCTGTTGCTTTTGCTTTATTTCAAAACAGCTCTTGAGGATGACCTATAAGTTTTGATAAATCTCCTTTAGATTTTTTAATCTCTTTAAGATTACTCCTTCCCTCAAAACGACGCTATAGAGAATACCAGAACAATTAGACACAAGAAAGCCATCACTCTGCTAAATAAATAATTCCCTCAACCCTGTTCAACTATTACAAAGTCTGCATTACTATTACATCACCCATCCCTTCCCACTTGTGACTCTATGACTGTAACTTTGTCACTTGTATCCTTACGATTTATATTGACTGCTTCCTAGTATGATTTGATTGCTTATTGTACCCTATGACTATCATTAAGTGTCATACCTTATGATTCTCGACTCTTGACAAATGTATCTTTTCTTTTATGTAATACTGAGAGTATTTCCACTAAAACAAATTCCTTCTGTGTCCAATCACACTTGGCCAATAAATATTCTATCTATGTATCTATTACAATTGAGGTTACTTTCTGTCAATTCACTCCTAACTAAACCTTCAAAATCTTTCTTCAATTCCTCCTCCCTGCATAATTTAAAGAGAGAAAGAGAAGAGGAACCCTGTATTACTGTTCTGAGGGTATTCTAATATCCAATCATCATATAAACTAATATAGCAACTTCCTGTTGACATGTATTGTTCAATTCCTATAAGTAAATCTGTAACACTGAAATTAAAAACACATGCATTAAAACATGTTGATCAGCCTTTGGGAATGGAATCAGAGGGACCAGAATCTGCAACCATATGCTAAAATGTAGATAAATGGGTTGAGTAACTTGAATAAACTAACCTCTCCCCAGGCAGCTGCTGGAGGCTCCACAGGTGGATAGAACTTTCCCAAGTCCCAAGCAACTTCATTCATAAACCACTTGAAACTTTTGCAGTTGAGTTTAATACGAAGTTCTTTCTGAGCAGTCACATCCCCTGCAGATAGATGTCGATATTCAGGTCTCCTTTGATAAATGTATTCTGCATATTCGTCCATCCACACTTCAGCTACCCGTTTCAAGTTCTATAAGATTCCAATATTACAAAATGAAAATAAAATAAAAAGTAACTTGATAAATAGGAAGGAAAGGAACATTTTAAAAATAGCTAAAGATATCAGACAAGATCAGAACTCGTGATAAGCAACTCTTCTCTACTTAATATTGGCAAATACAGGAGACTGACTATAGTAAAAACTTAAAAAGGTTAAATAATGTATTTTAGGTGGACACTGATCTCACTACAGTATTTGGCTGATATATAATCAGCTTGAATCAAAGGCAGCTTCATTTTGTATAATCCAAGATACACTATTTCACAATAAAATTATAAAGCCCATGTCACACTGGCCAACGGATGCAAAAAGGACACAGCGGACGAGCAAAATGTTCCATCCGTTGTTATCCGCTCTCAAAAGGGGCAAAAATTTGCATAACCGGAGCGGATAACACGGACGCGGGGAGGATGCAAAGCGGATGCGGAACGAAAGCCCAGCGGATGGAAGCGGATGGGAGTGGATGGCACATCCGCAGGGCTTCCAGGGGGCCTCAGCGAAGCGGACGCGGAAAGGAAAGAGTGGATGCACAGCGGATGCACAGTGGATGAAGCGGATGCAGAGCGGAAGCCTAGCGGATGCACAGCAGAAGCCTAGCGAATGCCTGGCGTTAATTGCGCATGCGGGGGGGATGCATTGCGTCAGCCCTGTGGATATAACGGAAGGAGGTCGCCATTCAGAGGAAAGACCTGCTGCCGGACGGATCGGCTGCCTTGCCTGTCCTGCCTGCATGTCTGCCTGCCAGCCTTGCTGCCAGCCTGCCTGCAAGCCTTGCTGCCAGCCGGTCTGCCTGCCAGCCTTGCTGCCTGCCTTCCTGCAAGCCTTGGTTCATGTCTGCCTGCCAGCCTTGGTGCCTGCCTCCCTGCCAGCCTTGGTGCCTGCCTGCCTGCCAGCCTTGGTGCCTGCCTCCCTGCCAGCCTGCCTTGGTGCCAGCCTCCCTGCCAGCCTTGGTTCCTGCCAGCCTCCCTGCCAGCCTTGGTTCCTGCCAGCCTCCCTGCCAGCCAGCAACCCCACAACCATGCGGAAGCACAGCAAGCCTCAGCCATCTGCTGCCAGCCCTTGCAAGAGGGACAGGGCTACCATCCCGCCCCCTGGCCCTCACTCTGGTTCTGCTGGGGCTTCTGCAGTACGGGCTCGCTCTTCTGGGGCTGGCGCTTCTGCTGCTTCTGCTTCTGGAGGAGCTGATGACAAGCACTCCAGCACCAGCCACCTCCACATCACCTGCACCCTTCACCCCTGAAACTGAGCGACCAAGAGGAGTGCCAGAGACTCATTTTTGTCTTATAGCTTGTTGTTAATAAAGTCTATTTATGATTCATACACTTGCTTCATTTCTTTTTTTTCATAAAGTCTTGCTGGAAACTTTTAGAAATGGTTTAAGCCTTTGCATGCTTGTGGGATGGGTTAGGATAGCAGTGGGATAGATAAACCTCCAGTGCAAGCATAGTGGGACTGTATGGTCCAGCCTCCCAGGTGCCACACCTACGGCCCTTTATTATCAATAATAATGTAATAATTATCCACACATGTCAACATAAACACAACTCTTTATTAAACGCCCTGTTCATTATAGGCCCACCCAACATATATGGCCCAAACTCATCTGTGTGATGAGACAGGCTGAAGGAAGCATCCATTAAGCATCTACCATCCTGTCTTGCCACTCCACTGCTCCAGCTGGGGAGTTGCACCATTGTCTCAGGAGGTTGCGCTGCTTCTTCGCCTCACGTGAGGCTCTGTTGGGGCCTTGCACATCCTCAGTGTCGATCAGGTTTTGCCCTTGCCTCCATTCCCCAGGCTCCATGTCCCCATTGCCTTGTTGGAGGTCCACAAGCCTGTTCTGCAAGACTGGGTAGCGGGTGCGCATGAGATTGTGCAGGATGCAGCAAGCTTCCATGATCTTCCTCACGGTCTCTGGGCAATGCTTCATGGTGGTGAGAAGTACCTGGAACCTGTTGGCCAGGATGCCAAAGGCGTTCTCCACCACCCGCCTTGCCCTGACAGCCTGTAGTTGAAGATCCTCTCTTCATGGGTGAGGAGTCCAGAAGTGTAGGGCTTCATGAGGTAGGTTGTGAGGGAGAAGGCGTCATCCCCCACGATGAAGTAGGGCACATCTTGTTTGTCGTTGGGCAGGGGTTCTGGATCTGGGAAGCCCACGATGAGGTTGCGTTCCAGCTCCTCCTTGAGGTGACTGGCGTTGTATACCTGGGCATCTGAAGATGAGCCGTTGCCTGAAGCATCGATGTACATGAACTTGTAGTCAGCATCGACCATGGCGAAGAGGATGATGCTGAAGAAGCCCTTGGAGTTGAAATAAGTGGACCCCGAGTTGGCTGGAGATTTGCAGGCCACGTGCTTCCCATCTATGGCTCCAACGGTGTATGGGAAGTTTCACCTCTGATACCACTGCTCTGTAACTTTCTTCCATCCTTCTTCAGTGGAGGGGTACTGGAGGAGCTCCTCCTTGTATTCTTTGATGATGGCCTGCACCACTTCTCTGACCACAATGCTGATGGTGTTGGATGGCACCCTCCAGCCGTACTGCATGCTCCTGTAGGAGGTCCCTGAGGCCAAGTGGTGCAGAGTGAGTGCCACCTTGAGCCCAGGTTCCAGGTTGGGCCGGAAGCTGGTGTTTGCCTTGGTCAACCTGGGTGTCAGCCGCTGCACAACTTCGTCAAACATGGCTGGAGGCATCCTCATGAAGTTCTGGAACGCCCGAGTGTCTTCGCTCCTGAGCTCCACCATCAGCTTGTTGTACAGTCCGTCCTCTGCTCTTCTGGCGAACCATCTTCGGACCCAGAGTCTTTTTGGGTGGCTTCTTTTCTTCTCGCAGTAGTGTTCACAGAGCCTGCAGATGGCTTCGCACTGTTGTAGAACGATGGTGGCTGCCGAAAGGACTTTGTTACAATCCATGGTGGACATGGCTGGATGCTGTGGAAGAGGAAGAGGCAGATGAAGGCTGCAGAGGTCTGCACCGCTGGGCTGCTGTTCTGAAAGTGAGATGCAGGCGAGTTGCTCCCCCTTTTTATAGGCAGTATAGGTTTTCCGCTAGGCATCGTCTGGGCATCATCTAGGCATCCTCTAGATATCCTTAATATCCGAGATAGGTTCCCTCTGCGAACATTTTTTCCGTTTTAAACGCTTTGTTTCTGTTCTGCATCTGCTAGGCATCCGTTCTGCATCCGTTCCGCTTCCTCCCTGCGTCCGAGCAGATGGAGTTCCGCGGATGCGTAGCAGATGCCTAGCGGATATAGCGGATGCATAACAGATGCGTAACGGATGCGTTGCGGATGCGTAGTGGATGCAGAACGGACGAACTGGATACATTTTCCACGCAAAAGTTTTAGGCAGCCCAAAACTTTTGGAGCGGATGAAATGTCCATAAATGGATGCTGGACGGATAGAGAGGAAGCCAAACGGAGGCAGTGAGTACATCACGTTTTCGAACGAATGGCAAGGTTTTTTGTCCGTTTTACATCCTCTTTGCATCTGTTGGTTCAGTGTGACATGGGCTTAAGACTGAGTAAATGCACTAAAATTGATGAAAATTTAATACTGAACTCTTCAATAGATAAAACATTTTAAAGCTAGGCTTGTAATATAGGAAGTCAAATAAGAGAATGTATAATAATTTTTTAAGTTATTAAAGGAATTTTCCCATTACTTCTTTTCCCACAAGGGGGAGCCTCTAACCACACTTTAAGATATGTTAATTTTGAACAGGAAGTAATATATCTTTTAAAATGAATATTCACAAATTGAAAAGGAAATCTTGAATTTATAGTTAGGTAGTGACTAAATTTCTCATTGGAGCATGTTTTCAAATATCATAAAAACTGGTACTACATTTTAGCTGTACATGTGAAAACTTACTAATGTTATGAATTTTGCACACATTTTAACAGCTTTAGACCTTCAAACCTTTTACTAATGCATTTTCCTTTACTTACCTATCTTCTGCTTACATGGACATGAATTTTTAAAATAAAAGGCATAGGAACAGGCTTCTTGAGGTAATAACAAAATTTTTACCACAGTTCAAGTGGATGATTTTTTAAAAATGCTCCATTGTGAAGATGTAAGAACAGCACAGCAAGATAGCTTCTTACCCTAGCTAAGCTGACTCCTGTTGGAACCTTATAAGGGACATATTTTCTATAAATGTGACCAACTCGAGAGCAAGGGATGTCTTCCATGCGACCTCCACACATCCAGACCTGTGAAATAGGAGAAAGAATATGTACATTTTTTTTTACTATGATGGCAATCAAAGCTTTTGAAAGCAGAAATAATGCAATTTCAGCAAAATACACTTAGACCTAAGGGTATTGTCCTATACCCTTTCAAAGAAGTATGAACCATATCTAAAGTATTTAAGACAACAGTGTATTATAAAGATATTAGGCTATAACACCTACCCCTAAACTAATTGGAAAATAAGGTTTCTAATGCACAATTTGCCTTACATCTTATGTCAGTTTATCTCAAGAATACTGACCTCTTATATACAGGAAAATTCAATCATCTAATACATGTTTTGTAATTCCCAGCATATGCATGAAATGTCTAATTGAGGGTGAAGGTTCATTCTCTGAGCTTGTGGATTGGTTTCATTACTAGGCTAGGTAACATCTTCAGCTGAGTTTAGAGGATTTCAGTGTTCTTCTGTTTATAAGGGCTTTGTGTGGTCAATGGATCTTGTGATAGAGAGGTCAGGTGTGCGTGTGTTGTTAAAGCCCCTGTCACACTGCACCAACGGATGGAAAG
This sequence comes from Laticauda colubrina, assembly GCA_015471245.1. NCBI lineage: Eukaryota > Metazoa > Chordata > Lepidosauria > Squamata > Elapidae > Laticauda > Laticauda colubrina. The sequence continues at coordinate 69,276,428 of BLBF01000003.1, forward strand.
AGGATGTAAAATGGAGAAAAACACTTGCCATCCGTTGGTTAACGCGATGCTTCCGTTCTGTACTCACTGCATACGTTTTGCTTCCTCTTTATCCGTCCAGCATCCGTCTATTGACGTTTCATCCGCTCAGAGGGTTTTGAGCTGCTCAAAACTTTTGCGTGGAAAATGTATCCAATTCGTCCGTTCTGCATCCGCCAGGCATCCGCTAGGCATCCGTTCTGCATCCGCTATATCCACTAGGCATCCGCTACGCATCCGCGCAACTCGATCCGCTCCAGCGGTAAACGGACGTAGGGAAGAAGCGGAACGGATGCGGAATGGATGCAGAACGGATGCAGAATGGATGAAAGTGGATTCAGCTCGCAAAGAAAGCATTTAAAACGGAAAAAACATTAGCAGAGGGGACCTATCTCGGATATTAAGGATGTCTAGAGGATGCCTAGAGGATGCAAAGGGATACATAGGGGAAAACCTATATTGCCCAAAAAAAGGGGGAGCAACTCACCTGGATCTCACTTTCAGACGAGCAACCCAGCTGTGCAGACCTCTGCAGCCTTCATCTGCCTCTTCCTCTTCCAAAGCATCCAGTCATGTCCACCTTGGATCGTAACAAACTCCTTTTGGTAGCCACCATCATTCTACAACAGTGTGAAGCCATCTACAGGCTCTGTGAAGTCTACTATGGGAAGAAAAGGAGTCGGCCAAGAAGCATCTGGGTCCGAAGATGGATCAGGAGAACAGCAGAGTACGGACTGTACAACAAGCTGATGGTGGAGCTCAGGAACGAAGACACTCGTGCATTCCAGAACTTCATGAGGATGCCTCCAGCCATGTTTGATGAAGTTGTGGAGCGGCTGAGACCCAGGTTGACCAAGGCAAACACCAACTTCTGGCCCAGCCTGGACCCTGGGCTCAAGGTGGAACTCACTCTGCGCCACCTGGCCTCAGGGACCACCTACAGGAGCATGCAGTATGCCTGGAGGGTGCCACACAACACCATCAGCATTGTGGTCAGAGAAGTGGTGCAGGCCATCATCAAAGAATACAAGGAGGAGCTCCTCCAGTACCCCTCCACTGAAGAAGGATGGAAGAAAGTTACAGAGCAGTGGTATCAGAGGTGAAACTTCCCATACACCGTTGGAGCCATAGATGGGAAGCACGTGGCCTGCAAATCTCCAGCCAACTCGGGGTCCACTTATTTCAACTCCAAGGGCTTCTTCAGCATCGTCCTCTTCGCCATGGTCAATGCTGACTACAAGTTCATGTACATCGATGCTTCAGGCAACGGCTCAGATTCAGATGCCCAGGTATACAACGCCAGTGACCTCAAGGAGGGGCTGGAACGCAACTTCATCGTGGGCTTTCCAGATCCAGACCCCTGCCCAACGACACACAAGATGTGCCCTACTTCATTGTGGGGGATGACGCCTTCTCCATCAGAACCTACCTCATGACGCCCTACACTTCCAGATGCCTCACCCGTGAAGAGAGGATCTTCAACTACAGGCTGTCCAGGGCAAGGCGGGTGGTGGAGAATGCCTTTGGCATCCTGGCCAACAGGTTCCAGGTACTTCTCACCACCATGCAGCATCATCCACGGACTGTGAGGAGGATCATGGAAGCTTGCTGCATCCTGCACAATCTCATGCGCACCCGCTACCCAGTCTTGCAGAACAGGCTTGTGGACCTCCAACAAGGCAATGGGGACATGGAGCCTGGTGAATGGAGGCAAGGGCAAAACCTGATCAACACTGAGGATGTGCAAGGCCCCAACAGAGCCTCACGTGAAGGGAAGAAGCAGCGCAACCTCCTGAAAAACTGGTGGAACTCCCCAGCTGGAGCGGTGGAGTGGCAAGACAGGATGATAGATGCTTAATGGATGCTTCCTTCAGCCTGTCTCATCACACGGATGAGATTGGGCCATGTATGTTGGGTGGGCCTGCAATGAACCTGGGCTCATTTAATAAAGAGTTGTGTTTATGTTGACATGTGTGGATCAATGATTAAATTGTTATTGATAATAAAGGACCATAGGTGTGGCACCTGGGAGGCTGGACCATACAGTCCCACTATGCTTGCACTGGAGGTTTATCTATCCCACAGCTATTACCCATTCCAAAGGTATCTCTGCCCACCCCACTGCTATCCTTACCCATCCAACAAACATGCAAAGGCTTAAACCATTTCTAAAAGTTTCCACCAAGACTATGTTAAAAAAAAGAAATGAGGCAAGTGTGTGAATCAAAGATAGACTTTATTAACAACAAGCTATAAAAGATAAATGACCCAAGTCAAGTGTCCAAATAAAGTCCACAGGTAGCCAGCCAGTCTCTGGCACTCCTCTTGGTCGCTCAGTCTCAGGGGTGAAGGGTCCAGGTGCTGTGGAGGTGGCTGGTGCTGGAGTGCTTGTCTGAAGCACCATTGGGGTGCAGCATCAGCAGAGTTAGCACCAGCAGAAGCACCACCGCCAGAAGCATCATCAGCTTCTCCAGAAGCAGAAGCAGAAGCAGCAGAAGCTCCAGCCCCAGAAGAGCGAGCTCGTGATACAGAAGCCCCAGCAGAAGCAGAGTGAGGGCCAGGGGGCGGGATGGTAGCCCTGTCCCTCTTGCCAGGGCTGGCAGCAGATGGCTGAGCCTTTCTGTTCTTCCCCATGGTTGTGGGGTTGCTGGCTGGCAGGGAGGCTGGCAGGAACCAAGGCTGGCAGGCATGCAGGCACCAAGGCTGGCAGGAAGGCTGGCAGGAAGGCTGGCAGGAAGGCTTGCAGGCAGGTAGGCAGCAAGGCGTGCAGGCAGGCAGATAGCAAGGCTGGCAGGGAGGCTGGCAGCAAGGCTTGTAGGTAGGTAGGCACCAAGGCTGGCAGGCAGGGAGGCACCAAGGCTGGCAGGCAGGCACCAAGGCTTGTAGGCAGGTATGCACCAAGGCTGGCAGGCAGGCAGGCACCACGGCTGGCAGGCAGGCAGGAACCAAGGCTGGCAGGCAGACTGGCTTGCAGGGAGGCTGGAAGGCAGGCTGGCAGCAAGGCTGGCAGGGAGGCAGACAGCAAGGCTGGCAGCAAGGCTTGCAGGCAGGGCAGGCAAGGCTGTCAATCCGTCCGGCAGCAGGTCTTTCCTCTGAATGGTGACCTGCTTCCGAGCTGCTTCCCTTTATATCCGCGGGGCTTACGCAATGCATCCTCCCCGCATGCACAATTAACGCTCGGCATCCGTTAGGCTTCTGCTGTGCATCCGCTCGGCTTCCGCTGTGCATCCGCTTCATCCGCTGTGCATCCGCTTCATCTGCTCGGCGTCCGTTCTGCATCTGCTGTATCCGTTCCGCGTCTGCTTTGCTGAGATCCCCCGGTAGCCTAGCGGATGTGCCATCCGCTCCCATCCGCTTCCATGCGCTAGGCTTCCATTCCGCATCCACTTTCCATCCGCTCTGCATCCTCCCCGCGTCCGTTCCTTTCCATGTTATCCGCTCTGGTTATGCAAATTTTTGCCCCTTTTGAGAGTGGATAACGGATGGAACATTTTTCTCGTCCGTTGTATCCTTTTTACTAACGTTTTGCATCTGTTGGGCAGTGTGATAGGGCCTTAAGCAGTGCAGTCACATAATGCTTTGCTCAACAATAGAATTTCTGGTGCCAACTAGGGTTATTGAGGACTACTTGTACTTTTAATTAACAGTTAATTGCTTAATGATTAGGAACTTATCTAACTTCTATTAGATAATTATTTTCTACTTTTGGCTTTACTAAGGCCTAAGATTACTAGACAATTATTACTTAAAGGCTGGATGGACTTTCTTTGGTTTTATGTTGTTTTTAGTTATTGATTCTGTGTGTGTGTGTGTGTGTGTGTGATTTTAAAAAGGACATGTAAGGCACCCAAAGTGATTGCGAGTTGGCTGGCCTATAAAATGAACAAACAGCATACTGACAAATTTAATTCTGAATTTAAAATTGACCTTCAATTAGCTTGACGAGTACTTGCAGTTATCAGTATTATCCACATTTGATTAACAAATTTATTATTCCTGAATCTTTTTCAACTCTGTATGAACATTCTTTCATATTTGTATGAATGTAACTTCTGTAAGTCTATTTCAGTGCTTCCCAAAATATTTTCCTTCATTACCAAAACTCCTTATCGGAAAGTCTTTTATATTCAATGAAGGTAAAACACTTTAAGTCAATTTTCCCTATTCCCCTGTGTCATTGGATACTGGGTTTTTGTGTTGTTATTCAAAGAGAAAACACTTTAACCCAAATTTGGGTAATTTAGCTTCATTTGGGAAGCACTGATCTAATTGAAGAAGAGCTTTTGTTTAGTATATCCTTCCAATAGGCTTAAATTATATTTAAATACTTTGACTAATAATAGCACACTTCAAAACAGTTTCAGTGTGTTGTTATTATAGAATATAAACATGCATTTATTTATAGACTAAGGAGCTACAAAATTATTTTAAAGGTTGTTTGCTTAAGAATACTTTCCAATGAAAGTCGGAAAGCCGATGGCCGATATTGAAATGCTGAAAACTTCATTTTGTGAGCTTTCATTTTGCAAAAGAAATTCAATAGTTAGCTGTCCCTGAAGCTATTTTATGAATTAAAATAATATTTTAATATTAATAGCAATAAAAATATAATACTATCTTTGGGAGATAACAGCACTCTTATGTTTTAAGTAATTCTTGAATGCAAATAGTACAGCCTTTAAGATAGAAAAATATCACAAATAGATAAACTAGTACAAGAACTTTTAAACAAGCTTGAAGAATGTTGCTTGACTGCATGTTTCTTCGTTCTGCTATGACCAGTTGTTGTTTCCCATTAAAAATCTTATCCTACATAATCTTATGTATGTTCGTTTTATTTAATATTGAGGTGAACTTTTCTTTTTGAAAATCCAACATTTTATACTTTATCCAATATTTCATATGATCTTTGAAATGTGGACTGCTGCATTTTAGAAACACACTATTTGATCATTTTAAAGCCTGGGAAAAAATGCTAGAAATAATTAAAATAAACTGAGTTGATTTTCTCCTTAGGTTGTGTCTACAATTTGTATTTTTCAAGTTTGAGAATTCAATGTAGTTAAAAAAATCCTTAAGATGATTTTTGTAGGATCAGGTTGGAATGAAAATTATTTTATTTCTAGGTCTATTAATGTCCCAGTTGATGTTCCAAATTCACATTCAAAGTATGTCATTTAAACAAAGAAAAACCCCAAGATTTGGGAACATAAATTTCAGAAATAAATCCTATATACTGTGTTTCCCCAAAAATATGACCAGGTCTGTAGCTGAGAAATGGGCTCTGGATTGACACGCAGCCTCTGGCTTCCATTTCATCTTCAGATGCCTTCCGGAAAGCCCTCTGTAGCCAATAAAAGAGCTTCAGATCGATCCAGAGGCCATTTGTCATCTGCAGAGAGGTTTCCAGAAGGCTCTGATGGTGAAACAGAGACTGGGGGGGGGGGGGGGGCGCAATGTGCATGTCAATCCAGACCTCATTTCTTGGCTGCAGAGGGCTTTCTGGAAGGCTCTGATGGCAAAATGGAGGCTGGGGGTGATGTGTGTGAGCTGCAGCAAGCGGTCACAGGAGAAGTGGGCCTGCAAGGTGAAGCAAGTGCGCGAGACCTGGTAAGCAGGGCAACTCCACCCTCCTTCCCTACCCTAGCTTCATTTTTACCTGTGTGCCTTGCTCCACCCCCTGCACCCCAGGATGGACAGGGTCTTTTTCAGGTAAGACTTAATTTTAGCACATGCATTAAAAACATAGGGCCTCTTTTTGGGGTGGGTCATATTTTTGGAAAAACACGGTAGATCCACAATTCATTTGTGGACAATAGTATTAGAGATACTGGGTGGTTAGAGAATCTGGTGTATAAAAATATAACTCATGCCTGTAAGCATATATCCATTCTATAAAAATAAAAATGGTCTTTGGATATGGTCAAGATAATAACCTTCCACCCAAAAAAGTGCAGAGTAGTAAATTGCATCTTGGGGTTTATGTCTTATTTACTAAGCTTATATGCATCTCCAATTTTAACTATGATCAACTTATGGAGCTACAAATAGAAAAAGGATCAAAACAATCCACACAACACCAGTAACACCTGACAATGGGGAACAGCTCTAAAATATATATATTCTGGAGGATGAATACACGCACTCACACCCACACATATATGCACACATATGTGTGTGTATGTGTGTGTGTATTCACCCTCCAGAAAGGACCAAATACAGTACTCAGACCCAAAAGCACATTGAAACAGTCAGGTCTTATTTGCTCACAGAAAGCCAGAAGAGTTGGGGCTTGTCTAGTGTTGAGGGGAATGTTATTCACATAAAGTATGCAAACCCAGAGATGGTGGCTCTTAGGAATCTTCCAGGTGGCATTCCCTAGAGGTCAAAATCAGACAGTGCCTCCTCTTCCAGGAGGTAATAGTATGTGGAAAAGAGCTTGGGACACAAAGGGAAGAGCCTCAGCCAGAGTAAAATTGAGATTAAATGGAAACTTAGCTTGCAAAACAAGCCTGCACTTAAACACCTGTCTGCCATTAACCTATAAACAAGGTAAATTATTTATAAGTTCATACTAAAATATTACAAATCTCTTTTCTTCACTTTTAACTAACTAAGCTCTAAGTTTTTAAAAAATGGTTTCTATTGAAGTAGTACATACTGTATAAATATAATTTCAAAAGCAGGCTTCCTATTCAGTTTTATTGCTGTTTTGATTCATCTTATTGTCAACATTTTTGTCTAATGACAAATTTCATTACAAGAAAATGAGCAGCTCCTTAAAAAAGGAACCAGTGGACATGAGTATTATGTTATATTACTGTAGAAGGAAAAAAGCAAAAGGCTGAATTAAACATTACTGAACAAGAAAATGAGCAAGTATCAGACAAACAGTAATTCTTGCTATAAGTCCCCTTTGATTTTGCTTTTCCATGAGGCAGCATGCTATTCATGAAGCATTCAGAATTAATATTCTGTCTCACAAAATTATTTGTTCCTCATAATCTGAAAGCTATCTTCAGACTATAATATATTGGTCATTTTTTGACTTCATTTCCTTTTTACACAAAAATAAATATTACAAGGTAACATTAGATTCTATTGCAAAGCCGACCATATAAGAGATAAATACAATAATAGCAGCTCCTCTCTGAAAGTTTAGGAAATATAAATGAGCAGGGTGGACTGTTTTTTTAGCAGTTTTATTGTAACCGTTGTACTAACTGGCAAAATGGCTTGTAATCCTTTAATTTTGTTTTTAGTGCAACTGACAAAAGTTGAATGCACAGTTTTCTAGTTAATTATTCTCAAGTAAAATTAAAGTTTTGAGGTCTTCATACAAGGTTAAGCTGATGTATACAAGAACAAGAATCAAAGATGGTAAGTTGATATATCTTGACAAGAAATTATAAATCAGGATAAGGTTGCAAGTCATAGTTGTACAATAACTGCTGTTCTGTGTCAATGTTTCCCAACTTTGACAATTTTCAAAGCTGCCAGATTTGGGAAACAGTGTTCTACTTTACTATGTGGTTTAGAATAAGTCATACAATATAATGTTCTTTTTTAGCCATTGTTATTATTATTCAAACCAGCTTTTTGAAGGGTGAGACCAGGAAATTGTCTTTACCTATTTAAAAGTCTAGGGACAGATCTTTGCTGTATGAAAACCAAAGTGAATAGCAAACAGAACTAAAGAATTTATTTCTCTTGCAATATATATTGCCCAGTATTCCTCGTGAAGGCAAAATAAGAAGAAAAAGAGAAGATGACTCTGGTTCATCTGTTTTTCTTATATTAAAACTGACAGATATTTTTTCCTAATAAGTGTCTGCATTAAATAATATGAATTCTAGCCCATATTGCTCCAATTTTCCTATTTTTCAAAAAAGAATGATTCTAAGATTGTTGCATTTGTTCCATAGATCACAGGACACATAGAAGAAGACAATGGACATGCATTCCTTCCTTCCTTATTTTCCAGAAGTCTCTCAGGACTTTGCTTTGTCATTAGTCTGGGGGACTCAGGGGACCCGTGAATTCTTGAGGTGGTTCCATTGATGATCAAATTTCTAGTGAATGCTTTTTTTAAAAAAATGGTCTAATGTGATTGTGTTTGATATATTTATTATTTTATACTTCTTTAGATGTACCCCACCCAGAGTGGGCTCTCATATAAATTTGATAAATAAACAAACATATGTTAATACTGATTTCTCATTGGGTGTATGGTTAAGGAAGAAATCAAATTAATAGATAACTTTCCAATATATAATATTTGAAATGTATATACAGCAATCTTCAATGATTTTGTACATAAATGATTTAACCAGAAAGCTGAGCAGGATCACCTGGGACAGGTATCCTATGCAAATGTTGATACTTGATGAGTATCACCAACTTTTCACATAACTAAGATTTTTTTCCATTTACATTTGAAATTACTGAAAGGATTATTCCAGAATTATTTCTTCCCAAAAATCCTTATACTTTTTATCCAAAAATTATTTCACATATAAAAAGGGGGGGATGTAAACCTTTCATATTTATATTTTATTTAAACATTTTTATTTCTGCAAAGTAGAAAAGTAGACTTTGCTGAGATGTTACAATGTTTGCTTCAAGTATAAATTGTCTAATGTAGAAATCTGAAGCAACTTTCGAGAAGAAGGCTGTACTTGGTTTTATTAATAATTTTTTTAATGAAGTATAAGAAAATCAGTTCCATGCGAAATCATTTCTAAGAGCAAAAATACACTGACTGTAACAAAAAAAGGATGTGTTAACACAACACACTTGCACAGTTAAGCAACTATTTAAACTGTAAATGCAATTATGAATGCACTACATACATATTTGCTTAGTTTATGGTTCACTGTATTGCATAAGTCTAGAAAATGTGAACATTTGTGTTTTGTGAATCCAATCTAAAAGTCATTAAGCAACAATGTGTCATCGGAGACTATATGGGCATGTTGATAACTATTAACAGTTATCATAACAGGAGAAAGTGATCCATAAAGAGATTGAGGTCTGGCTGAAGATAAACATTAAATTGTAATGTAAAAAAACTCCTAAATTGTTTATTACAGAAATGTAATAAGAAGAAAATAAAAAGAATGATGACTTGGAGCATCCTGCCTTAGGCCTGGATATCTGTGGAACTGCCTGTTACCAACATCATCTATCACAAATATATATTCTTGATTATATTTTTGACGGGAGTACATCAAAGGTGGTTCAAGAAATAATCATGACAATGATAGCCTTTTTTGACTCATACTTTCAAGTATCTATCTGTCTTCATGCCTGTAGTGAGTTGTACCTTATGATTCTTGACTCTTGACAAATGTATCTTTTCTTTTATGTACACTGACAGCATTTGCACCAAGACAAAATCCTTGTGTGTCTAATTACACTTGGCCAATGAAGAATTCTATTCCATTCCATTCCATTCCATTCCATTCCATTCCATTCCATTCCATTCCATTCCATTCCATTCTTCACCCCAATAATGGAGGGAATACCAACAGACAATGGAAATAATATTGGAAAAACTAAGGTAATTTCTGATAATAATCATAGTGATTGTCAGCTGGAAGTTTTGTAAATTTCTACATGAAAAATGAGTTGATGGCAATAAGTTTTTTCCCGTTCTGAAATGGATGATAAACACTTGTGAAGAAACAGCAGTGATCAAATTCTAATAAGATTGTTTTTGTTCCTCATCACAGATTCCTTAGGAGTGGTAGGAATCTGACTTGGAAGATGGATGGTCAGTTTAAGATCTCAGCATTACTTTAAAAAGATAGGCTGTTAGATGTGAGGACACATGTATGTGAACAAAATGATTAAATATTTTCCTTGCAAGCTTGGGATTGTTACTGTGTGTTAAATGAATTTTGCCACCTATCCATCAACATTTACATCCACCATGTGAATTTAAAATAATTTTTAAAAGCAACATTAACTCAATCATCCATTAGCACACTCTCTACTTAGGCTTTGCCAATGGTATTTTATGATAGAAATTCCTTTGTTATCTCCTCCCCTGGTAGTTTCCAGAGATCTTGAACAGAATGAGCTACAGTAGGGGTTCAGATAGAGGCAATTGTGGAAATGATTTGTATGATTTTCCATTTTAAACAGAATGATGGGTGGATCATAATAATAAGAATTTATGGAGATGATCTACCAATGAAGATAATCCTGACCTACCTACAGTAGTTGAGTCTTTGGATGAAGCAATAAGTTGAGAGAAACACTACTGGAAAGTCCATATATCAAGTATATGAATACTGTTGGGTAGCTCATTGGGTACCTGAAGTAGTTGATTACTTCGAGGTTCTTTGAGGACCTGGAAGAATTAAAGTGTAAAATGAATGTGGTTTCAGAAAGTGGAACTGGATCAAGCTACTAGTAGTCCATGTAAGATTTGTGATTTTCTTGAAGATGAAGATGAACTATAAGAACTGCTGTTCACTTGATAAAAACTGTTTCAGCAGAAAGGGTCAAAGTTAGTACTTGGTACGAGTAGAAAGAGCTGTCAGTTATGAAAGCACTGTAGATGCTGACAAATGTAACAGAATTTTTAGAGCGAAATGGAAATTTGGCTCTAAATACAGATGGCATATTTTCAATTGACGTACAGTATTTGTACTGCTCCCATTCAAGTTTAGCTTTGTAATATGCAACTAAGCAAATACACATAAATATTTAAACTTCCTTCTGCTTGTTACAATCAAGTTATAGATTTTAATCTTTAAATTATTTTTCTTGGTTTTTTGTATCCTTATCCATTTGAACAATATCATGCTATTCATTTTCCTGAAGGAAAGACCTGAATTAGATTTCTATCCAATTTTTATTACTTTATAAGGAACTCACGTGACAAACATACTTAATATTCCTTCCTCCTATTTTCCTCACAAGAACAACCCTAAAAGGTGGGTTGAGATGAGAGAAAGTGACTGGTCCAAAGAGCTAGCTCTCATGAGTAGAACCTACAATCTCCTGGTTTCTCTTCCCCAGTACATATAAGGAAATAAGATGATTCCTAAAGGCATCCACAGCCACCATGAGGTATCTACATCTGACTAGACATTAAAGCATTGTCACAACCAGATTCTTCCTATTGGGTCTGTAGGTCCCCTGACATAATTCCTACATGCTTCAATGAGGATTCTATTTCAGTAGGAATGAATGATATTTAACTACATAAACTCTGAATTAAGAGTCTTTTGCCATTCCAAGTGCAATACAAATATTATCTTTTTGAACTGAATGAAAAGCACAAAAAATCTTAACACTTATTTAAAATTAAAAAAAACAAGTTTAAACCTGTATAAATAAAAAATAGAGAAATGGATTAAGTGAAGATATATATTTGAATAAGACAGAAATAAAATATTAAAAGAGAGGAAATAAGGAAGGGAAGAAAGAAAAGGAGCTGCTTGGAAAAAGTAGATAAGGATTTAATTTCTTTCCCTTCTTTATACCGACTTATAAACATTAAAGCCCATGTCACACTGCACCAATGGATGGAAAGAGGATGTAAAACGGAGAAAAACACTTGCCATCCGTTGGTTAACGTGATGCTTCCGTTTTGTACTCACTGCGTCCGTTTTTCTTCCTCTCTATCTGTCCAGCATCCGTCGACTGAAGTTCCATCCGCTCAGAGGGTTTTGAGCTGCTCAAAACATTTTGAGCGGAAAATGTATCCAACGCGTCCGTTCTGCATCCGCTAGGCACAGGGGGAACATCCGTTAGATGTCTGTTGTCATCCGTTACGCATCCGCTATATCCGCTAGGCATCCGCTGCGCATCCACGCAACTCAAATCCACTCCAGCAGAAAGCAGACACAGGGACGAAGCGGAACGGACGCGGAATGGACGTGCAGTGTTAGTAGCACGGACGAAGAAAGGATGAAAGCGGATGCAGCTCGCAAAGAAAGCATTTAAAATGGAAAAAACATTCGCAGAGGGGACCTATCTCGGATATTAAGGATATCTAGAGGATGCCTAGAGGATGCAAAAGGACACATAGGGGAAAACCTATATTGCCTATAAAAAGGGGGAGCAACTCACCTGGATCTCACTTTCAGACCAGCAGCCCTGCTGTGCAGACGTCTGCAGCCTTCATCTGCCTCTTCCTCTTCCACAGCATCCAGTCATGTCCACCATGGATCGTAACACAGTCCTTTTGGTAGCCACCATCGTTCTGCAACAGTGCAAAGCTATCTACAGGCTCTTTCAATTCTACGGGAAGAAAAGGAGGTGGCCAAGAAGCATCTGGGTCTGAAGATGGATCGGGAGAAGAGCAGAGTACGGACTGTACAACAAGCTGATGGTGGAGTTGAGGAACGAAGACCTTCGTGCATTCCAGAACTTCATGAGGATGCCTCCAGCCATGTTTGACGAAGTGGTGCAGCGGCTGACACCCAGGTTGACCAAGGCAAACACCAACTTCTGGCCCAGCTTGGACCCTGGGCTCAAGGTGGCACTGACTCTGCACCACCTGGCCTCAGGGACCACGTACAGGAGCATGCAGTACGGCTGGAGGGTGCTACACAACACCATCAGCATTGTGGTCAGAGAAGTGGTGCAGGCCATCATCGAAGAATACCTGGAGGAGCTCCTCTAGTGCTCCTCCACTGAAGAAGGATGGAAGAAAGTTGCAGAGCAGTGGTATCAGAGGTGGAACTTCCCACACACTGTTGAAGCCCTAGATGGGAAGCACGTGGCCTGCAAAGCGCCAGCCAAGTCGGGGTCCACTTATTTCAACTACAAGGGCTTCTTCAGCATCGTCCTCTTCGCCATGGTTGATGCCAACTACAAGTTCATGTACATCGATGCTTCAGGCAACGGGTCAGCTTCAGATGCCCAGGTATACAATGGCAGTGACCTCAAGGAGGGGCTGGAACGCAACCTCATCATGGGCTTCCCAGATCCAGACCCCCTGCCCAACGACACACAAGATGTGCCCTACTTCATCGTGGGGGATGACGCCTTCTCCCTCAGAACCTACCTCATGAAGCCCTACACTTCCAGATGCCTCACCCGTGAAGAGAGGATCTTCAACTACAGGCTGTCCAGGGCAAGGCGGGTGGTGGAGAACGCCTTTGGCATCCTGGCCAACAGGTTTCAGGTACTTCTCACCACCATGCAGCATCGCCCAGAGACCGTGAGGAGGATCGTGGAAGCTTGCTGCATCCTGCACAATCTCATGCGCACCCGCTACCCAGTCTTGCAGAACAGGCTCGTGGACCTCCAACAAGGCAATGGGGACATGGAGCCTGGGGAATGGAGGCAAGGGCGAAACCTGATAGACACTGAGGATGTGCAAGGCCCCAACAGAGCCTCACGTGAAGGGAAGAAGCAGCGCAACCTCCTGAAACACTGGTGCAACTCCCCAGCTGAAGCGGTGGAGTGGCAAGACAGGATGATAGATGATTAATGGATGCTTCCTTTAGCCTGTCTGATCACACTGATGAGATTGGGCCATGTATGTTGGGTGGGCCTACAATGAACAGGGCATTTAATAAAGAGTTGTGTTTATGTTGACATGTGTGGATCAATGATTACATTAATGTTGATAATGAAGTGCCATAGGTGTGGCACCTGGGAGGGTGGACCATACAGTCATACTATGCTTGCACTGGAGGTTTATCTATCCCCACAGCTATCTCAACCCATCCCACAGCTAACGTAACCCATCCCAAAGGTATCCCTGCCCATCCCACAGCTATTACCTATCCCAAAGGTATCCCTGCCCACCCCACTGCTATCCTTACCCATCCCACAAGCATGCAAAGGCTTAAATCATTTCTAAAAGTTTCCACCAAGACTTTATTTACAAAAATAAATGAAGCAAGTGTGTGAAGCAAAGATAATCTTTATTAATAACAAGCTGTAAAAGAAAAATGACCCAAGTCAAGTGTCCAAATTAAGTCTACAGGTAGCCACCCAGTCTCTGGCACTCTTCTCTGTCACTCAGAGGTGTGCCCAGTCTCAAGGGTGAAGGGTCCAGGTGCTCTGGAGGTGGCTGCTGCTGGAGTGCTGGTCTGAAGCGCCACTGGGGTGCCTGGCCCTGAGAGGACAACAGGGGACGGTGTGTTGAGGAAGCTCTCAGACAGCTGGCTCAGCCCCATGATGTTGAGAGCTCCTTCCTCCATGGCATGGGGTTTCAGCCCCAGTACCGACGACAGATGTACTGAGGCCGGGCTTGGCTGTGGGGTGGAGGAAGGAGCAGTATAGTGGGGCTGTCTGGTCTGCAGCTGTGTGAGGACTGGCATGGGTGGCATCGGTGACGTGGGTGGCATCGGTGGCGTGGTTGGCATCGGTGGCATCAGTGGAACTGGTGGCAACCGATGAACCTGTGCCTGGACTGGGAAGGGCTGCCTGTGCTGCTGGACCTCTTGGTAGCCGTAGCCCTGGTAGGTGAGGGCCTGTGGAAAGCCTTGGAATGGGAGGGCCATCACCTGGGGTGGAGGAGCAGACCTGGACTGGGTGGGAGCAGGTTCATCTGGATCTGGAGTGTTGTGAAGCAGATCAGTGATCCTGTCCTTCATCACCTGGTACTGGGGTTCCGCCATGTCCATGAGGGTCTGGTTCACATAGGTGAGGAAGGGCTTGCGGTTGGAGGGTGAGGAGTCGGTGTGGACCAGCTGAGAGAGGATATCTATGCTGCTCCTGATGGTGTCTCTTATCTCCAGCAGGACAGTGTGGCTCTGCCCCTCCTGTCTGGCTCTCTGCCTTTCTGTGGAGGTGGAGCTGGGGGTAGATGCAGGTTGGACTGTGGTGGAAGTGCCGTCTCCTTTCTCCCACTGCGCCAGGGAGTCCTCCACGCGCTCCACCACGGTTAGAACAACTGTCCGCAGGTTCTCCGTTGTGGCACGCTCCACAGACACCTGCCTGGAGACAGGAGCTGACTCTCGGCCGGAAGAGGACTGGCTCTCAGCAGGCTGCCTGAGAGAGAGGGCTGTGAGAGGGGCTGCTCCTCGGTGGCGGATCTCACCCTCCAGGAAGCTGCACTTGGCCATGACATAGGTCTCTCTATCTGTCAGCTTGACCGCGGCCTGGCCAGATTTCTTGAGGTGCAGCTTCCCGTACCAGGTATGCATGTGCTTCCACCACCCGAGGAGCACCTCCAAAGTGTAGCCCAGGCTCTCTGCCTTCTCTCTCCAAGCAGCCTGCTTCCTTTTGGTGTCCCTTTAGAGCCTGTGTCCCTTCCACCATAGATACTCATTCTCTCTCAGCTACTCCAGCACCTCCTCCTCATGTTCCTCCTCGATGGAGTATTGCCTCCTCTCCTGTTCTCGCATATGCCTCTTCCTCCCTTTGGCAGGACCACATGGGCCCTCATCAGAGGGGCTTCCAGGTTGTAGGGGCTGCTCCTCCATACCACCAGCAGCAGCAGCACCAGAAGCACCAGCAGGACCAGGATCAGCAGCAGCAGCACCAGCAGGGCCAGGATCAGCAGCAGCAGAGTAAGCACCAGTAGCGCCAGCAGCAGCAGCAGCACCAGGATCAGCAGCAGCAGGACCAGGATCAGCAGCAGCAGAGTAAGCACCAGCAGCGCCAGCAGGACCAGGAGCACGAGCAGGACCAGCAGGACGAGCAAGACCAGGAGCACGAGCAGGACCAGCAGGACGAGCAAGACCAGGAGCACGAGCAGGACCAGCAGGACGAGCAAGATCAGGAGCACGAGCAGGACCAGCAGGACCAGCAGGACGAGGAGCAGCTTCAGCAGAGTAAGCACCAGCAGAAGCACCACCACCAGAAGCAGCTTCAACAGAGTAAGCACCAGCAGAAGCACCACCACCAGAAGCAGCATCAGCAGCTCCTCCAGAAGCAGCATCAGCAGAAGCACCACCGCCAGAAGCAGCATCAGCAGTGTAAGCACGAGAAGAAGCACCACTGCCATAAGCATCATCATCAGCTCCTCCAGAAGCAGAAGCAGCAGAAGCCCCAGCCCCAGAAGAGCAAGCCCATGCTACAGAAGCCCCAGCAGAAGCAGAGTGAGGGCCAGGGGGTGGGAGGGTCGCCCTGTCTCTCTTGCCAGGGCTGGCAGCAGATGGCTGAGGCTTTCTCTTCTTCCCCATGGTTGTGGGGTTGCTGGCTGGCAGGCAGGGTGGCAGCAAGGCTTGTAGGCTGGCAGGCAGGCAGGCTTGCAGGAAGGCAGGCAGCAAGGCTGGCATGCAGGCATGCAGGCAGGGCAGGCTGGCAAGGCAGTTGATATGTCTGGAAGCAGGTCTTTCCTCTGGATGGTGACCTGCTTGGGAGCTGCCTCCCTTTATATCCGCGGGGCTGACGCAATGCATCCTCCCCGCATGCGCAGTGAATGCTAGGCATCTGCTTGGCATCCACTAGGCTTCCGCTGTGCATCCGCTTCATCCGCTCGGCGTCCACTCTGCATCCGCTGTATCTGTTCCGCATCCGCTTTGCTGCGCTCCCCCGGAAGCCTTGCGGATGTGCCATCCGCTCCCATCCGCTAGGCTTCGGTGCAGCATCCGCTTTTCCATCCGCCCTGCATCCTCCCCCTGTCCATTCCTTTCCATGTTGTCCGCTCTGGTTATGCAAATTTTTGCCCCTTTTGAGAGCGGATAACAATGGATGGAACATTTTTCTCTTCCGCTGTGTCTTTTACAAACGTTTTGCATCCGTTGGCCAGTGTGACAGGGCCTTAAGATCCCCCACCTTAAAAACCATACTATAAGTGTAAATCTATTTTTTATTTTCAGTAAAATCAAGTGCTCAGAATCACCTCTGTTCAATAGCATAGCTATTTTATGGTGTCTTATTCAGATGTTATCACTTTGCAACTAAATTCATAAGTCATATTCTACTCAGTTTGAAGGATGCAACTGTAGAGGTGGTCAACACTATTAACTATCTGGGGGTTAAACTATCAGATAACTAACAATCCATACTCCACGTCATCCTTAATGAAGTGTGCAAACCAGTGAATGCATTCCCTGCAGCAGATGATGATGCTTGCTTCCCGTTATTCAGGATACTGCTTATAACTGCTATGTGCTTAGAGCTCAAAACATTGTCAGAGACCCCACACACCCACTTTACGTTTCTGTTGCTCCCCTCTGGGATCGCTATGCCATCCATCTCACAAGATTTGTTTTTCTTGCCATGTACATGTATACATCCAGACTAGACTGTGTTGTTTCTCTGTGTCATACAATATATGTGGGTATATGCATAATTATTTAGTTATATATATATATTTGTCCCGTTTACGTAGTGTATATTGAAGGTGGTGACACTTTGAGCTGTATGCAACAAAATTTCATTTTAATGTATGCTGATTACTGTCTGTTTAAAGTATCAATAAAGTTATTCTAAGTTTACATTCATTCATTTTTCTTTCCTCTTTCTTTCTTTCTTTCTTTCTTTCTTTCTTTCTTTCTTTCTTTCT
>BLBF01000003.1:69298041-69345014 GCA_015471245.1 Laticauda colubrina
AATAATAATAATAATAATAATAATAATAATAATAATAATAATAATAATAATAATAATAATAATACTAAACCACAAATATACTGTTTGATTCAAGACAAGTACTGCCTTGGAAAAGAAACCATTTCTCAATTTATTAGTCCTCATTTTAAGACACCTATAATGCCTCCTTGATGGTAACACTTCAAAATATGAATGTCCAGGATAAGAACAGTCTGGAGATTTTGAGTGTTCTAGAGAGGAGTCTGGTCTTTGCAATCTCTTCCAAAGAAGAAAGAGAGCAACTGATGATTTTTTGTGCTGTTTTTATAACTCACTGGAACATCTTTTTATCCACTGCAGAGCAACCAGCATACACAGGTTATGTGTATCCCCTTACACAGCATACCCTTACACAGTAAGCATACCCTTACACAGTATGCCAAAATGCTTTTGATGGTAGAACAGTAGAAAGTAACCACCAACTTCTCACCAGGCCACTCTTTTTCAGCAACCTCAGAAAGTGCAGGAGCTGTTGGGCCTTCTTTGCAGAGGCCATAGGGTGGACCGACCAAGTAAGGTTGTCAGAAATATTAGTCCCTAGAAATTTAAAACTATGAACTCTTTCCACAGACTCCATTGATATATAGTGAGAGAGGCTCTGCTTCGTATCTATTGAAGTCTATTATCAATTCTTTGGTCTTTTTGAGGTTATGACTCTTGCACCAAAAGACCAGTCTGAGAACCTCTGACCTATAGGTTGGCTCGTCTCCTCCTGATATGAGTTCCACCAGTGTGGTGTCATCTGCAAATTTTATTATAGAGTTAGTGGGACAAGAGGGAGTGCAGTCGTAGGTGTACAGTGAATACAAAAGGGGGATCAGCGCGCAGCCCCGGGAAGAGCCAGCGCTGAGAGCACGAGTAGAGGAAAAATAGCTGCCAATCCTAACGGTTTGGGGTCTGTTAGTAAGAAAGTCCCTTATCCAACAGCAGATATGAGAGGAGAGGCCCATTTCCAGCAACTTCTTAATCAGTATATCCGGAATGATGGTATTAAAAGCCGAGCTGTAATCAACGAAAAGCATCCTTACATAGCTCCCACTATGCTCCAGAGGGTCCAGTGCAACGTGGAGAGCCATGGCAATAGCATCCTCTGTGGATCTGTTATTCTGATAAGCAAACTGGTATGGGTCAAAGTTTGATTAGACAATCTTGTATACATTTTAAGACCAGTCTCTCAAAACACTTCATGATTATGGGCGTGAGAGCTACTAGTCTATAATCATTTAAAGTGACAGGAGAGGGTTTCTGGGGAACTGGTAAACACACCTGCAAGCTGGTCAGCGCATGCTTTGAGTACCTTTCCAGGTACTCCATCAGGGCCAGCGGCCTTCTTCACATTCACTGCTCTCAGCACCCACTTCACATCATACTTTTGTACTGTGAACAGCTGAGTACTGGTGGTTTGTAGAGGCAGTGTGTCCAAAGACCTATTGAGTTCGAATCAGGCAAAGAAGCAGTTCAACTCTTCTGCCAGTGATCTATACCATATCTGTACCAAACCAGTCAGTTATAGAAGAACAAATCACAAACTAAGTATTTAAGATATTTACCACTTATCCATGTTTCGTTAAGAATATTACCCAAATGAAATACACTCTCTGTATGCTGTGTCCATTAAGACATAAATAATACCTTGGCTTGGAAACAAGAATAAATTAATTGTTAATACTTTTTTTTTCTGTAGTGATTGAGTACACAAAATTCTATTCTTACGTGTCAAATCAGAACTCAGTTGGCATTTAAAATAGTGACAATTCCGATATACTTAACTAATTTAGCCTGATGTTTATATAAAATATTTAGTTTCAGGAAAATTGACCTTTCATATACTAGCAAACAGATACCATAAATTAGGAATCATTGGCAATTCAACAGTAGCATTAGATTAACAAGATTTTTAATTATTTTAACAAATATTTTTAAATTGCTTAAATTCTTTTTTCAATAATTTTATAAATATAAACACAATATTTTTTTTACCAAGTCATACTTCATTCAATATATCATTCAATATCTTTTCAATAACTCACCTTAAATGATATTTCATACTGTTCTCCTCCCCATATTTCTAGGCCTGCATCATATCCTCCAAGTTCCCAGAACCATCTTCTGTCAACTGCAAACAATCCTCCAGCCATAACTGGAGACCTTAAGAGAAAAAATTAAACTCCATATTAAATAAAATCTGCCCAAAATACATGTATAATTCTTAACAGTTAATAGCATTTTACTAATTTTTTTACTTCCCACTTTGACTACTTTGCGCTTTGATTACAGTGTCATTTTATATATACAGCAACTTCTGGAACACGAGAAGAACTTTGAAGGAAGTCAAAGAAACTCTAGGAGTCTGATTTGTTAACAATCTGATGCCAAAGAAATGCTAACAAATAGGCTGGATGATTCTTGCAGAAACAGTTTGTCACCTACAAGAGTCTGTAGCATCATTTTCTTCCCATGGTAGAATGGGTAAAGACTGTGCCTATATAAGGATGGAAGTTTGTTCCTGCTAACTTGGTACTTGTGGAATGGAGCCTTTAAGATACAGAGCTGAGGCCAGAAGACTTAGAAGGAAAGGAAGAGTGACATCTCATCTGAAAACATGTGTGTTAAATACATCTAAAACAAAACATATAAAAATGAAGGAAAGAAAAAATGTAGAACAGTTATTTGTTAGTTGCAAACAAATGCAGAAAAACCAGTCCCATGAAGTATGAAATGAAGAAGAAAGAGGGAACATAATCAAGAATTCTTTAAGCTGTAGAAGTCGTTGAACAAGTTCTATGGAGGTGCACACCTACAAAAACTGATGTTCAGAATTTTTTCTGTTAGAAAATAAAGTTCCCTCAGGGTAAATCTATACTGTTTTTTTTTATCACCACTATTTTTGCTTTTTTCTCTAACAGTTTCATGCAGAGAAAGGACAATGTTACCAGAAGCTTGAAATGATTTCTTCAGACTTAATTCAAACCAGAGCAATATACATAACTTTTGGAGATCCCTCAGAAAACTGATATTTACTGATGGAAGAGAAGGCAATAATGTTTCAGAAAAGTAAAAAATGCAGTATTGCAGAAACAGCAGAAAACAGAACGGCAAGACCATGTATTCATAAAGCAGAGAAGCAAGCACTGAATCTGTTGGAAGTCTATTGCTATTCTCTGAATACAGAGAATTAGGGCACCCTGAACTTTCAAAGAATGAAGGACATAATAAATTGAGAAAATTACTGGAAAAAAGAAAACAAATTAACAGCTAGATGCAATTCAAATTTATTTTATATTATGTGTATGTGCACATAATATATGTTGTATAAACATGTGTTATAATGTGTGTAAACTGTTGGTAGAGAGCCAGTTTAGTGTAAAGGTTAAAGCATCAGACGAGGAATTGGGAGACTGAGTTCTAGTCTTGCTTAAGGCCTGGTCCCACTGGCCGACGGATGCAAAAGGTATGCATAAAGGACACAGTGGATGAGCAAAATTTCGGGGGTGCCTCCATCCATTGTCATCCACTCCAAAAAGTGGCGAAAATTTGCATAAACATAACGGAAAAGAATGGACGTGGGAAGTATGTAGCGGGGATGTTAAATGGATGTTCATAGGAAGCCTAGCGGATGAAAGCGGATGGAAGCAGATGACACCTCTGAAGGGGTTCCGGGGGATAATTGTGAAGTGGACGCATAGCGCATGAAGCGGATGCATCACGTACGCCTAAAGGAAAGAAAGGGGATGCCGTGCAGATGTATATCGGATGCAAACTGTTCAGTGCGCATCCTTTCTATTTCCGTGCTACTAACGCTGTGTAGACGTTCCGTGTACCTTTTGTTTCCTCCCTCTTTTCATTTTCAGCTGCAGCGGATGTGAGTTGTGAGGATGCCCAGGGGATGCAGAGAGGATACAGCGGATGTTTAACGGATGATAAATGGACAGAGAACGTTTGTTGCTCGTATGTTGTGGATTTACATCGTACATGGCGGAAAGTTCATCCGTTCACAAAGTTTTGTGCAGCTCAAAACTTCTTGAGCAGATGAAATCGCAGTGGACGGATGCTTGATGGATAGAGCGTATGAAACACGTATGCAGTGAGTCCACAATGGATGCATAGTGTTTTCCAATGGATGGCAAGCTCTTTTTAATGTTTTACATCCTCTTTGCATCCGTAAGTGCAGTGGGACAGGGCCTTTAGGCACAAAGCTGGCTGGGTGACCTTGGGCTAGTCCCTTCATCTGAGCCTCAGGAAGGAGGCAACAGCAAACCACTTCTGAAAAACCTTGCTAAGGAAACTGCAGGGACTTGTCTAGACAATATCCAAGAATTGATATGATTGAATGGAACTAAAAAAAGCTGCTGGTCCCCTCTTAGCATACAGAATTTGCTGACACAGTAGTTGGAACTGCAACAAGGAATGAAATTTTCAGTATAAATATTGGAAAATGAAATAGATGACAACATAACTGTAGTGGTAAAACTGTAAGCATTAAAATATTTTATGTTTAACATTATTTTACAATATAAATAAAACATAATTGTACTTCCAAGATTGTATATACAGGCAGTCCTCAATCATGGTTTAAAATTACTATGAGACTCCCCCAATAACGCATCCTTCAAGTTATGACTGCTGCAGCCCCCCCCCCCCCCCCCCCCCAGTCACAGGATCATATTTTGGGTGCTTGGCAACTGGCTTGCATTTATAATCAGTTGCAACATCCTCAGTCATGTGATTTGTGACATTTTTACCGGTTCCTGGCAAGAAAAACCTATTTAGGAGAATATATCACTTAACAATCACATGGTTTGCTTAACAAGCACGTGATTTGCTTAACAACCACTGTGACTTACTTTATAATCATAATAAAAATGGTTCTAAAATCAGATCAGATCACATGATGATCCACTTAACGATTGCAGTGACTTACTATATGACAAAACCTCCAGGGAGCTCTGTTGTGTTTGTTATAGGAGGACTATCTCTATATGGGAATTGAGATTACTGTATTTTAATAGTTTGGATAGTAGCTGTGTAATCTTGTACTCAGCAAGAAATATTAGACCTTTATTTTTCAAAATTCCCCTCTTACAAGGACACAGATTGTAGCTGTAGAGATAGAACTCAATTCAATGGAATTAGAAGAATTGTTACTATAAGTATCTATACCTGAAAACCAGGCAGCATGCAACAACCCATCACAAATGTACATTCTTTTTTTTTTTCAATAACAAATTTTATTTGTTATTTCAGTTTTTCACATTAAAAACAAAAATCTCTTTTTAGTGGACAACATATTCCTGGGTCATCACCTTTACATACAAATATGACAGCAATTACACATTCATATATGCATACTTAATTCTATTATTACCTTTTCCATTCCAAATTTCAGTGAGGAGAGAAACAAACACATTAATTCTTTTTTCTTAATTAATTCTTTTTTCTTAATTAATTCTTAATTCTTTTTCATTAATCTCAATTGAAACATTTTTGTTTCATTTCAATAATTTCAAATATAATCCTTTAATATTTATTTTAAAAATAAAGAAAAACAATATGTATTTGCCTAATAATAATAATAATAATAATAATAATAATAATAATAATAATAATGGTTACCAGTGCCTCTCCTTGCTTTTAATAGTCTATATTAACTTATTAATTTAGTTGGTTCTTTATTCTGTCATTTATTTTTCTTCAGTGTTAAAATTTGTACTAATCTAGAATTTATAAAAAGAATGTGTAATGGAAAGGGAATATGACAGACAAATATACATTCTTGATAGTATGTTCTTGACTGGAGTACATTCTTGACTATAGTAGAGGAAGCAATAATGACAGTGACAGTATTTTTGACACAGACATTCAAACTATTTATCTTGATGCTTAGCAGAGTATAATCTCCACCCCAATAATTGAGGGAATACCAACAGACAATGGAAATAATGTTTTCAGAGACAGAGACCACGTCTGATAGCAATAGTACTTAAACTTATATGCTGCTTCACAGTGCTTTACATCTCCCTCTAAGCGGGTACTCATTTTACCAACCTTGGAGGGATGGAAGGCTGAGTCAACCTTGAGCTGGTGAGACCCAGTAGTCTGCAATACTGCATTCTAATCATTGCGCCACTGCGGCTCTTCAAGATACGGATACAAGACTTTTGAAACCAGCTTGAAAACAGATGATTTTGATAACTGGAAGGGGATGTTAATCCAAGGAACAGTAGTCTATGATATAATTACATGATTTAGTTTGTCCATTTGTGATTGACCATCTTTATCTTTATTGACTTCCTTTTCTTTTTTTATGGGAGAAGAAAGAACATCTAGCAATTATATCTGTCTGAAAACCTACAACCTCTTAGCTTGTTAAGCAAGTATTCACTTTGTCTCATGAACTTACTCAAAAGGGTCACTGGGATCAGGTTTCTGTAATTCAGGAGGAATTGGGATTCGCTTATAATACATCTCCCAGTCAAATGCTCCTCTCATTGCATCTCCAGCTTGTGTTTCATAGCCAAAATGGTCATGATCAATGACATCAATCATTGGACAAACAATAGTTTTGCGATTTCGAGCAATGCGGTCTGGGGAATTAAAAAAAAATGCATTTTATACTTTCATTTGTAACAATATAACGCACTTACAGAAGAACATAAAAAAGAATCTTAGAAAAAAAAACTAAGGCAGTCCTTGGTTAATGATGCTGATTGGACTGGAATTTCTATCATTAAGCAATGCAGCTGTAAAGCACAACATCTCAGGTTTGCATTGCTTTGTGCAATGATCCTGTCAGTTCCCAATGCTGTCATTAAGCAAGGTTTGCAGATGGTTAACTGAGAATGTGGGTGCTTGTCAATCAATTCGCACTTAGCACCAGTTGCCAAGCACTCACAATCATAAGATCACCATTTGTAACTTTTTCCCTTCTGGCTTCCCCAGAAAGTAAGTGGGGAAGCTGGCAGAAAAGGTTGCAAATTACTGGAATAAGTGTCCCCAACCTGTGTCCCCTTCCTCACCTCCTCATGTTTCCATTGGCTACTCACTGACCCTGTGCATTCTTCAACCCTCACTGTATCTCTCTTGCAACCTCACACACCCTCCCCAACCATCCAGTGTTGTCATGCATCCTTTTGTACCCTCATATATCCTTGACCCATATGGTGCCTCTTGCACATTCCTTTGCACCCTCTTCAATCCTCCCTCTATGCTTCCTCACTCATATTCTGGTCAGCTCCCACATGGATTACTATAATGTGCTTTACATGGGGCTACTCTTGAAGAATATTTGGAAGCTTCAATTGGTACAAAATGCCATGGAATGAGCAAATTATGTGTGCACCTAGATTTACACACATTACACCTCTGCTCTATGAGCTGAATTGATTATCAGTTTGTTTCCCAGTTCAATTCAAGGTGATTTTTAAGCTTTATAGCTTATACTGTATTGTAACTTATTGTATTATAAATATCAATATATGGTAATGTAATGATATAACTTAGATATTAACTTTGTAACTTATAAAGTCCTACATGGTATGGGGCCAAATTACTTAAGGGACTGCCTCTCCCCAGTGACATCAGGTCCAGGAAGAAGATTGTTGTGGGTTTCATCCACTATTTCATTTGGTAGGATACTGGAGGAGGAACATTTCTGCTGCTGAGGTCAGGTTGGCCCTGATCTGGATGGCCTTCAGAAGGGTCTGATGATTTGGCTTTGCCATCTAGTATGGGGATTAGTGAGGAGTGTGAAGTCCATAACACTGTTCCTTTCTCCTGGTGATTATGCTGTATAGATTTTAATCATTTTACTGTTTTAATATTTGCATTGTTGTATGGCTGGGTTTTTTGTGGCTATATACTATAAATCAAATGAATCAAATCAAATGAGATGTGACTGAAGAGCAGCCTTCAATTGAGGGCAAAAGAAATAATTGATTATCCTGGTATTCACCATCCCCTGAATGGGGAAAACATAGTAATTTGAATGCTAGAATTCCAATAAGTATATGGATATTGTAATATTAATCCAACAAAATCTTATTCTACCACCAGAAGGCTTGGATAGTGTCAGACTCTGGTTGTTCAGAAAGGCACTACATCTGCAACTGATCATTCAGAAATGATTTCAAACAGGATTCTTACCTAGAAGGGGTGATAACCAGTTCACATTTGCTTCACAATGGGAATCTAAGAAGGTAATTACATCTCCTATTGCTGCAGAAGCTCCTAGCATTCGAGTCCTTATTAGCCCTTCTCTCTTCTTGGTTCGAAGAATCCTAACCTTCGGAAAATGGGCCATATAATCCTCCAAGCGCTTTTTGAGATGTTCTGAATGGAACAAAATTAAGATAAAAGATGCATTAAAAATGAAACGATGAAGTTTAAAAGGGGGGTTCTACCTCAGCTTTACAAGCTGAACAGCAACAATATAAAGCTGAGAAAATGCAGGTAGTCCTCAACCTCTTACCGTAACTGAGCCAGGCAAGTCATGACAGTTAAAAAACGGGTTGTGTGTCCAAGTCAATTTTCTGCAGTGTTTGTTAAGCAAACACCATGGTCATTAAGCAGTTGTTCACTATGGAACACTTTTACAGGGAATTTGGAATTAAATGCCAGTTTGGGCAAAAATGCTGTATATAATGTGGTCATATGACTGTGGGATGCTGAAAATGGCAATAAAAGTAGGCCATTTTCTGAGTGTCCAAAATGCAGTTATATGACTATGGGGAACTCCAACTATTGGAACTTTGGAACTGGATTGCAAGTACCTTTTAAGGGGTCTATTGTAAATTCAAACACTCACTAAGCAACTGGTTATAAGTTGAGGTCTACCTGTAATCAAATAATCTTTTAAGGGTAAGGCTTGTACCACTAAACATGTGTCATTTTATGATTATTAGAAAGCATAAAGGCAGAAGTGATCCTATAATAATATGTATTTGTACTTCCAAATTGTTTGATAAGATTTCTCACCAGACACTTAACAATTTCAGCAGCAATTGAGTAGAGAGCAAACATTTTTTGGTCTGAAATAGGCTATAGAACAAGAAAGAGCTGATACAAATGTCAAATTGAGTATAATCTCAAAGTAGGATTGTGTTGAGACAAAGACTATTTAATTTGTTCATAAATAGTATGGGCAAGAAGAAAACATTTGATGCCAAACTGTTTAGGACAATAAAATATAAAAGAGAGGTCAAAGAATTCCAAAAGGGTCTTTCTAATATGGATGAGGGCATCAAAAGTTAATTATTTTTTTTGTAAAATATATACTTATCAATTCCCTTAATAGCTCTGGGAGTCTCTGGTTATTATGTAAATAGGCATTAAAACTTACATGTATTTTTGTAATTCCCCTATGTGTAAGTTATGCATAGTTTGGTGCAAGCAAATGCAAAGTAATGCAAAATGTCCCAGAAACAACATGCTTCACATATATTCATGGGATCTGAACTGTTAGTAATTGAGCAAGAAAGGGATTTTGGAATCATGATGGATAGTTCAGTGAAAATGTCACTTCACTGCACAGTAGCTGTAAAGATATAAATTCTAAGCTTGAAATCATTAGGAAAGGAACAGGAAATAAAAAGACAATATAGTTTTGCCTCTATATCAAGCATATATTCCATAGCATGTGGAATAATATGTACAGTTCTGTCCACCATATCTCAAAAAGATTAATGTGGTTTTGGGAAAGGTTTAGACAATGTAACCAAAACAGTTAGAGGACTTCAGCTATCTAAGAGAAAAGACCACAGTGATTATGGCTTTTTAATTCAGAGTAAAGGTCAATAAGGGGATACAAATGTATATTAAAATGTGCATCATATGGACGATTGAGAGAAGGAATTTTCTCCTTCTCTTACAATGTTAAAAGTGGGGTTATTTATTAAAACTAAATGGGAGAAATAGTTAAAGGAGGTGGCCTTTTATACAAACATCCACAAATAATGCACAATTAATCTATGGAATGTGATATTATAAAATTAGAAAGAGAACTGAATAAATTCATGGAGAATTGGGCTACCAATGATCACTGATCTTAATGGCTGTTTGCTCATGAAGGTCTACTTGAATATGAGCTGCTACTGAATAATAGAAGAAAAGGAGTATAATTCTTCTTGTCAACATTCTGCCTGTTACATAGAGCATGGGCTATATGTGTTCTTGTCCTGATCCAATGAGTTTCTTAAACAATACTCCTCAAAACTAGAAAAAACCATTTACTATGTTAAATTACAATATATAATTCAATACACATCTGCCCATTAAAACACACATATAATTATCTAATTCAGAAATTTTGATTCTGCATGGTTCATCTGTCTTACCTAATTCTGCAGGTCTTTTTAAAAAAGTTTTAACTCAAGTAAGTGTTTTTCTTATCATTAAAAAATGAGTGAGTGTGGCACATAAGGTACATTAATATTTAAAAAACAAAAGAGGAAGCACTTAAAATCCAACATTAAAATGTATTTTATGTATTACATGTGCAAAATAATTCAGTATATGCCATTGCTTTGGCTGAGTCATGAATGTATGAACAAATATAAAAAACATTGGATGTACCTCTGTCACTGAAATCATCTACCAGCACAATCTCAGCTATCAGTTCAGGAGGAGAGCGATTGAGAACACTGTGCACTGTTCGAAGAAGTGAAGACCATCCTTCATTGTGGAATGGGATTATTATACTGGTGTTGGGAAGTTGTTCCAGATATAGCTTGCTATTGCAGCTTAAAGATGAAGAGAATTACCATCTTGATCAGTATTTATAAAATATTACCACTGCTCCAGCACCTAAAGAAATCACTTCTATTATCTCATGTAAATATAAAACATCCAGTTTACTAACAGCATATTATTTCAATTCATAAAGAACATTTGATAACCATGGAAACTGGTGTATTTACACAATATCTTGTGTTACTGAATTTTACCCAACAGAAATCTGCAAAATTTTTCTTATCTGAAACACCCCATAATGACTGCAAATTGCTCCATCTCAAATATGGAATAGGCTATTTTGAATATTGAGACTGTTTTTATCTTGAAAGAGTATTTCAAGTAAAATATGTTTGTTTCATGCTTAAAATACAAATAGGTGTGTTTCAAACATGAAACTGTTTACATTGATTTTTTTGCATAACAGTAGTTGTCATGCTACTAGATATGTTTAATATATCAAGTGAAACTAACTTTGACACCAAAAATGTTAATGTTAGCTGGAATGGCATTTAAGGGAAAATGCAGGAAAATAAATTATAGAAATAAGAAAACTCATACTTCCAACCAGAAGAAAATTCTATACTTACTTTGGATGTCGTATATCTGGTAGAGAACGGTTTAAAGAAATTTTATCACTCACAAAAATATTAAAACCATTTTCCCTATATGCCTGGTCCACTTGCTCAGCATCAGTCATAGGATATGGTTTTCCTTGTTCTCCATTTCCTGCAGAGATAAGCAAAGCAAGGAGTAATCTTAAAATATTCCATATCTTGACTGCAAAAATTTAACAGAGCAATAATTTCATCCACGTTCAAAATCCAAAAACCCTTTTATCAGCCTTCTCATTCGTCAAAGCTCTAGGCAATATTTGTTATGCTATATTCTAGGATTGTAGCTGAGATTTCTTAATAATATGGCCCAAATTGTTTAACTCTCTAGTTAAGAAACAGATTATACAGTTTATGAATATTGGATAATGCTAAAGAGACACATTTAGGTAATTTTCTCCTTTTGAAAAAGGTCATAATAGACTTATTAGATTTTTGTCCTTATGAATCAACATGCCTTATAATTTGTAATTTTAATTTATAAGGCTACTCAACTCACAATGATTCTGGGTGGTAATAAATCAATTAAAAAAACATCTACAGCTTGACAGAAAGACATACTACAAACATACCAAACAAAATTCTATTCAGATGGATGCACTATGCCTCCCTTACCTAGAACCTGGAGAAAAAGTCAGATTTTCAAGGCATATTTAAAATGCCTTGAATTTAAAATTCAAACCTTTTGGAGACACTGTTCCAGAAGGCACCATTTACCATGTTCATGAAATTCCCTCTCTCCTCTCCATTTTGACAAATGATCATGCATTTTTAATTTCTACCATAATACTGAAATGTCATTCATTTGTTTGCTTTCCTGCTATAGCACATAAGGGAGACAAATCATTTATTTTAAAAAAAAAACCCGAATGGGAACCATTTTACTCTATGTTGTCTAATGCATCAGCCAATTTTTTTTCTTTATCACTAAATACATTTATTGAAACCAACACAACTAAATTGGATATAATTATTTTATATATTATACTTTCATACTAAAATAGTGCTTTTGTCATGGCTACTGTAGCTTCATTCATATTTTTGTCCTTTTTATCATTTGTCTCTTTTGCAGTACTAGAGTCAAATCTAGATTTGTTACTACTAGAGTTTACTACTGGCACAGCTGGTGCATTTCCACACTGCTTTTATTTGTTGAAACATGGAGATACAAGAGGCACATGTTGGTTTGTTACAAATCGTTTTGAAATATCTGTTTATCATTGTTGCTTAACAATGTTTACCATTTCCTTTCTTCCTTTCAAATGTTATGTACAGGCTTATTATACAGTGGAGTATTGGGCATTTATGACTTCCAAGAAACACAGCACTGGTATGTCTTAGTTTTTTTCTTTTCCTGCTACCTTGTCCACTATGCCTGCATTTCCATTCAACTAGTTAAGATATGGGAGAGAACTAACAAAAGCAGATACAGAAATGGCTTTCTAGGGACCTGTGCCATGCTTTCTGCTGTTATTTCCAAAACTTGAAAACAATGAGAATCTTGGTTTGACATTTTTCTTTTCTTCTGGAACAAACAAGGCTCTGTGGGGGTTTTGTCTGTGGTCAGTGACATAAAGTCCCTGTCACACTGCACCAACAGATGGAAAGAGGATGTAAAACGGAGAAAAACACTTGCCATCCGTTGGTTAACACGATGCTTCCGTTCTGTACTCACTGCCTCCGTTTTGCTTCCTCTCTACCCGTCCAGCATCCGTCTATGGACGTTTCATCCGCTCAGAAGGTTTTGAGCTGCTCAAAACTTTTGAGTGGAAAATGTATCCAATGCATCTGTTCTGCATCCTCTAGGCATACGGGAACATCCGTTCTGCATCCATTACGCATCTGCTATATCCGCTAGGCATCCGCTGTGCATCCGCACAACTCAAATCCATTCCAGCGGTAAATGGACGCAGGGAGGAAGCAGAACAGACGTGCAGCGTTAGTAGCACGGATGGAGAAAGGATGAAAGCGGATGCAGCTCATCCGCTCTGCATCCACTCTGCATCCTCTACGCATCCACTCTGCATCCTCTACGCATCCACTCTGCATCCTCTACGCATCCGCTCTGCATCTTCTACGCATCCTCTATGCATCCGCTTTCCATCCGCTCTGCGTCCTCCCCACGTCCATTCCTTTCAGTGTTATCCGCTCTGCTTATGCAAATTTTTGCCCCTTTTGAGAGCGGATAACAATGGATGGAACATTTTTCTCGTCCGCTGTGTCCTTTTTACAAACGTTTTGCATCCGTTGGGCAGTGTGACAGGGCCTTAAAGCATTAGGGACTGAGGGAAGTCTTGTTCAATTTCTATTCTGGGCTACTAACTTGCCAAAGACTTGCTGTTTTTTTTTTTTAAGTGTAACAATGGTAATTTCTTTTGAGTTACATGCACATATTCACTTTGCATACTGCATTTAGTACTATTTTGCCTTCATGAGTTAAGACTGAGTGAGTTATACAGACCTGTTCTCTGCAAATCATTCTTTATAGCCTCTCTGTCATGCCAATCTTTTTTTTTTTGTCGGCTACCAAGGTAAGCTTCATTCCTTTGTCTTGCATGGAAGCCCTTTAAAAATACGATTGCTGTTATACTTTTGTAAACACACACAAAATCCATACATAATATCTGATAAGCCACATTTCTAAGTTGTATTTTATGTTTTATTAAATTTTAATATTTGTAATATTTTATTTGATATTTCATATAAGAACTCCAGAATAAAAAAGTGATTATTTTCTGGGTTTCAAGTTTCAAACCACACTCTATTAATTCACTACATACCATTAATGAAGATATTATTTCATATACCTGCCTCTATAGCTACACTGGGATATTCTTGATTCCTGATAAAACATATTCTTTCTTAGGCAACTTTAAAAAGTGATTTAACACTAGGCACTGCATGAATCAGTAATATTACTATTTACTTGGAGTACTATCTTAGTTGATAGGGATTTGTAAAAAGTCAAAAGCTTATAGATTATATTGTAAAATTACTATCTTAATATGACATTTTGAGCACATTATTAGACAAAGGATTTTTGAAATCCTAAAATTCCACTTGCTTGTATAATCTTCAGAGCTTTTTTTTCTCCCATTCCTTTCACGTAGAGATGGATATCCTTCTAAGCTTATTCATAGGCCATTCAGAGAACAGGGGAAATAATTATATTTTCTATACATATATATGGTTTCCTGGAGAAGGCATAATCTCTTTAAAAACTATAACCCTTGGTATTCTGTTTCTATATAAAGGCTTTGCAGACTTTCTGAATTTCTTGCTATCTGTTTAGGAAAATGATTCTAAACCATCTCATAGAAGGGTCAATTCATCTTATAGTCCCTGCTACATCCCAAGCCATTTCTGCTATTGTTGCCATAAATAAGAGTCATAAAATGCAGCAGAAACACATTTACAGCTTGTGATATTTCTTCTTCTCAAAAGAAAGAAGGGAGTATCAGACATAAAAAAGAGGACAGCCATAATACAACTGCTCCATACCTAGAATGACCATCTTCGTTCCCTTCTACTCCTACAGTGCTTTGATTACATAGCGGACTGTGAGAGAGATGAATGCATATGTACCTTGGCTCCCTTTGAAAATAATAATATGTATAAAAATCCCAAATCCATTCTAAACATTTGACTATGTGACCAACCATCATAATTTATGAAATGTATAACTCCTAAATCTTTGAGAGAAGACAAATTATATAGGTTTATAAGATATCAAATTAGGGGGAAAAAATCACAATGCTTCCATTTAACAGTTATTTAATTAAGAACATGTTCACCTTGTACAAAAGTAGAATGTCTTGGCTTATATATAATCCAATTTCATTTTTTTAAGAAGTACAGCATACAGAAATAAAGATTACACTATTACTATTGCTTTTGAGCCAAGATCCTGCAAGTATGTAGGGTATTAAAGCTCTAACAATCCTAGGAGGGAAAGCATATTATTTAATATTTGTTCCTCATAAAATATAACCCAGAGATCAAAAATATACATTTTTTAAACCATGGAATTTTATTTATGAATGTAAATGTTAAGGATGGTATAATTTTTTTTAATGATAAACCTTGGATGTTTGCATACATTGTCTTGTTTACTATTATAAATTCTAAGGATGAATTAGAAAAAAAGAGATAGGTTGATTGGACATGTACCAATTTATGTTTGAAATAAAGATTAAATTTATATTCCAGAAGATGTTTTTTAATTAATTTCGTCGCAAAACGACATAATTTCCAAACTCTGAAGGTATTTTGCAAGTATTTTCAAGGAGCTAGTTTTCATGGTTTTTTTCCCTTCAACATGATTTTGCTACTTTGTTGTCATTATAGTCAAGACTAAATACCATACATTTGAGTTAAACCTTCATTTACAAATCTTAGTTCAGGCATGAATCAGATATGTTTCAATGTGCAAACATACAATTCCATTAAAATTTAAAATCAATGTCTTAGCTATCACAATTATTTTACTAAAATAAGCTTTACTGTTTTTAATAAGGTACGTTTTATTTCAATACTTTCATTTAACAGTGATAGATGTACCACATTATAAAAAAAACATACTTGTTTTCTAAGTTAAGAAATACTATGATATACTAAATTTGCTGCCTCACAAAAGGAATCTGACGTGCCCAAAGATTTCCTCTGCTCCTCAATCACAGCCCAGAAATATCTATGTGCTATCTTCCCTGAATTTGCTGTTTGGTAAGTTTATCTGCACCCAAATCACCCTGGTTTCCCTCTGGTTATATAAATTCACACAGGATTTACTTTTCTTGCCTTTCTGGATCCTCCCCGCAAAAAAATCTTCAACTCTTCTGTATCGGATAGATTATTTCTTTCTCCAGCTATTTCTTCTTTGTGTTCTATTTTCTCCCAAAGCGCCTCTCAATTAACTCTTGGTTACATCCTTGGGAATCAGATGCTTAATTGGCTCTCAGAGCAATTATACCAAATCATTACTAGTAAGGGCCAGTGCCCATCAGATCTCAGCTACTTGGGCATCTTGTTGAATTGGCTTAGAACTTCAGGATTCTAATGTTTGGAAAGTCTTCATAGGACTGAGTGTGAAGCCCTAAAGCTGGTGCACTCTTCAACACTGTTGCTCTTCTGGTAATTATCTCTCAAAGAAAGCTGACTCCACTGTAATATCAACAGTATAATTATTTTAAATAATATGAAATCCCCACACAGAGCAAGTATGCACTTAATTATTTGAGATTCTTAAGAACCTTTATCAATTTCAAAATTAATATAGATAGGTCTTCTTTGTTTGCCAGATGTTGGTTAAATCAAGATGGATAACCTTTTCATTATTTGATGTACATCACACTTTTAAAGCACAGTTTTAATAGCAGATATAAAGAATTTAATGTGTTATGCAGCTTCAAAAAAAAAAACTTATGAGGAAAGTGGGTTCTGAAGAAGAGAAACAAGTGATAGCAGCAACATTTAGAATTTCTAAAAAAAATAAATAAAAAGGAATCGGATAAGAGGTTTATCATCTCTTGCTTCAATATGAAATATCTAACTTTATGAAGGAGAACATTCAAAGCAATTTTACCAGTACAGGGATAATAATTCATATAGATTGCAAGATTTACTTATTAATGAAACAAAATTAAAGTCCTTTTAAATTCTCTGGAATATTTGGAGTCTCATCATTGGTTTCAATATCTACTGATCAGTTATATGTTCTTAAATGAATTGCAAAAGCAAGATAGAACACGAAGAAATTTGACTGAATTAAAAAAAAACTAATCATACAAGACTCAGGTAATTTATTGGGATTTGTTCATATGGCTGGTGAGGGAGGATTCAGAAAAGGAATAAACTAAGCACTGTGTAATACAGAAACTGAGTACACCACTAATATGCTACAATCGAAATATCAATAGAAAAGAATCAATTTTACCATTAGTATTAGAGAAAATTAGTATAAGATGTTCTGCTGATTGTCTGTTATTCTAGCACTGATTGCTAAAATAGCCAATTTGTTTTCTTAAAACTACTGGAAATGCAATTTTGTAGCCAGATTGGATCATTCTTTCCCATTTGGAGGCATCATTCTAAGTCACAATAATTTTGGAAAATGATTTATAATACAACAAAAAGAGATTTGAAATGTGGATTTTTCTTTTTAGCTCATCATGCTTTTACTAAATTATTGCAAAACCTTATATTCCTATAAAATATACTGAACTATTTTTATATACAGTTAACGACTGTAACTGTGCTCTTCTGATCAATCAGTAAGCAAGAACAATTCCTTCTATCAAAAAACAATCAATTAAGTTATAGAAGTATGCAGCAATATCAAAACTAACTACCATGTTTCTCACAAAATAAGGCCAGGCCTTATTTTTTTTTGAGCCCCGAAAAAATGGCTAGGACGTCTTTTCAGGGGTGAATTTCTTCCCCTGCCTGCACACCAGCACTGACTCCAACAACAGCATCTGAGTCGCTCCCACTTTCCCCCCGTCCCCGTTACAAAAAGAAAAAAAAAACATTTTGAGGTCCCTGGGAGCGCCATGCACTGCGTTTTGGTTTAATCCGGAGTGGTTGGGTGGGCATGAGAAGAGCTGAGTGAGTGTCTCTGCTGCTGCTACCCTTGGTGCTCCAGCTTCAGCCTCTGCAAGTTTGCAAAAGTCCCGGTGCGCAGCTTGTTCTTGAATTCCAAGCACCTAGGCCGAGCTGCAGTTGTCCCTCTCTCGCCAGTGCCGTCTCCAACAACAGCGGCAGCAGCGATGGAAACCTTAGAAGTTACAGAGGCGGCTCCCCCACCCGAGAAGCGGCTGAAATGCTTCCACGGTTCCTGCCACTGCTGCCGCTGTTA
Organism: Laticauda colubrina; assembly: GCA_015471245.1. Lineage (NCBI taxonomy): Eukaryota > Metazoa > Chordata > Lepidosauria > Squamata > Elapidae > Laticauda > Laticauda colubrina. The sequence continues at coordinate 69,316,273 of BLBF01000003.1, forward strand.
TTGGAGATGGTGCTGACGAGAGAGGGACAGCTGCAGCTTGGCCTGGGCACTTGGGATGCAGGAACGGGCTGCGCACCAGGACTTTTGCAAACTTGCAGAGCCTAAGGCTGGTGCACCAGAGAGCAGCAGCAGAGACACTCACTCAGCTCTTCTCATGCCCACCCAACCACTCGGGATTAAACCAAAACGCAGTGCATGGCGCTCCCAGGGACCTCAAAATGTTTTTTTTTCTTGTTGTTACGGGGACGGGGGGAACGTGGGAGTGACTCAGATGCTGTTGTTGGAGATGGCGCTGGAGAGAGAGGCGCCAGCACTGGTGGGAACGGAGGCCCGAGAAGCGGCTAAAACGCTGTCGGACATCCACTCCACACCACCCGCCTGTTGAATTGCCTGCTGACCCTCCATGCTCCACCATGGTGTTAGGAGAGGCTGATGGTGAGGCGTAGCTGCCCACGGGGCACTCCTAATGGCAAGTTCCCCCCTGCCTCCCCCCCCCCAATTTCGCATGTTTTAAACTAGGCCTAAATTTGGGAGGAGGGGCTCAATTTTATTTTATGCCTAGAAGACATACTGGGTCTTCCTATTGTGGGGGCGTATTGTTGGAGAAACACGGTACTTATTTAAAAACACTTTTGGTATAGTAGTTTAACACCAACTTATTTTGGTGTATTATCATAAACAATTTCATACTATATCCAAAGTTTGAGTTCTCTAAATGATTATAACATTCCACAAGTGTGACAACTTGTACCCCATTAGGTCATCGTTTCAGAGATATTTCCTTGCCTAAACAGAGAAACAGAATGATTATGGGTGGGCAAAAAAGCAGCAGGAATGGGAGGGATTTCCAACTTCCTGTTGTCTTCCTCATTGATTTCCTTGTAGGAAGCTGGCAGGGAGTGTCAGAAATCATTATGACCGGAGCTGACTGTGGCAATATAATAATGCAATAGCGTAGCAATACTGAAATAGCCTAAACTTTGTCAAATTTCAATTCCACTGGATTGAAATCATTGGTTCTGAATTTTAGAAGCATTCTATAAGTTGGTGTATTTGAGACACTTTGGTTCAAAGATTGCTGCACTATGATGCACCATTTTGCCCAAATGAAGATTACAGTCAATCAAAAAGACACAATAGTTTCAGAAGATAGATAATAAAAAACATAAAGATGGCGACTTTGTATGATGTTATCCATTTATATGTAAAAAATCTATTTGATAAAAGCCCACTAAATTCAACTGGAAATCCTTCATAAATCTGTTTAGAACTATCACCAACTATTTCTTCTTCTGAAAATTTGTACTTCAATTTTCAGGATAACAATCCTCTAGCAGTATGTGAACTTTGTAAATAATTGTGTATCATTTAATAACTATTACTTAATAATGAATTTACAGTATGATTAGTAGCAATGGCCCTATATGGAAGGAAACACCTAGAATAGGAGGTTTCTGGCTTTGGCCCACTTTCCTCCCTATCTCAACACTGCATCTTTTTATTACACCTATTGAATTATCCATTCAATGGTATAGCTAGATAGATATAAGTCCACATTTTTTGAGTATGCAAAGTAGAAGTACAATCTCTCTCTCTCAATAGCACCTATGTTAACTATATCATACTGACTTAATTTAGTTAAGGCAGAGATCTTAAAAATGCCCACTATGCTCAATTTTAAGCTGCAGCATAGAACACTAAGCCACTGTTGAAATAATCCCTATTAAACAGCTCTGACATACATATTTAAACTGGTTAAATGTGAAATCAAAATCAAAATCATATTTTATTTCAGTTTAATAATTATTAATTACCTAGTTGTTTCTTAATCTATGTTCATTCATTTAAATGTTATCTGAGGACATTGAGACATAAAATTTTTAATTTTTTATACAAATGAATATTTATCCCATTGTTTTCACCCTGTTTATACAGACACAAATGGTCCTCTCTATTCAACTGTCAGCTGAAGTGCAATCACTCACTGACCATCCTGTATTGCCCAATGTTCTTGGTAGACGTTCCTAAGGAATAAGTATTTTCTTTTCTTTTCTTTTCTTAATAGAAAGGTTTACAGACAGCCCCAAGGGGGATTAAAAAAAAGAAACAAATTAAAAAAGCAAGAGAAACAGGTATCAATGCCAAAACAAGTAGATATTGGAAGAGATGCTGCTATTTGTACCCTTTGTTCAAATTACTAGGGTCCCGGAGGCAAAGTTCCATGAAGACACATAATTGATAATTAGCAGGTTTCACAGAAACATTAAGGCATGTTTGTCTCAAATTATATCAAGAATAAGCTTTAAAATAGTGTATTAAAATAGTGTGGTAATGGAAATTAAAAATTTAGTTCATAATTTCCTTCAAACATTTCTTCCATTTTTTATTCTTTTTTACAAAGCAACTTCTTATTAAGAAAACAGGGTTTCTTACTAACGGATGATTCAAGCTGGGTGAATTTGCCAGGGAGACTCTGAAAACAGCAGGGGATGCATTAAAGCACAACCCAGAAGTTTGAAGAAAGGATCAATTAGTTTCTGAAGTGTGCAGATGCACTGATACAAGTGCATCGAAAAGGGGTGAAATTATCAAGATAGGATGTTGTATAGAGTACAAAAATAGATTCATTTTTTTTAAAGAAAGGGCACTAAACTTTTCAGGAGATGTTATGTAGGTAAAGAATACAGATGTAGAAAAAGTGGTGGATAAGAAAAGTAGTGCCTGTCTGAACTGTTTCCACTTGTATTTACAAATCTTTCTTTTCGACAGACAAAGCTTGTAGAAGCCTGCAGAAGCCTTCCTCAAGCCTTTGGGAGGTCGAAAAAGGCCTCAAACTGGCCGAAAATCAGTTGTGAGATGTGCACATGTGCAGTGAGGTAAGTTTGCCTGCAGCTCGCATGCCAGCACAAATGGCTCTGCGTGCCACCTGTGGCACACGTGCCATAGGTTTGCCATCATGGGTATATATGTATGGCAAATATTCAACAAATGCTTCCCACAACAAGCAGCCTAAAAGACATTTAAAAATTACTCAGTACTCTGACAGCTATAGTGTAGGATAAAGGCAATAGAAAGGAAATTCAATGAAAATATGAATATATTAGAATTGTACTGAATTATGTTCCCAATGAGGCTAAATTCTCATGCTCATTTAGTATCATTTGCAGCTACAATGGACTTATGAAAAAGCGACTGTTGCAGCATCCCCATAGTCACATAATCAAAATTCAGATGCTTGGCAACTGGTAAATATTAATGATGGTTGTGGTGTCCTGGGGGTTACGTGATCACCTTTTGTGACCTTCCGGCAAGCAAAGTCAATGGGGAAACCAGATTCACTTCACAACCATGTACTAACTGAGCAATTACATTGACTCACTTAACAACTGCAGTAAGAAAGGTCATAAAATGGGGCAAAATTCATTTAATAACTGTCTTGTTTAGCAAAAGAAGTTTTAGGCTCAGTTGCAGTTGTAAGTTGAGGACTACTTGTATTTCATTTTGTTACATCATTTGTATTTCTTCAGTGAAGTTTTATTTACATCTAGTAATTTTAAACTTTAGTAAGCATTTATCATGAGGAAGAAGCTCTTCCCAACCAAAGCAGAAGTTCTAAACATTCATTTATATCAAAATTGTAGACTTTGCAACTTTGAAGATATATTAAAGTGGGAAAATAATCCAAACACTATCTACATTTTTTTAGTTGCTGATATGAAAAACAGGAAGACCAGAGCCAAGAAGAATCATACTGTATTCTCGAGTATCATTCTGGCTGTTACCTAGGATACTTATAGAAGTAATATAAATCACAATAGCAATTCCCTTTATATTAATCTAATACTATATTGTACAGCTGAATTTTTAAATGTTAAAATATAATGGGTTAGTGCAGACTTAATGATGAGCCAGTATTAGTACCAATGTCTTGATTGTTTTTACCTTGACCCAGATGCCATTGGCTGTTCTGCATAATATTCTATTTCTCCATAAAAGTACAATACTTTCAATACTCTGAAATATGGTCTTCATGCTTTGGAGATTCTTGCGATTTATGAAAATTAACTGTTTCATGCTGCATGTGTGAACTTATTTTGATTTCTGTAAAACCCCAGGAGGTATAATCCATTAAAATGTAAATTCACTCTGGTATCTTTCTTAATTTTAAATTAAAACATTAAGTAAATATTCACTACATACATTCAAGACATACACCGTTTATGCTTCCTAATTAGTGAGATGCACAGAACAAAATGTTTGACATATAGTTACTGGATTAAGTTCTTATTTTATGAGCATGCCTAGAGTAAAACTTGGCTTTGATAGTAATATACTGGATAAAATATGCTAAAAACGACTGACATCCTGTTATTACCTTTAGCAGAGAATTGGACAAAATTACAGGTAGTAATTATGTTGTAGTTCGACTTACATTTTAACACTTAACGTCTTGTTTAGCAACAGTATTTATGGCCATTTGTAGTGTCCTGTGGCTATGTGATCACATTTTCTGTTTTACACTTTCAGTTTTCAGCAAAAACATCCATCCCAAAGCAAACACTGGATTCACTTAACAGCAATGACATTCACTTAAAACACTACAGCTCCACTGATGATTTGCTTAACAACCACTGTAAAAAAATAGGTTGTAAAATTGGGTCAGTCACATGATGATCTGCTTTACAAGCACCATGAGTTACAACCGTAACAGGCAGAATCAATAATGGTCATAAGTTGAAGACAACCTGCATTTACAGTTGCAATAAGAGAAAAACTGTAATCAGCATACTCATAAATGAACACGGAAGGGAAAAGAGCGAAAGTAGAAGGACTGTATGAAGAGAAAATGTTGCATATGAGAAAAATATTGGAAAGGTAACTTTGCAACACAATGTCTACAAAATGGAGACAAGGAAAAGTAGATATGAAAGCTGCTTGGAACAGAGTGAAAAGCAGTTAAAGAGTATGCCACAGATGTATGTGGAGATATCCTAATGGAAACCATGAAAAAAATGATATAGTGTTAAAAAGGGATGAGGATGAGGGAAAAATGCCTATGAGAGATTCGCTGCAGCAAAAAATGAGATAAGAACGTATGTTAACATGCACAGACAGGAAAATATAGTTACAAAGAATGAGATCCAGGAGTATCTGTAGAGATGCTTTTTGTGGGTAGCTGTACAAATTCAACTAATTAAGTAAATAATTAAGCTGTACAAATTCAACTAATTAAGTAAATAAAGTAAATAAGTAAAACATTTAAAACATATACAGAACAATCTGAGCAATTTTGATGCCATAATACTGAGATCCAGTTTAGTGTCATGGTTAAGGCATCAAACTAGAAACTGCAAGATCATATTTTAGACCTGCCTCCTACACAAAGCAGTGGCAGAGAATTGGTATAAGACGTGTGGCAAATTAAATAATAAAAAAAAGAAGGAAGGAAGAAAGGAAGGCATTCATGATTTAATGGAAGAAAAAAAAACACCACACAATGAATTTTGCTAATTTTTTTTTCTTTTTTCCTAACTCCTGCCTCTAATAATTTTTTTTACTATTTCTTACATTTTGTTTCTTACCATTCTTTACCCCTAAAAGGAAACGGTGTGATGCTACATATTTGTGCATGATTTTTTAAAATTCAAATCTTACAAGTAATTATTTTGGTAAATTAACTATCTATGTAAACATAAAATGTACATGTACACATATAAACAAACATAGAGCATCCAACACAGCCTGTTTTAAAACGAAGGACTGGTTTCAGTAGAAACTAACAATTTAACATTTTGAAAGGAGGAAGAGAAGAAATGAAATTCATTCAAATCAGCACAAGAAAAACCTCATACAATGAAAATGTCCCCATACATTTTCCTGATACTTCTCCAAAATCAGATTTGGCTTGGCCAAAATACCATTGTCTGGTTTTTATTAGTTATCACTCCTTTCTAGCTTGATTTTCTAGCTTGATTTTTCATTATTAAAACAACCCTACAATATCTTCAAATATCTTAAACAAGTTTAAAAACTTTGATGCAAGGGGAACAATAGGAAACCCGACTAGAAATGCATAGCAGCATCAGGTTAATCAAAGGTCTGAATAGGTGTTAATAGGCGTTTCTTAAACTGTTTTTCTTCTTGGATACCCACAAGGTAGACCCCCTAAGATTCAGCAATCACAAATAAATATCTTCATATTAAATTCATGGGCAAGTAGATATGAAAAAGATACTCTATTACAGGGGTCGCCAACCTTTTGGACCTCAGGGACCACCAAACTCATAATTTTAGATCCCAGGGACCACTAACCAGTTCTGTGGGTGTGGCCTAATTTGTGAGTGTGGCTTGGTGGTCATGTGACTGGCTGGGCTTGTATGTAAATATTATAAATATTTATATAAATATTGAATTTTTTATGAAAAAGAGCAACTTTTATCCAAAATGAGGCAAAGCAAGCAGATTGAGTTGCTCACAGAATCACAGATTCATTCAGAATTCTATCTATCTGCCATTGGCTAGCTCAGTCTGTCACATAAAATTTGCTTGCAAGCAAACTCATAAAATTAACTCACAACACACCATGTATGTAAATATTGTTTTTTTATAAAAAAAGAGCAACTTTTATCCAAAATCAGGCAAGGTAGGCAGATTGAGTTGCTCACAGAATCTATCTGCCATCGGCGAACTCAGTCTCTTTGCTTGCCGTGAGTCTGCACTGAATTTGCTTGCAAGCAAACCTTCAGTCCTTCAAACCTTCAGGTTTGGCTGTGCTTAGCTAGAAAGCAAGAAAGTGGTTTCCCCCCCCCCCCCCAAACATAGCTTTTCAGGATGTTGTGGTGAGAAAAGGGGCAAAGAATCTGCATGGACATTATTTTATTTATTTGTTAGTTAATTAGTTAGTTAGATTGTATGCTACCCATTTCACCTAGAAACTTAATTCACAAGACTACAGAGGTAAGAATATTTAATTCCAAATTCTATTCAAATATTTAGAATTCTTTTTTTAAAAGGCACACGTAAACTATGGAAGAAATGAACTTAACTAATGATAAATAAAAATATAACTGCAAATTAATCAGACATGACTTTTTGCTTCAAACATAATTTTAAAAACCTGAAGTACAGTTATCTGTAAAATAAGCGAAGAACCAACAACTGTTATGTGTTTCTCAAAGACGTAAAATCTGAAAAAACACGACTATTAAAAATTATAATTTTTGAACTTTCTTTCTGCATTGTTACTCAACTTTGGAAAAAGGGTGAAAAATTAACTGCAGATTTTTCATATGAATTAGATTACTTCTCTCACTACAAACAGAACTATATTTTGCATTTTTAATTTAAAAACTTAATCTTTAAACATATTTTATTTTTTAATAGACCTAAGCATATATTTTTTATATATTATTTTAAGCTGCTGGCCTTGGACTATAATAAAGAATACCTACCAACCTGTCTGCAGTTTTCTTTCCATCTTCTTGTCAGCAGTATTTTATGTTGCATTTTAATTCTTGGTATTTTTTTTTTTTTTAAAAACCCTTGCTTTCTGGGTTAATTTCAGCCTGAGAATGTAGAGATTGTTTCTAATTTACATTGAAGGGCCACTTTTGTGGAGAGGTAATTTGGAACCAACTGATAGAGGTCCATTAAAGCCCTGGCATTGCAAGTGGGTAACTTAGAAACATTTCCCCATCACCAAAGATATGTAGAATATTCTTCTTGCACTTCTGCATACCAATAAAGGATGATAATTAACCCAACACTAACATTAGAAATCTTCGTCAATTTTTATTTATTCATAATGATGTAAGTCACCTTTCAGGAATAACATCATCTTCTTTTGTGTTTGAACAATACACCAAATATGTTTTGACACTGGCAACTCATTCGAGCAGGATAACTATAATTTATTACTGTGCTCTCCCCCTCTCCACACACTGCCCTTTACAGTTTTTAAGTATATTTCCTTTCAGAAATGTCAGGCGCTAAGTAGTAGTTTATTTTCCCTGCCAACAAAGTGGAAAAACATCTGGCCCTAAAGCATCTGTATGACTTTCTACTATACGTAAATGTTCTCTAGCACTAAATCTTTAGAAATAAAAAATGTGAATATAAAATCCTAGAGCTTAATTCATGTAGTCTTATTGCAATATCTGCTTCAAAATATATTTATAGCCCAAATGTTGCCAGACAACTAGCTTTTAAAAGTGCTTGTTAAAATCCACAAAACAGTTATGTATTAAACATCTGGAACTAAACATAATACACACTGAAGCTAGAATTGCCTACTGTATTCATTTTCTGAAACTAAATATTTAAACCCAGTTTCATTTGCAATTTAATAAAGGTCTCTGATATAATTAATTAATAGAATTTTAGACATTATCAGCATTGGCCATAAAAGTCCTACTTCAGCCATATATTATTGAAAAAATAAACAAAACTACAGTATTAAAACTTAGAGGTCTGAACATCAGGTTTTAAGCATATTATTATTTATAGAATGCAAACATAAGTCATAATGGGTTTCAGATGAATAACATAATGAGGAATGAGACATACACATTTGCAAATCTTGTAGGCTTTTACAATTTCTGGAACTGTTGATTCAAGAATTCAGGTTCTTCCCTCCCTTCTCCAGAACCTTTACTATAAGCAAAGTTAAATATCATATAAAATGCTAAGTAAAAACACAGAAATAAATTCAACTTTCAGCTTTCTGCCCAGTATATAAGTCCTAAAAAACATAAATTTGTTTCACATATTATATTAGAGTCTTATCTACATTTAAATGCTGTCAGATTATTTTAGCTTGTTTTATACTTTAGTAATTTATTTATATTCAGGTAACATGAATTCATTATCATACATACTGACTACTTTTCTACATTTATTTAGGATCCAAGAACAATAAATGTAAGACATCAGTTGGATTTATACTTTTTTTTGTCAGTGTATATTTATTTACAACTAGTTGAATAATCAGGAGGTGGTATTTATAATGAGAAATTTATGCCATAAGTTTATGCCATAAAGCTGTTATGGATTGAGTCCTTCTATTAATGTTTCCAGCCAGCAGTCATGCTCTTTTTTTCAAGACTACAGGTAGTCCTTGACATAAGACCAGTCATTTAAATCCAGAGTTACAATGGCTCAGCAACGTGTTTTATGATCCATAAAGCAATTCTGGGCTTCATAAAACAATTACTCTCGCAGTCATGTGATTGTGATCTGGTATTTGGCAACCTGCTTGGCACTAACTGGTTGCCAGGCACCCCCAGAAAGTCAATGAGGAAGCTGGGAGAAGGTTGCAAGGTGCTGCTGCATGCCAAAGGATTTTCCCTCCCTTCCATGCATGGGGGAGGACGGATGGGAATCCTTCATTAGGCTGCAGAAATAAAGCTCAGATCTTCACAAGCATTGCTTCATTTCTTCATCCCAGTGAGGATGGAAGAGGAACTCCTGCAACTTTGTTTTTTCAGCCCAGTGCAAGAGGTCTATTTTATGCCTGGAATGAAGTAACCTGTCCACTTTTGGTTCTTTTGCCCCAAATGCTTAATGACCACAACTGGAAAATCTGGGATTGCAACAGTTGAATGAAGCCTTACTTAGGCATTTGTTTAATGACTGCTTTGTTTAAGCCCATGTCACACTGAATCAACGGATGCAAAGAGGATGTAAAACGGACAAAAAAGCTTGCCATCCATTGGAAAACGCGATGTACTCACTGCCTCCGTTTTGCTTCCTCTCTATTCGTCCAGCATCCGTTTATTGATGTTTCATCCGCTCCAAAAGTTTTGGGCTGCCCAAAACTTTTGCGCGGAAAATGTATCCAGTTCGTCCATTCTGCATCCGCTACGCAACCGCTAGGCATCCGCTACGCATCCGCTATATCCGCTAGGCATCCGCTACGCATCCGCGCAAATCCATCCGCCCGGACGTAGGGAGGAAGCGGAACGGATGCAGAACGGATGCAGAATGGATGCCTAGCAGATGCAGCACAGAAACAAAGCGTTTAAAACGGAAAAAATGTTCGCAGAGGGGACCTATCTCGGATATTAAGGATGTCTAGAGGATGCCTAGCGGAAAACCTATATTTCCTATAAAAAGGGGGAGCAACTCATCTGCATCTCACTTTCAGAACAGCAGCCCAGCGGTGCAGACCTCTGCAGCCTTCATCTGGCTCTTCCTCTTCCACAGCATCCAGTCATGTCCACCGTGGATTGTAACAAAGTCCTTTCGGCAGCCACCATCGTTCTGCAACAGTGCGAAGCCATCTGCAGGCTCTGTGAACTCTACTGCGAGAGAAAAAGAGGCAGCCAAAAAGAGTCTGGGTCCGAAGATGGTTCGCCAGAAGAGCAGAGGATGGACTGTACAACAAGCTGATGGTGGAGCTCAGGAACGAAGACACTCGGGCGTTCCAGAACTTCATTAGGATGCCTCCAGCCATGTTTGACGAAGTTGTGCAGCGGCTGACACCCAGGTTGACCAAGGTAAACACCAACTTCTGGCCCAGCCTGGAACCTGGGCTCAAGGTGGCACTCACTCTGCGCCACCTGGCCTCAGGGACCACCTACAGGAGCATGCAGTATGGCTGGAGGGTGCCATCCAACACCATCAGCATTGTGGTCAGAGAAGTGGTGCAGGCCATCATCGAAGAATACAGGGAGGAGCTCCTCCAGTACCCCTCCACTGAAGAAGGATGGAAGAAAGTTGCAGAGCAGTGGTATCAGAAGTGGAACTTCCCACAGACCGTTGGAGCCATAGATGGCAAGCACGTGGCCTGCAAAGCGCCAGCCAAGTCGGGGTCCACTTATTTCAACTCCAAGGGCTTCTTCAGCATCATCCTCTTCGCCATGATCGATGCTGACTACAAGTTCATGTACATTGATGCTTCAGGCAACGGCTCATCTTCAGATGCCCAGGTATACAATGCCAGTCACCTCAAGGAGGAGCTGGAAGGCAACCTCATCGTGGGCTTCCCAGATCCAGAACCCCTGCCCAATGACACACAAGATGTGCCCTACTTCATCGTGGGGGATGACGCCTTCTCCCTCACAACCTACCTCATGAAGCCCTACACTTCCAGACTCCTCACCCGTGAAGAGAGGATCTTCAACTACAGGCTGTCAAGGGCAAGGCGGGTGGTGAAGAACGCCTTTGGCATCCTGGCCAACAGGTTCCAGGTACTTCTCACCACCATGCAGCATCGCCCAGAAACTGTGAGGAGGATCGTGGAAGCTTGCTGCATCCTGCACAATCTCATGCGCACCCGCTACCCAGTCTTGCAGAACAGGCTTGTGGACCTCCAACAAGGCAATGGGGACATGGAGCCTGGTGAATGGAGGCAAGGGCAAAACCTGATCGACACTGAGGATGTGCAAGGCCCCAACAGAGCCTCACATGAAGCGAAGAAGCAGCGCAACCTCCTGAGACACTGGTGCAACTCCCCAGCTGGAGCAGTGGAGTGGCAAGACAGGATGGTAGATGCTTAATGTATGCTTCCTTCAGCCTGTCTCATCACATGGATGAGATTGGGCCATGTATGTTTGGTTGGCCTACAATGAACAGGGCGTTTAATAAAGAGTTGTGTTTATGTTGACATGTGTGGATAATTATTACATTATTATTGATAATAAAGGGCCATAGGTGTGGCACCTGGGAGGGTGGACAATACAGTCCCACTATGCTTGCAGTGGAGGTTTATCTATCCCACTGCTATCCTAACCCATCCCACAGCTATCCTTACCCATCCCACAAGCATGCAAAGGCTTAAACCATTTCTAAAAGTTTCCAGCAAGACTTTATTAAAAAAAAGAAATGAAGCAAGTGTGTGAATCAAAAATAGACTTTATAACAACAAGCTATAAAACAAAAATGAGTCTCTGGCACTCCTCTTGGTCGCTCAGTCTCAGGGGTGAAGGGTCCAGGTGCTGTGGAGGTGGCTGGTGCTGGAATGCTTGTCATCAGCTCCTCGAGAAACAGAAGCAGCAGAAGCCCCAGCCCCAGAAGAGCGAGCCCGTGCTGCAAAAGCCCCAGCAGAACCAGAGTGAGGGCCAGGGGGCGGGATGGTAGCCCTGTCCCTCTTGCAAGGGCTGGCAGCAGATGGCTGAGGCTTGCTGTGCTTCCGCATGGTTGTGGGGTTGCTGGCTGGCAGGGAGGCTGGCAGGCAGGCAGGCAGCAAGGCAGGCAGGCAGGCAGGCAGCAAGGCTGGCAGGCAGGCAGGCAGCAAGGCTGGCAGGAAGGCAGGCACCAAGGCTTGCAGGGAGGCAGGCAGCAAGGCTGGCAGGCAGACATGAACCAAGGCTGGCAGGAAGGCAGGCAGCAAGGCTGGCAGCAAGGCTTGTAGGCAGGCTGGCACCAAGGCTGGCAGGGAGGCTGGCAGCAAGGCTTGCAGGCAGACATGCAGGCAGGGCAGGCAAGGCAGCCAATCCGTCCGGCAGCAGGTCTTTCCTCTGAATGGCGACCTGCTTCCGAGCTGCTTCCGTTATAACCGCGGGGCTGATGCAATGCATCCCCCCCGCATGTGCAATTAACGCCAGGCATCTGTTCGGCTTCCGCTGTGCATCCGCTAGGCTTCTGCTGTGCATCCGCTTCATCCGTTCAGCGTCCGCTCTGCATCAGCTATATCCGTTCCGCGTCCGCTCTCATCCGCTTCCATCCGCTGGGCTTCCGTTCCGCATCCGCTTTCCATCCGCCCTGCGTCCTCCCCGCGTCTGTGTTATCCGCTCCAGTTATGCAAATTTTTGTCCCTTTTGAGAGCGGATAACAACGGATGGAATATTTTGCTCATCCGTTGTATCCTTTTTGCATCCGTTGGGCAGTGTGACATGGGCTTTAACAACCAAGATCCCAATCTCAATTGTGCTCAGAAGAACTGCAACATTATTCCTCCAATATCATCCCATCAGAGCACTTTAGCAATATAAAGTGCTTCTAATCAAAATGTCCTTTTTATTGAAAATATTCAGTCCTTCTTATACTGCAATTGTGGTAGTGCAGTTGAAGCCTACCCCTTATGTCTACATGTTCAATATTGCACACACAAAAGGTTGGAATTTGGATAGTATTGCTGTACCCATCAGCCTGTCTTTTTGATATTCCCATAGACACTGATATATGTCTCAGGAAAACTATATAATTCAAGCTCAGTCTTTGTTACATGGGCACAGCAATATTTTCTTTGCAAAAATATAGAACCGATTTCTCATTGCCTTTTCTAGCAGAGTTACAACAGAGATACAGGCAGTCCTTAACTTATGACCACAACCGAGCCCAAACTTTCTGCTGTTAAATGAAACATTTGTTAAGTAAGTTTTGCCCCATTTTACAATCTTTCCTGCCTCAGTTATTAAGTGAATCATTGCAGTTGACAAGTTAGTAACCTGATTGTTAAGTGAATCTGGCTTCCCCATTGACTTTGCTTATCAGAAGGTCATAAAAGGGATCGCATGGCCTTGGAGCACTGCAACCGTCATAAAATTGAAGCATGCCAAGCACCTGAATTTTGATCATATCATCATATCATTTGAATGGTCACTAAATGAATTGTTGTAAGTCGAGGAGAACCTCTACTTAAAAATGACATGATGGGAAATAGATTCTAGTTTTTTAGTTAACATTTATGTGATTGTGACAACAATCAGTAGTCAATAATCTTTTTATATTTTTCATACAATCAATTTGCTAGCTTCATGAAACTTTCACCATTTTATTTTTCATTATTTTTATTTATTGAGGAGAAATTTCTTGGTGAAGGCTTTGGGTATCATAAGCATATGGCAAATAATTCAATTACCAAGCCCTGAATACACAGAGTAGTAATTAATTTCATTTTTTTCTGAGTAATTCAGTGGCATTCAAAATATTTCAACTAATGCTAATCAAATTGGTCAGTGAGACCAATACTTGTGAAACATTACAGCAACCATAGTAGATTGTCTGTTAATCGTGAAAATGATTAGAGACTTAAATGAAAGCCTAACTGCTTCTCTATGAATTTGTCCAACATCTAGGGGTATTATTGAAAGTTTTCCTTTGATAAGCCTATTACAGGGGTCGCCAATCTTGAGATTGAGTTGCTCCTAGAATCATAGATTCACTTATCGAGATCTGTGTTTCTGCCATTGGCTAGCTCAGTCTGCACTGCTTTAGTCCTAAGGAAGATTTGGCTCATCTAAAGATTAGCTAGAAAGCAGAACAGCTGATGGTCAGAAAAAGGAAAAATAGCAATTTAGCAGGCAAGTTTGCCAAGTAAGGAGTGGGCGGGACAGTTCCCGTGGGCCATGTGGGCGGCACAGCCTTGTGTTCCTGCGCAGCCTGGATTAATTGCTTTGGGGGAGTGCTCTGGGGGTGACATTTCTCTGTGGACCAGTAACATTTTCTCCCAGACCACCAGTGGGCTGTGGCCCACCAGTTGGCGACCGCTGGCCTATTATACTGTCAGGAAACAAGAAGGCAAAAGGCATTTTCTATTATATCACTCTGATTTTGCAATGTTTTCCCTGGAGATGTTTCATCAAATACTGCCCTGGTATTTTGTAGGGACCAATACAAAATTATTTGTATAAACTTCTATCATTTTGCTGCAGCCACACACATTCATATGAGCTCATATGAACAAATTAAATATTCAGCTTCCAGAAAGCTTGGCTCAGATTCTAAGCCAAGACCACTAGTTATGGCTCTATTGTAAACCAGGACATCTTTGCAAGAGAGACTTGATCGTCATACAATTGAACTATTTTACATGGAGTTGCCTTTGAAGATGACTAGAAAGTTGGAGTTTCTACAGAACAAAGCAACCTCTGTTATTAGAAAAGATTTGCTATTATGGCTATTCTGAAATTAATGTATCAAGTACAAATAGGCTTTTAGTCCCAATTCAAAATGCTAGTCATTATCTATAAAACACTATACGGCACAGTATCTATAAGGATTGTCTTGCCAAATAGGATTCTATCTTGTCTGGCTAGCTAAACAAGTCCTACTGGAATTTGCCTCATTGGTGTAAAAGATATCCAGTTGGTTTCAGTGATATCTCTTCTCTGCAACAGCCCTCAAATTTTGGACTACATTAGTAGCTGAAGAATAGTTGATTCTGATTTTTCTTTCATTTCCAAAAGTACTGAAGATAGTTTTATTTCAATAAGTTAGAGTAAATTATTATGTTTATTGCTAATATATCATCATGTTGTTTTTGTTGTATATTCCTTGTCATTGCCCAAACGTGTGACGGGGGGGGGGGGGGAATAGAAGCATTAAAATAAAATAAGCTAGAAGGCCTTTTAAGAAAATAGGTGACTGAAACCCGATCTTGCAACACAAAAATGCATGTGGCCGACTAAACTATGTTAAATGTCATATCATTATATTATTTTAATTTTTAAAGACTGTATGTTGGAAGAGTCTACATGACTTATATCAGATGTACTTTTTGAAGAAATTGTACTAATTAAGTGATATAAACTGCAAATCATTCCAAGATAAAACATTAGTTTGAAATTTGAAACAAGCTATAGCTGTGGATTTTGTTTGGTTTGATTTGGTTGTGGATTTTCACTGAAATTCTGCATAAATTTTATCCAGTAATACCAAACGTTCCTAAAATAAATCCTGACAAAACAGATGAAGCAGCAAAAAGGAGGAAAATAATTTATTCAAAAATCCAGGTGCACAATCTTTTCAAATGTGATTGCACTGACAAGTAGCAAGTACTTTTCTAGTGCTATAACACATTATGCAGAAATGCTTTCATTAATTTGTTCAAACATAAAAAGTTTGATCAGAGTACATGAAGCATAGCCAAAATCCTCATTCATTGTTCTCTGTTTTTAGGTTTGTGGTGAATTGTTGGGCACAAATCTCTATTAAAACTTTTAAGTATCTTTTCATATATGGACTAATTATACCCTGCAGAACTTTATTTCACTCTTTTTATTTTGATATTTTTTAAAGTGGTACAGGCTCAGATAACAATTATGGGTAGTCCTCAACTTATAATCAGTCACTTAGTAACTGTTTGAAGTTACAATGGATCCCCCAAAAGGTACTTATGACCTGGTTTTGAAGTTCTGAAGTCTGCACACCTTGCAGTCATGTGATTCATTTTGGGCATTTGACAATTAGCCCACATTAACTTGACATTTGCAAGGTTACATGACTCAATTTATGACTTTTTTTGGCCTGCATTTACATCAATAAAAAATGCCCATTGGCTAAAATGGGTTCATTAATGATTGTGGCATTCACTTAGTGACCATGGCATTTGCTTAATATCTGCCACAAAAAAGTCATAAAATCAGGCATGGTCACATGGTGATCCATTCAATGATCACCATGATTTACAGCTGTAATTCCAGGTCAGATAATCCTTCCATATAATAGAAAGACAAGTGCTAGAATATTAATGTCATAATTTAAATGTTCAAGAAATATATGAAAAATTTGAATGACCAAACAATGTGACTTAATTGTATCTTGTTCATTAATACTATTATAGTTACCATTAGAACCACTAAAAAGTGCTTTAGATAAATTATCAAGGTAGTATGTTTGAATTATTTTTGATACCTGCACATTCATGAAAACAATACACCCTTTAGAAAAAAGATAAAAATGATTTTTTAAAATACAAAACTCCTTATAAACGAGTACAAAATTTAGTGCAAATATGCATTTCTTTCAAAGCATTTTGTGAGTATAAGCATATGATTAGATCCTAAACAGAATCCATTCTTCCTGAGATATATTAAGTTAAAAATTAACATTGTGTCAATAGTAATGAATATGTTATTTCTAAATATTGAGATTAACATTCTATGTACCAAAAGAAATAAACTGCTCTAGTTTAAGATAGTGATGGTGTATCTTTTGGGCTCAGCATGTCAAAAATTCAGGAAAGGCCTAATTTGATTCTGCTGGCGTGACATTGCTCCACAAATGAAAGAGAGAGAATTCTCCACATATTGATTTGAAAAAATAATCATGTGTGGCACTAAGTATTAAATAAGGAAATGTCAAATAAGTACAAAAATAAAATAAGAGTAAAACATTTTAGAGGGTTTCAAAAATAATTGTTGAATGTTGGGAAATGCTTATATTGTGACCCAAAACATCAGGGCATGTCATCTTTGACACAAATATCATAGCTTTGACATCACTGGTTCTAGAAAAATAAAAAAACAAAACTGTAGATTCCGACTTTTCTTTTCTTGCTACTGCTTTATTTTGTGAGATTGGAGGTTTTGGACGACTAGAGTGAAAGGATCATCATTAGGAAAAAAAAGAATCTATCCAGAATGCCAATCATTGTATTTCAAAACATAAATTTTCATACCTTCATAGCTGAAAATCCTAAGAATGCTCCTCCATGAGAATATTTTAAATATATTTATAGATAGAAAATATGTTTTTAAAACCTGAAAACAACTATATAGGTGATCACTCTGCAAAATGTGTTAATACAGAGATATATGTGAAGTACTAAACTTGTTTTACTTCCTCTATCAATGTGTGTTCCAATGAGAATGATAGTTGTATTATTAGTCTACATTGTTTGGACTATGCAATTTATGAGCTATATATTTTAGCAATTATGGTTTGTAAGTTTGTGGTAGGTTTTCAACACTAATTCATTTTTATTTTAATGAAATAATGGAAATGAATTATTATTTATTTATTAATAAATGAGGCAATATACCTTAAAAACTGAGTATCCATTACTTTATGCAGGAAATCAATAGTTAAACAATAACTATTACCATTATCATACAGGAATAGTTTATGTATTTATTTAAAAAAGTGTTTCTGGTTCCATTTTTATATTTAATAAGACATGAAAAAGAAAGAGTCAAAGTTATAAACAGTTGGACTGGACAATCATTTTATTCTTATCTATCGGACAAGAATATAATTCAAGAA
Organism: Laticauda colubrina; assembly: GCA_015471245.1. Classification (NCBI taxonomy): domain Eukaryota; kingdom Metazoa; phylum Chordata; class Lepidosauria; order Squamata; family Elapidae; genus Laticauda; species Laticauda colubrina. The sequence continues at coordinate 69,334,198 of BLBF01000003.1, forward strand.
AACTGGACCAGATAATGCTTACAATTGTGTAGAAATTGTGGAGTCCATATTATGCTGACTAATATTAATATATCACTGAAATGTCTTACATATGAAACACAGTATTCTCTTTCTTTCTCCTGGTGAGATTCAGAAGGCCCACATCTCGAAGTAAAATGGTTCTTTGTGGATGACAGGTGTTATTTATTAGAATGTATATGCCATTAACTTCTTTAATAGTTCTGGGCAGAGCAATCAACAGCTATAACTGATACTTTTATAAAACTATTATCCATCATTTGGAGTGGAGAAAGAAAAAGCACTTGTACATGAAAGCAGTAATCCTGCTAGAAATTGTAAACCCAGTAGAAAGCCATGTTTACTTACTTCTATTGCAGCTCTAATTTAAATATATAGCTAGGAAAATGTTTGAAATAAAATTCTGCATACTCATGATCTAAATTTGGAAAAAAAGTTTTCCCCTTTCATATCTCTACAATTTTGCTATCTTCCTTAAATCCACATGTATGTAACAAATGCATTATTTCAATGGCTGTTTCCTTCAGAAAACTATTAGTCCTATTACAGTTTGTAAATACTTTGCAAGGACTGGGTTTTCACTATGAAAGGCCCCATCTGAACATTAATAAACCATTAATTCTGGTTTTATGAGGATAACACATTAAAAGGCACAAAAATATCATATGGGATACTGTATTTTTGCGATTTTTACACTCCTTGCAGTCATACAAGCGAGAAAATAAACCAAGAAGTCAGATTTAATTTATGGAAAGGTAACTGACTTCAACCAAAGCATGCAGATACTCTGTTGTGACATTAAGCAATATCAGCACAGAGAATGAAAATATGACACCATACTCTTTCTTAGAACATACAAATATAATCCATTAGATTCTGGTTAATTTTACACGTAGCATTTAGTTTAAAATTCATTTTTTAAAATTTAAAATTTTGCATGAAGACAGGAGAAATAATGAAAGCTTGAGCTTCACTATGAAGTTTACAGTACTGTAGTGCAATGAAATCATGGTGTGTGATCAGTGACACGTCCATAGAAATTTCCAGCACACATTGAATAGCCTTGCTAAAATTCAGCACTCATTAATGTCAGTAGTTTCTATATCGTTATATTTCACTGAATTTTGACTTGTTAATTTCTAGAAGGCACAAAGATGAACACCATTACCATGGTTGTATGTTACAGTATCAGAATGTTTTTAACTTCATATAGTATTTAGTTTCTAGAGGAAAAGAGAGGATTCTTGTTTGCATAAAGAAACCTTGAAGAATACAGGATTGCAATAACATACTATTTCTGTGACAGTTTCAATATTTAACAAGATAACCCCATCAAATCAATTTCATCTACATGTACAGTTTTATGCAAAAGTAACTTTAATTATTTTCAATTATTTTCTTGCAAATAAAGAGGAATAGGATGGCAAAAAAAATTTTTTAAATCAGAAGTGTGATGTTATTTCTCAGGTTCCCTATGGGCAGAACTGAAGCCCTACAAGAGACTCTTAACTGGCTCCTGTGACTTGAACAGAAAAAAGGCTTTAGGTACAAATGACATACTTCTTCTGATATTTCTGATATAGTTATCTATAACTGATATCTACTTCTGATATTTTTGAATAGGATTATGGAGTCTTTTATTGTAAACTTCCCAGCATCACTTTATATACAGTGAGATGGCATATCAATCTGATTAATAAAAACAAATTAAAACAAAGCTTGACAACCATACCTCAACTAAAAAGAAGTATCAAGGGCATCAAAGTACTGTGGTATGAGTTTCAAATCCCAGGTCAGTTCTCTTTTGGGAAAACAAAACAAAACAAAAACCAAACCCAAACCGCTGCCCAGAAGAGAAAGCACCCGGGAGTCACGATCGACAGAAGAGGAAATGGAATTAAAAGGTTACCACAATTTCATTCAAAGCCAATGAAGCCGAGAGCGATGCGGTGAGAAGTGGCTTTTGGCGACTAATTTGGGGGATACTGGACGGCCCCGCCCACGGGACAGCTGCAAGACCTCTTAATTTCGTCGGCATTTATTTGTTCCCTTCAAATAAACGAACTTCTCCCGCCACAAATAGTCATCACTGGCCTTTCGTCTCGGAGAGGAAACCAAGATCTCCAACCAGGAAAATTCTCTCTCTCTCTCTCTCTCTCTCTTTCTCCTCTGGGCCAAATACAAGCTTCCCTGCTTCCTTCCATCCCCTCAATTGCCTCCGCGCCCCCCTCCCCCCAAAACGTTTCGTGTCCGCCTCCACCTCCCGGATCCCACTTCGCTTCTCTTCTCTTGAGCGGCCGCTCGCCCCAAGGGAAGCCAGGCGCCCCCTTCCGTCCTTGGCCCACAGAAAGGGCGGAGGGCATAGCGAGCGGTCCACGTTTCCCCGCGCCCTCCCCCTCCCCGCCGAAGGATCTCCCCTCCCGTCCCTTGTCGGAGCGCAACAAGGCTTCCCGCAGACAGAGCGTGCCGGAGGGCAGTGCCACCTTTCTCACCTGCGCCTCCTGTCGGGCTGCGGCGGCTGCTCCCGGCGGCGCCCCCCCGCGGGCTCCCCCCGCGGCGGCGCCTCCCGCTCCTGCTCGCCCGTCGCCACCACCGCCGCCGCCGACGGCATCGAGCTGCCGCTCCCGGTACAGCGCCCAGAGCCCCACGTTGGGGAGGAAGACGAGGGCGGCCAGCGCCAGCCCCACCGCCTGCAGCAGCCGCTTCTGCTTCCGCCGCATCCGAGACGCCGCCTGCGAAAGGGGCTTGCCGCGAGCCCAACTTTCCTCCCGCGCTGAAGCCGATGACAGCGACGCTCGAGCCCTGGCGCGAGGCAAACCAGCCGCCCAGCTCAGCCCGTTCCCTCCGTTTGGCAAGGCACTTCCGCTCTGGGGGCGGGCACTCCCACTCCTACTTCGAGCGAGGAGGGTGGCCGCGCAAAGCCCCGCCCACACCTCGAGCTGGACCCTCGCTTGGTAAGCTCGTCGCGGGAGAGCGCCGCTGTCCGCTTTGTTTACCCCTATCGCCGGGCAAATGGTACGGGCCGCGCGGCTTTTTCTCTTGGGGGTAGCGAATGACCTGCCTGGCCCAAAGCAAGTAAAAGGGAGGAGAGGGGTGGTGGTGGATTTTTAAATTTCATTTTTAACCCTGGAAACGGTGGAGGCGGGTGAGCGAAGGCGGGTCGATTCTCCCCACGAAGGCACGAAGAAAGAGAGCGAAGGCAACCAAAGAGAAGGGCGCTAAGGAGAAGGGGGCGGGAAGGGGTCGCGTCTTATCCCTTGAGAAGAGGAATCGGGGAGGCGGTTTCTACTTTTACGGGGGGGGGGGGGGAGGAGGAGGAGGAGGAAGAAGAGGGTGGCTGCCTTAACGTGAATAACGTTGTTGGAGAAAGAATGAAATCCAGACTTGGATGCTAGAACCACAGGAAGGCGGTGAAATAAGTTGAATAAAGAAAAAAAAATCAGCAGAGCTTTTGTGTGTGGAATAAACCCATCTTTTCGATGTTAGCCCCTGATCAAACGCTGCGTCTTTTAAATATTCGCTGCAATTTCTCTCTTCTTCCCCATCCGGATTGTCTGGCTGCCAGGCTTCCTAGGTGCAGGTTTTCTTTTGCTTTAACTGCACTTGTATTTGAGGAATTACTGTAATAGCAGGAACTTTATTTTATTTTTATTTTTCTCCAGGTCAGCCTTCTCCCTTGGTCTGGACAAATCCTGGCAGTTTGCTTGGCAAGGTTTTTGGGAAATGGTTTGCCTTTGCCTCCTTCCTAGGGATGAGGGATAGTGCTTGCATCAAGGTCACCCAGTTGGCATTACAACTAGAAATTACAGTCTCTTGGTTTCTAAGTTGCTGCTCTAACCCTTTCCACCCTTCTGATTGTCCCCTAAGATATATAACTACTTTTCATTCCCACAAAACTGTTAATAAAAGAAAAGCCACTGACTTTGAAATTTAAAAAGATTTATAAAATAACCGGGGATAGGATAGCTTCAAGAACACACCCAGTGCTGATTTAGATTCCCAAAGCTAAGCAGTGTAAAAGTATGTAAAATACATGTTTGTGTAGCTGTCATACTGTTGATGTTGCACCAGTCTCTGCTGGATATATCTGCAGCACTTGACCATTTTGTCAAGCTAAACAAAATCAGATCTAGTTAGTACTTGAATGGAGAACACAAGGGAATTCTGGGATTGTAAATAAATAGAGAAATCAAAAAGATAATCCAGAAGAAGAGTATGGCAAGCTACTTCCATATAATTGCCAGTAAAATGCATTGATATGGCCATGTAGTCACTAATAGTCATGAAGCCATATAGTCATATCGTCACTAAGGGTTGAATTTAAGTCATGGCCATCTTTAACTATTAAATAGTTTAAAATTTTGATTTCTGGCATGGCTTCTGTATTAAGTCCTATGTAGAACAAACAACTGTTGTGAGTTCTGAAGTGATTTAGTTACTGGAACTCTCTGCCTACTTTTTTTTTTTGAAAAAAATCCAAATTAAGCATTTGTTAAACATTAAAATGAATGGCTGCATTGATCCATACAGACATTAGAACTTCTAAGTGGTAAATTTTAAAATTTGTTCTATAAACAGATAATTGAGAAGCATAACTTATAAATGAGGGTACTTTCAAATCTGCATTTTTCTCTTACTCTTAAATTCTGAGTGAATATGGTATGATGTGTAAGCTATGTTACAAATGTGCGGTGTCGTTTATTTACAGCAGAATACACAGCACAGCAGATAAAATTGGATATTCAAATTTTCTAAGGTTTTTGAAACAAATCTAACAGCTGATTTCAACTTTCAGTCTCAAAGCAGTGTGCAAGGCTACTTCATTACCCATTTTTCCAATAATGAGTTACATAATGATATAAGGCAGATCTGATATGAATAATTCATATTTGGTAACAGTAATGTAGTTGGCTGAAAGCAAATATTTTTCCCACAGAAATTGAGGAGGAAAGAATCTAGCTGTACCACAATGTATACTGATATTATTGGATGCATTTAATATGAACTGTGAAGCACCAATAAATAGTATTCTATCGTATGACAAAGATAATAAATATATAAGACATAATCAGCTTTCAGATGAATAAGATTGACAGTTCAATACTGTATATCTCCGAGGAGTAAATCCTATTAAACACAGTTCTGCTGCCTCTAAGTAGATAGACCTGATGTTGTACTATAATTTCTGTAAATTTTCCACAATTACTTTGCCATTAATTTATTATTGGTATCTGTAGCCTGTGAATGACCATAATTAATACTGATGTTAATTGACCAGCAAATCATTTAAATATATTTTACCGTATTGTGCACAATCAAAATAGGGCAGTGTGGCACAAGAATTTATAATAATTCATTTTCCTTTGTCCCTATTTGATTTGTTTCTTAATTTAAGAAGGAACCACCTACAATATATAATTGAGAAAAACCAGGCTGTGTAATAGTAATGTTAAAGCATTTTAAATAAATCTAAATGTCTTGCATTTAGAATGTCGACTGTATAGTACTTTTTATAATATTATGAAATTATATTTTTATTGGAAAATTTTTCTTTTTGCTTTCACTCTACTCATTATCAAGGGAAAAATATGCATGTACTATATGCAACTATCATGTAATCCACTAGGTGGCAAGCTTCCAGTAAATTCTGAATTAATCAACTCCAACTAAATTATCTAAAAACAACACTCAAATTGCAAAGGCCATTTACAGCACTCAAATTAGTATACCTGCAATTCACTTTAGTTAGGCTTTTGAGCTTATTGATTTTATTTCATCCAGAAAAAAAATGTCACTACTTCTTGGCAGGCTAAAGGGAAAGATAATCACAGATTAAGTCTCAGGATACTATAATTGAAGACTGTGTTGAGTTGAATTTGATTCCTGATCACTGTATATGATTTTTAGTTTTCCACAACATGGATAGGTTTGCATTGCTTTCTTCTCTTTATGTGTTTATGTGTGTGTTTTATTTCCCTCTGTATACTAGAGCATTGAGAGTATTCCTGGTAGTCTGTCATCCAAGTGCTAACCAGTTCCAACCCAGGTAGCCTTTTCAAGATAAGCCAAGATACCAACACTGTGGTGAAATGGATTGATTGGGTAGTGGTTATGCTTATTTTTTTGTATTGGGAGAATGATAAACCAATGGATCATCAAGCATACCAAACTAGATTTGATTTCACTCAAGGCACAAATTATCTGGCTCAGATTATTTATTAATCAATTATATTAAGTTTATAAATGTATTAATAAATACATACTTTGAACCTGGTCATTTGTGCCCTGAGTGATATCAAACCTGGTTTGATACGTTCAATGATCCATTGGTTTACCACTACCCACACATTCTATTTCAAATACATTATCTGAAGATTAATCTCTGTCAGACCTAAAACCAAGAATAACATGTGATTCTTCCAAGGTGAGTTCTTTATTGTTTCATGCCTGTAGACAAAATCTTGCCAGATTGAGCATTCCACTATTTGCTGCTACAATATAATCTGTGAACTATGGGGGGGGGGGGTGTTCACCTTCTTTCTCTCACACATAATATCTGGCCTAAGTTGCCTCTTACTCCATGGAATGCACCTCCTCCCTCCTGGGAATCCACCTCCTTAACTACATTCCATCACATCTCTAGAAAAGGCTGTAATGTTGGGAAAGAGGACAACAAGGTGGATAGATTCAGTTAGAGTGGTGGTGGCTGTACCATTAGAAAAGCTGAAAGACCAGGCTAGGGACAGATTCTTGAAGAAGATCTGTCCGTGTGGTTGCTAGGAGTTGAAAACAACTGGATGGCACATAAAAAAAAAAAACGTGGCAATGTATATGTAACCACTGTCTCAGCATGTTTTAAGAATCAAGCCAACAAACAGAATATTTGGGCCTAGTGTGTTATATAAACACATAACTGATTTATTAACCCAGGTATAGTGATTAATAAAACCAATTCATTTGATTTGTTTGTTTTCTTTTGAACATTTCTATATTAACCAGGAGAATAGAAAACAGTACTTTGACCCTTGGTGCATAATTTGTGCCCTTGTCAATTATACAACAATAGATTCGCATTTAATTTAAATTGTTGTAGAGGTTAATAATGAAACTATCAATAATTAACCACTAGAAGCTCCCTATAAGTGTTTTGCAAATGCTAATTTTTTTTTTCTTAAATCATTTTCCTTTTTATTTCTGTGACTCCTAGTTGTCTCTGATCTTCCTTTTTTTATTCAGTCCCAGATTACATTCTTTTCTCTGATACTATCATATTGTATGCTTGGTCTTCTTCCTCCTCCCCCCACCTTCATTCACATATAATATCCTAAACTACTACCTACTGATAGTCGTACTTGATCTCCTTAAGTCTGTTTCCACAGAGCCATTTCCTATCTATCATCTGTTTCTCTCTGTGTTTCACATGATTTCTATCATCTTTCTAGCACTGCACATATTTGCTTCTATCTCTCAGCCATTCCTCATTCCCTGTCCACAGTAGTATCTGCACTATCACAGAGCTTTGCATTACTATCTTGTTTCTTTCCTCCTTTCTCCTTTTCTCTGTTCCAAAGAATATTAAATTTTATTAAATTAAATGTGTGTGTGTTCCGAAAGAAAGAGGGGATGAGAGAATGGAATGGAGGAAGGGAACAGGAAAAAAACAAAATTGGGAATTGCAAACAAGATTAAAAAGCTATCAAAAAGAATATTTTCCCATTTTCTTTGGTACTGATACAGGTTTAAAATACAATATCCCTTTGAGTTATAATAAATCATAACACATAGTGACTTTACAATCATAAACAAATGTAATCATCAAATACTAAGGTTCAAGTTTCATTTCTTTCAGTTTCAAGCAACAAATCTGAAAATGGTTTCCAAATAGAAACAAAGACAAATTCTTTTCCAATCGAAGAGGTCAATTTTGCCATCTTCACCAAATCCATTATTTTCAGCATCCATTCTTCCATTGTGAGTCCTTCCATCTCAGCACATAAAAAAGCTATGCAATTGTCAACAAGGCTCTGTGTTGCTGTTTTTCCTCAATCTGCTTGTCTATCAAGCCTAAAATAAAAGCCTCTGGTTTCAACTGTACATTCAATTTCAAAATTCTCTACTTTAAAATGCATACCTAATTCCACTATTTCTTAGCTTTTTAATGTCCACCAGAGATTATAAAGAGTACCTTCTGATAGGTTATATTTCCAATATACATTAGATATATCCTTATACATCAAAGACAATTTACCAGAGGTTAAATATAAATGATTCATCATTTATCCCACATAGATCTTCAATAACAAAATGAGCTGCTCTCAGTCAGCAGACCTCATGTTATTAAGTCATGTCCTGAAACACAAATGTGTAATCTTAAAAGCCATAGGCACCTTGGATTGCAAAGTTGCTACAATGAAAGCATTTCTAATTTAAAGACTGTCCTTTTGGTTTATGCTTCTAGTGCTACCATTTTTCTGTGCGTGCAACTTGGCTTCAAAACAAGATAATATATTTTTACTTTACAAAATTATGTGACAGGAACAACATTTCAAAGTTACTTAATGTAGATGTTGTAGCTATTTTTGACACTTGCCTAAGATTTAGGAACTTCTGTTCTGACTTGAATAGTTAAGCGAGTCTCCTAGAAATTCATAACATCAGGATTTACGCTGTATGATTCTGGAATGCTTTCATATGAATAATGGAACCAGTTATACAAACCTTTGTACAGAAAATCTGCTAATTTGAGGACTGTTACCAGAAAAATACAGAATAAATTTCTCCAAAACATTGCTACATCACATAGGGTCTGTTTACTTGAGGGGATTGCATACTTTAATTGTAGAATGTGTTGCATATGGCTGCATGTGTTGTAAAATCAAATCTTCATTGCATTCAGTTTTAAAATGTACTAAATAATGATGTTTTAGTTTCATTCATGAATACATGTTAGTATATTCAGAACTTGACCTAAAATAATTTAGGATTGTGCTTTTATTTTGATGGAGGAAAAATGTGGAATAGATTTTAACAGATTAACAGAGTTGGAAGGGACCTTGTAGATATTTTAGTCCAACCCCCCACCCGAGCAGGAGACCCTACACACCATTTCTGACAAATGACAAATTTCTGCTTGATGAAGCTCCCATAACTTCTGAGGGCAAGCTGTTCCATTGGTTGATTTTTCTCACTGTCAGAAAATTTCTCATTATTAGGTTGAATTTCTCCTTGAACAGTTTCCATCTATTATTCCTTGTCTGGCATTCGGGTGCTTTAGAAAATAGCTTGACCTCCTCTTCTCTGTGGTAGACCCTCAAATATTGGAACATTGTTATCATGTCTCCCTTGGTCTTTTTCTTCACTAGCCTAGCCATGCTGAGTATTTGCAACCATTCATCGTATGTTTTAGCCAGTGGTAGGATTCAAATTTTTTTACTACCAGTTCTGTGGACATGGCTTGGTGGGTGTGGCAGGGGAAAGATACTGTAAAATCTCCAGTCAGAGATGGTATTTGCTGGTTCTCCAAACTACTCAAAATTTCCGCAACTGGTTTTCCAGAACTGATCAGAAACTGCTGAATACCACTTCTGGTTTTAGCCTCCAGTCCCCTAATCATCTTGGTTGCTCTTCTCTGCACTAGAGTCTCAACATCTTTTTTATAGCACGGGGACCAAAATACTGTAGTCGTATCTTGGAGGAATAATTAACTGTATTCTGAAAATTTTGCTGTTCCCAAAACTTAAAACAGATATTTAATTATTGCATGTGCTTTATTTCACATGCCATTTTCCTGAATGGAAACTAGCTGTCAATTTAATTTCATTCCAGGGAGCTCCACTTAACCATTAGTAAAATATTACAGGTTTCTTGGATTAGGATAATTTTTGCAAATTTTTTACTTCCAACTACATGTAACAGTTTCCCCCAAGACAGGTATTCCAAAACAACAACTAACTAAAACCTTGTTTTACTTTTAAGCAAAAGCCACTACAGAAATCATGGACACCAGCAGCAAACCTCTGTCCTTTAAATGTTACAGGTCCCCATCATCCTTAACCACTGGGCATATGAAATGCATCTGAAGGGAATCAAAATATTATCATCTGCCACACATTTTTTAAGGGCCCGTCACATAGGCCGACGGATGCAAAAAGTATGTAAAAACGACACAGCGGACGAGAAAATTTTCCATCCGTTGTTATCCGCTCTCAAAAGTGCCCCGAATTTGCATAAAGAGAGCGGACAACAATGGAAAGGAACGGACGGGGAGAGGATGTAGCCAGGATGTAAAGCGGATGGTCCACGGAAGCCTAGCGGATGGAAGTGAATGGCACATGCGCAGGGCTTCTGGGGGAGCACAGCGAAGCGGACGCGCAGCGGAAGGAACGGATACAGAGCGGATGCCGAGCAGATACAGCGGATGCATCACGGAAGCCTAGCGGATGCCTAGCGGATGCCTAGCAGATTCAAAGCGTTCACTGCGCATGCGGGGAGGATGCATTGCATCAGCCCTGCAGATATAAAAGAATGCAGCTCGCAAGCAGGTCACCATTCAGAGGAAAGACCTGCTGCCAGACACATCTCCAGCCAACAAACATGGGGAAGAAGAGGAAGCCTGTGCCATCTTCTGCCAGCCCTGGCAAGAAGGACAGGGCCACCATCCCACCCCGTGGCCCTGACTCTGCTTCTGCTGGGGCTTCTGCTGCTCGGGCTGACTCTTCTGGTGCTGGTGCTTCTGCTGGCGCTGCTCCTGGTGCTGGTGCTTCTGCTGGCGCTGCTCCTGGTGCTGGTGCTTCTGCTGG
>BLBF01000003.1:69353973-69372991 GCA_015471245.1 Laticauda colubrina
ACCCCCAGCCAATCAGAACACAGCCAACCCCCCTACCAATCAGAACACAGCCAAACCCCCACCCAATCAAGTCACACCCCCACTAGCAGTTAAAAGGAAGAAGCAGCTGCAAGCTCACATTACTCTGAGAAGCACAGAGCTGAAGAAACAAGCCTGAAGATGATGAATGAGACTTCATCGAAACGTTGCCTAGATACTTCCAATTCTACGCGGGAGAAAACCCGAATAACCAAAGATCCATATATATATATATATATATATATATATATATATATATATATATATATATATATATATACTGCACACTGCACTTTATTTATTTATCCAAGGCTCTTATTATGACTCTCTTCTCCAGCAGCTTCAAAGCCAAGCCTCAAGTGTTGAAATATTGATAAGAGTCCAGGAAAACACCTGTAATAATATTTTTCTGTGCTCTCCCTCCATCTTATCACATTAAAATGTCCTTGAGAAGGAGTGTTTATACATTTCTCCCCAATTCAAATAAAGTACTTTCAAGCCTCTAGTTGGCAGTGTTGCAAGGTCTCTTAATACTTTTTCCCCCCTCAGCCAGAAAAAAGAGTAATGTATACAAAACTCAGAAGAAACAAAGGGGGCCTCTATTCTAAAGAAAATTAAAAAATCAAAAGAAGCATAAAAATATATATAAGAAAAAATTCAATCTGGTTACCTACAAAGTCACATTAAAGTCCTCAGAAAAGAGAAAAAAAAATAGTAAGGAAAGAATCCAAGCCTCAATTTGACATCACTTAAAAGACACCGCTCAACCAGATTCCAGTCAGACAAAAATAAAGCCACAGGTTTCTTCTTTGTTCAGGATATCCTTTCAGGTCTCAGCCAATTTGCAATACAAAAGAAGTTTCTCACCCAGCCGACACACCCTCTCTCCAGCCACTTTCTTTTCGGAGCTGTCCCGACTTCAGCAGCTTTGGAGGCTGCCTTTCCACCGCCAGCAAAAGGGCTTCTCCCGGATCAAACCAGAGATTTGCGATATCTCTGGGATCCTGGGACTGTGCCCTTCACAATCCCCGTCTCTACGGGACGGTTTAGGTCCGTTAGGACCGACCAGGGGTGAAAATATCAGCTGAGATCTCAGAGCCCCGAGATCTCAGCTGTAGCACTGAGACGAAGCTCCGCCTACTCCTTCCTCTTTTCTGTAAATCTTGAGCCTAGTTCTGTCCTTTGCATTAGCTAATGCATATGATGACTTCTATAGTAAGTAAAAATTGCAGCTGCAAAGACTTGGAATCATCTGTTCAAAAGAATTAATCACTGGGTGATTAATTTAGAAAATGGAGCAGATGACACTTTGGATTATCAATCAATCAATCAATCAATTAACATAAGTATTTGCATCTTCTGGCAAACTGATCTCTATGGTTTGTTTTGGTTTAGATATTGATTGATATATTTTGCATTACTTGTACTAGATTTGTATACTTTCATTGCTTGTTCTATATGTATATACAGATGGGTGTGCCAAATGGGTTACTCAGCTATGTTAGCAGTACAGCTTCCTAAAAAAGGAAATAAAAGAAGTTGCAGAATGTATATTCTATAAATTATATTCTATAAATAAGCAATAGAATATGTGCATATGAGACCATCAGATTGAGGAAGATTTATATGAGCCAGAGGTCTTAAATTGTCATGAGGACCATAGGAGACTAGCTCCTTGGCCAAAGAGTTCAAAGACTATCCAACTCTCCAATTCAAGAATGAAGAAAAGGAAGAATCTGAATGCACTTTTAGTCAGCAATCAGAACCGAGCGAGAGAGATGGCCGGTAACAATGTGCCACCCACACCATTCAACCCTGATGAGGAGGATTGGGAGTCGTCTATCGATCGCTTTATAATGTTTTTAGAAAGCAACGAACTGCAGGAGATATCTGTCCAGAGGAAGAGGGCTGTCTTCCTCACACACTGCGGACTGGCTGTTTTTAAAATGGCAAAGGCACTAGCCAAACCAAGAGACGTTAAACAGATGAATGTTGAACGGAATGCTCCAAGCACATTACGCACCTGTGCTCTCCAATTTGATAAAAAGGCACGAATTCTACAAAAGAGACCAAAAAGAAGATGAGACTGTTAGAGATTTTGTAACAGCCGTGAGACACATTGGAGGAGTCTGCGAGTTCCAGAACATGGATGAGGCCACAAGGGACCATGTGGTCCTCGGGTTGAGGGATGCTACACTCCAGAGTAAGCTGCGAAATAGACCAAAATCACTGTGGCTGAGGCCATCGCAGAAGCCACTGCTCCGAAGCAGCAAAAAATCCGCAGCCACTATGTGCCAGATGAACTCAATTCCAGATCTGCCGAATCAACCCAGAGAAAAGAAAGTGGAGGGAAGCAAGAAACAGCCCACAGCAACCGCCCACTATGAAGATCTTGACTCCCCAAGCAACACTGATGACGACAATGAAGATATCCATAGACTCCAGTCAGACAAAAAATGGCGGGAAAAAAGAAGCAGGCGAGAATTCCAGTGTGCTGGATGCGGAGACAACCACCCATGATCTGAATACAGGTTCCTTGACGCAATCTGCAAAGCTTGGAACAAACGTGGGCACATCGAAAGGGTCTGCCGAAACAAAAAGAGCTATAGTCCTAAAAGGCACGGCAGCAACCCTCCCCCCCCAAGAAATGAAGAGAGACAAGCCGGAAGCAGATGGAACCGAGATAGTAGAAATAAAAGAACAAGCGACAGAGAGGAAACGCACCAGATGGTAACAATCGGAAATGCCAGGGCAGCAAATGTAAAAAAGGTCCAGATAGAGGTGAACATCGAAGGGAAGCCCTGTGAGATGGAAGTCAACTCCGGATCCTTTTTGTCCATGGTATCTTGGAACACCATCCGATGCCTGACGCCTGTAACATCAAACAAAAAGAACTTGAAAAACAAAAGCTGATTTTAAAGGACTACCAGGGAAATCAAATCCTGGTAGTGGGCCTTGGGCATTTCTTCATCAAGTTTAAAAATCATGCCGAAATTCGTTTAGCCTAGACCCGAAAATAGCACCCATCCGGCTCAAAGCCAGATGTGTCCCTTTTGCCTTAAAACCAAAAATTAACGAACAACTAAACAAACTAATAGCACAAGGAGTGTTAGAGTCAATCGACCATGCCAGGTGGGAAACACCCATCGTGACTCCTGTCAAACCAGATGGGTCAGTACGCATCTGTGGAGACTATAAGGCAACCCTAAATCATGCACTTCAACAAAGCGCATACCCAGTACTGGTAGTGCAACACTTATTGCACTCCCTAGGGGGCGAAATTTTTTTTGCGAAGCTTGATCTCGCAAAAACATACCAACAGCTACCCATTGACTCCACAACCGCAGAGGCACAGACTATAGTGACACACAGAGAGGCATTCAAGTGCAACCGACTTCAATTCAGCGTTAGCATTGCCCCAGGCATTTTCCAAAGCCTCATGGAGCGCCTTCTAAATGGAATCAAAGGAGTTGTCCCTTATTTTGATGACGTTCTAGTGTCAGCAAAAAACGCTAACCAACTAGAGAGTAGATTAAAAGAAATTTTAAGAAGATTCAGAGACGCAGGCCTTAAAGTAAAGCGAGAAAAATGTAAACTAGCCACCAACCAGGTCGAATTTCTAGGCTATCTCATAGATGAGCAAGGGATACACCCCACCGAAAAAAAGATAAAGGCAATCAAAGATGCACCTAGACCTAGGAACAAAACTGACTTGCAAGCATTCCTAGGTCTCATAAATTTCTACAATGTGTTCCTGCCCTAAAAAGCAACCATAGCAGAACCCTTACATCTGTTGTTAGACAAAAAAACTATCTGGAAACGGGGCCACCGGGAACAAGCAACATTTCAAAATATCAAGGATTTATTAACGTCTAACACCGTTTTGATCCAGTATAGCAATACCCTGCCTTTGACGGTCACCTGTGATGCATCTTCTTTTGGAATCAGCGCCATTCTGAGCCACAAGCTAGCAGACGGCAGAGAGGCACCGATCGCCTTCTATTCAAAAACACTGTCTAAATCGGAGAGAAATTACAGCCAACTTGACCGAGAAGCGCTCGCAATCATAGCCGGAGTCAAAAGATTCCACTAGTACCTTTATGGTAGAACTTTTTCAATCATCACTGACCACAGACCCCTGCTAGGAATTCTGGCAGGAAACAAACCGACCCCGAACATTCTATGACGAGGTGGTCTGAATTCCTTGCTGCATGCAATAAAACACGCTGACTCATCGCCCAGGGAAGACCCATGCATTGAGCCGTTCCCTGCTACCCATCACAGAAGACAACCCAGCTCCCACCATCTCCATCTTCCAAATCGAGTCCTGGCCGAACCTACCACTAACTGTAGCAGACGTCGCTAAAGCCACCGTGAAAGACCCGCTGACAGCTTGCATTCTACATTGGGTAGGTAAGGACTGGCTGGACGAAAACAAAACTGAGACTTTTAAACCGTTTTGCACCCGGCTGAACTGTCTATTGAAAAAGGCTGTATTTTGTGGGGTGACAGGGTGGTAATCCCCAAAAAATTACAGGAAGAAGTGCTGTGCATGTTGCACAAGGGGCACCCGGGCATAGTAAAGATGAAAGCCCTGGCCAGGAGTTACGTCTGGTGGCCAGGGCTGGACAAAGACATTGAACGTTGGGTGGCTACATGCCATGACTGCCAAAAATTGAGGCCTACCCCCCCCACTGGCACCAGTCATGGAATGGGAAATTCTCAGAGGCCCATGGTCGAGACTGCATATTGACTTTGCTGGGCCAACTAAAGGGAACACCTATTTGGTTATCGTGGACACCTACTCGAACTGGTTGGAAGTCATACTTATGGCATCCACTACCACCAAGGCAGTCATGAAACAGTTAAACAAACTTTTTGCCACGCATGGGCTACCTGATGTTATCGTATCGGACAATGGGCCCCAGTTTACCGCTTTGGCATTTGAGCAGTACTTGGCTGCACAGGGCATCCAACATGCCCTGACAGCGCTGGCCCATCCAGCTGCTAATGGATGGGCTGAACGCATGGTTCGGTATACTAAGGAGGGCCTTGAAAAAATGGACACGGGGGACGTGCAAAAAAAGCTTAACAGATTGTTAACCATGCAACACATAACCCCTAGCACAACCACCAACAAGAGCCCAGCAGAACTCCTCATGGGTAGGAAATTGCGCTCCTACCTAGATAGACTGCACCCCACATATACCTGGGACAAACCCCCTGACTCCTCCAGCAAGTATCGCTCATTTGAAATAGGCGATTGGGTGTACGCTAAAAACCTTACCGGGGACCCGTTATGGCTTCATCCACATCACCCAAATCACAGGCCCCTGGTCTTAATGACTTGTGCTGGATGACGGGAGAGCATGGAAGCGGCACATCGACCAGCTTCTCTCTTGCACACTAGAACACAACACTATACCATCACCACAAATAAATGAACCAAAAACAACCGAGGGGGGGGGACACAAAATAACAAAAAAAGGGAAGATGAACCTCCAATAACATGACAACAAACACTTCACAAAGACATCCAAACAAAACAAAAAGAGCACTCCAAAGAAGAAGTCCAGGAGCAGGAGAACGAGGCAAGGCCTTCATGGAAGTAGACAGCCAGGCCAGCCCAACCAACCTGGAAGAACCAGGGGGGAGTGGCAGAGCTACCTCAACCAGCCCGAGAAACTCAGGCGGGAGCGGCAAGGCTGACTCACCCTTCCAGGAGGTTCCTTGGAGAAGAAACAGAGAAAGTGATCCTGTCTGAACCATTTGAGGACCACGCTGAAACTGCGCTGCGCAGGTCAACTAGGACCCGAAAAAGCCCCACCTACCTGTGTGACTACGTAACGCACGTTGGATGAAACCAACGTGGGGGAGAGGTGTTGTATATAGAACTTGGTAGACTCCAAAAACCTTAAACTGATTGGCTGAGAAGGCCATTTTCGGATTGGTTACTTAGGAACCATTCTGATTGGCCCGCTGGACGGCGGGAAGACTTAAACTACTGTCATTGGCCACAAGCCACAAGCAAGCTGCTATAAGAAGGGCTACTGCAGCTTGGGCTGTTGTTCCGTTACTAGTTGCTTTACTTGTTAATAAAAGAGCTGTTTGTGGGAACCCGGTCTCGCACACCTTATTTCCGAACAGAACAGATTTTTTTCAGCATTATATCAAGAATGATATACTCTATGAAATGCCTAAATCCTGCTTTTCTGTTCCATTTCTCCTGCTGACAGTAAAGATAAATCTTTCTTCAGCCTTGTTTGCTTTCTCTTCTTTTATACCTTGCGAAACATGCATGATTGCTTGCATGCTTGTTCATTGACTTCCCAGGGACGGAGAACATTTACATTCTCCAAATGGTTTGAGATTCTAGTTTCCTCAGTCTTACCCAGCATGACCCACAAACTAGTGGTGATGGGAGATGTTGTTCAACAAGATTTCTTTTTTGTCAACTGGGTCCCCTGCCAATTTTATTTATCAAATTTATATGGCTGCCCAATTCTGAGTAGCATACAATAACCTTAAAAATGAAGAAATCAAAACAAATTTTAGTTACAAAGGTAACAACAGCCATTAATAAGTGATCAGGGACCAGCCACCCAGCTTGTAACTGCAACTCTAGAGGGTGACCACAGGAAAAAGTCAGTGGAAGAAAGACAACCGGTTAATAATAAGTAATAACATAATAATGTGAGAGTAACTTAAAGATACCTAAAGGCAGGTTAGCTTACACCAGAGAAACATAGAATCAATTGTTCCATTTGAAGGGGTAAAAGTATATTTCCAAGTGGGAAATCCAGTCATCTTGGCCCTGAAACTCAAGGAATCAGCCAAGATTGTAAGGTATTTCTAAAGGTCAACAAGGCCAGGAAACATCTGTATATGTTGGGAGTTGGGGGAAAGGTGACAATATCATTCCAGACAGCAGGCACATAATCTTACATCTAAAGTTGAGGCTGACACACAATTTTTCAATTTGATTCCATGGCAACTAGAAATGCTTGATAGAGCAGAAAGGCAAGGAATAAAGCAAAACAAAGTACTTTTAGTTCCACTCCAACAGGTCCATGATCAGCACTTTGACACTGAATTCTAATCATAAATTAATCATCTGTATATTTCAAAATATAAACGTCTGTGTCTTATGAACAGGTGAGGGTTAGAGGTATTTAGTATATATCTAAATTTGAAACTCATCTAAAGACTTGGAAAAGTTATCAGGATTAATAAGCTTAAATTACAGCTCTGAGTTTTAATTCACTAACCAGTGGCTTCTGTAACAAGCCATGATATGTCACAACATCACAATATGGTGTGATGCAATAAATTATGCATATGAAGCAATAACATGGTCTTGTAATAAATATGCAAGTTGCATAATCTGTATCATGATGTTGCATGTGTCATTATTTGCCTTCTCTTGTGCACTTGTGCATGCTCATATTCCCAGCTGCATATTAGGCACAGGTCGAATTTCATTGAAAACTGGATAGGTCTAACAAAGCAAAAGTTCTGATAGATGATAAAACTATCAAAAACTTTTAACAGACTTTTTATACTTATCTATATTAACTGCTTTTTGTGGAAAAATAATGGTTTCTTACTGTTTTTGAGCCAAGCAAAATTTTGAGCTAAGTTGGTAAGCTATGAATTAGAAATAAACTATTTTTTAAAGTGATGAATTTATAGCTTCAACTATAAATAACAGCGATAGAAAGTTAAGGCAAAAAAAAGACTTTACACTTTCTGTCTTCCAATGGAAAAACAATAAATGTGTCCATAAAAAAAAAATTACAGTAAAATTTACACACAAATACCTGCTTCAACACAGCAGCCACCAGCTGTGCCAATTCTCAGTTAACTACTGGGTTCTTTTTGTGATTGTCAATGTCTAAATGTCTAAAAATGTTTCCTTCTTATATAGAATGTATGACAGAACTAAGGCTCTGCACTAAAACTGAAATGGTTGGATACCCAAAACTATACATTCTCTTACTCTCCTTTCTTTCAGAAAGATGGTTCCTAGTGTTACAAATCTAAAGATAATGTCCAACAATTATATCTTTCTGTCATTAATTATTTTTGTAGGAGGATAAAGACAAAGTGATGGAATGAACACATAGATTTTAACAATATCTAGGAACCCTTATAAAAATTCAGATGTACAGAAGGTTCTTTCAAACTTACAGCACCTAAAACTTCCTTCTTTCAGTAATTATTTAATTATCTCATCTTTTCTTCCATTAATCTTTTTCTTTCAAAAAGAATAATGGAAAACAAGTGGTAAGAAAAGTCAGAAGTTATACATGAAAGAGGACTATGTTTGAACCTTTGAACCAGTTGTGGATGAGTCAGAACAATTTACACAAAAATCTTGCTTGGAAATACATTAGAAATAGGAGAAAGATGTGTTGGATATGTTTGCCACCTTGAGTTATTGTTAAAAATGATAAAGATGGGATATAAATAAATATAAATAAATAAATAAAAACACAGCACAAGGTTTGTTGTAAAATAGTGTTTTTCAAACATGACAAATTTAAGATGTTGGGACTTCAACTCCCTGAATATGTATAGTATGTTGGGATTTGAATGCATTTTAAAGTTTCCAAGTTTGAGAAACACTGTTATCAAGCAACATCTCCAAGTACTTTTGTTTTTTACTTTCACCCGTTTCATTGTGTCACACATGGTACTCATATTACATGGAATATGACACATATTACATGGAAGAGGGCTGTGAAAATATTTACAGACCCCTCACATCCCAGATATAAACTGTTTCAACTCCCCTCAAAACGATGCTATAGAGCACTGCAGAACAACTAGACACAAGAACAGTTTTTCCCCCGAAAGCTATCACTCTGCGAAACAATTCCCTCAACCTGTTCAACTATTTACAAAGTGTACACCTTACGATTTATATTGACTGTTTCCTGGTATGATTTGATTGTTGATTGTACCCTAGTACTATCATTAAGTGTTGTACGTTATGATTCTTGATTCTTAACTAATGTACCTTTTCTTTATGTATACTGAGAGTATTTGCACCAAGACAAATTCCTTGTGTGTCCAGTCACACTTGGCCAATAAAGTATTCTACTCTACACATTGTGGTAGTTTTTTTGGTATTTACTTAGTGCGTTGTTTGAATATAACCCTAGTGGCTTCTAAACCAAATTTTATTATTTAGTATAATGTGAAAATGGAGCAAATCATCATTTATTTGATAAATCATAGTTAAACGTGGCTTAGCATAATATGTGACTATAAACACTGATTGAGTTCATATAAAGCCATGGTTGATTAAATTAGGCTTTAATCATTGATTAAATCAGGAGGGGAGCACAAAAAGAAAAATACAGACATTCATTATGGTTTGAACCAAAGTAGCAATAGCACTTAGATTTATACACCATTTTACAGTGCTTTACAGCCCTCTCTAAGCAGTTTGCAGAGTCAGCATCTTACCCCCAACAATCTTGGATCCTCATTTTACCCATGTAGGAAGGATGGAAGGCTGAGTCAACTTGAGCCTGGTGAAATTTGAACTGCCAAATTGCAGCCAGGCAGCAGGCAGCAGAAGTAGCCTGCAGTACTGCACTCTAACTACTGTGCCATCTAGCAACCTGGGAGAAAGGACATGCATGCAATAGCCTAAAGTGGCCAACAGGTTTTCTGCATGACAAGATTTGTGCCTAGAGAGGAGAGAAAATACGACCTTAAAACCTAAACAAGTAAACATGAGTTTAAACTGGGATGAAATATAAGCAACTACCTTGGGGACATGTCCTTTAAAAATGGTTAGAACTTATTCCACAGTTCATGGAACAGAAAGATGAGCACTGAAAAAATATACAGATTATGAAAATAGTTACTCTCATAATTCTCTCCAGATACAGTAGCAAAACTGGGTTGCTTTTAAAAGTTATGCTGACTTCCAGTTTAAAGTGTTCTAAGCATTTTAACTGAAAAGAAATACTCCTTAATGAGCTACGGTGGCAGAAGATCCAGCTATAAACAAATTTTATCTCCTACCCCTCCTCTTATTTTTAAAGCAAGGCATGAAGTCTCTGGTGGCCTAAAACTTTGCAGTGATCAATTTAGGGCAAGCGTGGAAATACTGGTGAGAAGAAATATTGATATTTTTTTCTTGCTAGGATTGGAGAAAAAATAAAAGGTATACCTACTATCTTCTCTCATCATAGAAAACGGGTGGGCAATGTATAAATCCTTGGGCTTGAGTGCTGAATATCTTGTAAAGCAGATGGAAGTTTACAGAACATCCAAACAAAATGAAGCACTATTTTTTAAGAAACAGAACAAACTTTGATATAGCCCAAGGACTAATCAATAAAATAAAGTGAAAGAAACAGAACAAGAAGATGGGAAAGGACTAGATATATGGCTGCTATAGATGCTGGAAGCTCCTTTTAATCTTGAAGAGATTATAGATTTCCCTGTTAGAAGGTGAATTTTGTATGGAATAAGGAGAAGCATCCCTTTGAACAACTTCTACATAAAGCTGATTTGGTACTATCAGTGGTGGTATTTGACCGATTCTACCCAGTTCTGGAGAGCTGGTAGTGACGATGAGCAGTGGAGACAGAACCAGTTCTCTCCATTGCTCTGTGTTTGGCCCACCTGCCCACCTGGGCTCCCATTCTCACTTTTATGGCCAGAATTCAAAGTGCAGCTGCTTTGCATGGCGCAAAATAGGGCCGTGTGGCAACTGCTGCAGCAACCAGCATTGTGCAGGCTTGCAGGAGGCAAGTTAGAATGTCTCTGTGCCTGTGCAAATGCCTCTGCGCCTGTGCAAAGTGGGTGTTTGGCACATGTGTGCACGCAAAGTGCATACATACAATGCAAAGTATGGCCACCAAGCCATGCCCACCGAAGTGGTGGCAACTTTATTTGAATACCACCACTGGATCCTATGTGTTGTGTTTTTAGTATAACTGAAGTTTTCACTCATCTGCGGAGTCAGGGATGTGGGTCTTCAACGGAGGTTATTAGCAAAGCCCAACTTCACCCTGAAGATAGCACTAGATGAAGCCAGAGCCACTGAGACTTCAATCAAAGCAATGGCAACAATTCAAGAAGACAAAAGCCCAAATAACAAGCATCATGGCAACACAGCCCAACAAGATCACAACAAACTGGAAGAGTCAATAGATGAAGAAAAAGATGTCTCCTGAATCAAAAGTAACAGGAAATTTATGAAAACTGAAGAAGGGCAGTCTGCATGAGCTGGTTGTGGCGGGAATCATTCAAGAGCAAATTGCAGATTCAAGGAAGCCATATGTCAGCATTGTGATTGAAAAGGCCATTTAGCGAGAGTATGCAGAGCCAGCCAGCTGGCACCCCACAGAAACAACCCATCCAATACACTGAGAGGGTACAAAGCCAAACAAGCATGGAAACCGCGGAAAAAAGAAAACCAACATTCCAAGTCAGCTGTGACATTCCAGACAACCATTGGGAAAATCAGCTCAACACAAACAAGAAAAATCAACATCACCATTGAAGGAACACTATGTGATATGGAAGTGGACACTGGATCCTCTCTATCAATAGTTTTGTGGGCCACAACGAGGAAGATAAAGCCCAGCATCTCCAAAAATAAATTGCAATAGCAGAGAATTTATTTTACATTATATATAATATTATATAAAATATTATATTATTTTATATTTTATATTAGAACAACTATCAAAGGAATCATATTCCTGTCATGGAGATGGGAACATTTCAAGTAACATTTAAACAGTTTAAGGGCCCCTGAGTCTGACGATAGTCAAAGGCAAATTACCCAGCCTCCTTGGACTAGACTGGTTTGACGCATTGGGGTTGGAGGTGACTGACATGCATGCAATACCAGATGACAGCATTGAAGAACTGATCCAGGCATTTGAGGACATCTTTGATGACAATTTGGGCAAGTATGTGGGGACCCCTGTTTCATTTAACCTTGACACCCCCAGGTTGCCCCAATCTGACTCAAACTGCATAGGGTACCATTTGCGCTATTAAAAATAGACAAACAGCTCGACAAATTAATCGCACAAGGGATATTAGAACCGGTACACCATGCAAAATGGGAAATCCCTATTGTCACCCCATAAAGGTAGATTAATCAGTTGGCATCTACGCAGATTACAAGTGTACCCTAAATAAGACCCTTCAACAAAATGCTTATCCTGTCCCCATAATGCAGCACTTATTGCAGTTACTGGGGAAAAATAAAATTTTTGCCAACTGGCACTCCCAGTTGATGACACCATGGTTGAGGTGCAAACCATTGTAACTCGTAGGGGTGCCTTTAAATTCAGTTTCAATTCAGCATCAATGTAGCTCGAGACATCTTTCAAAGCCTCATGGAGCGCCTCCTACTGGGAATTCAGGGAGTCATCCCATATTTTGATGAAGTTTTAAAAACAGCAAAAAATAAAAACAAATTGCTAACCAGGCTAAGGGAAGTAAAAACTAAATTCCAAGAATCAGGATTAAAAGTTAAGTGAGAAAAATGCAAATTCAGAGTCCCCAAGGTTGATTTTTTAGGATACCTGATAGATGACTCAGGGATCAACCCCAACCACAGAAAAAAAATAAGACTATTCAGGAACCACCTACTCCAAAAAAATCAAACTGAGCTACAAGCATTTTTAGGTCTCCTTGATTTTTACAGTATTTTTCTCCCTAGAAAAGCCACTATAATGAAACCCTTACACAAACTCCTGGGAAAACAGGTTAAATGGATTTGGGGAAAATGGGAGGCCGCCTCTTTCATGGCTGTCAAAAACTGTTGTCCTCAGACAGTGTCCTAATCCAATACTCAGAAACTTTGCCTGTCACCCTCAATTGCCTCCCCTTTTCGGATCGGGGCTGTCCTAAGCCACTGCATGCCTAATGGCATTGAGGCCCATATAGTGTTTTACTCAAGGACTCTCTTGGGGGCAGAAAGAAACTACAGCCAATTAGATAAGGAGGCATTGGCCACAATAGCTGGCATTAAAATATTCCATGAATATTTGTATGGCAGACACTTTCAACTCATTACTGATCACAAACCACTACTAGGACAACTCATCGGAGACCAACTCACTCCGACTATTCTATCCCCCCAACTCACGAGATGGACAATGTTTCTAGCTGCCTATAATTATAAGCT
Source organism: Laticauda colubrina (assembly GCA_015471245.1). Taxonomy (NCBI): domain Eukaryota; kingdom Metazoa; phylum Chordata; class Lepidosauria; order Squamata; family Elapidae; genus Laticauda; species Laticauda colubrina. Next base: position 69,367,166 of record BLBF01000003.1, read on the forward strand.
GATCTACCACCCAGAAAAACCTCTGGGACATGCAGACGCACTCAGCCACTGTCCATGGTTGTAAACAGCACAAGACCCAGCACTGGCAGCAGCCATACTCCTCATTGAGGAATTACCCAGCCCGATCTCTGTGATAGAAATCGCTTGTTTTTCAGCAAAGGACAAAGCCTTAGGGCAAATACTGAGTTGAGTTGACAGGGGATGGCCTAATGGGCCAGTATCTGGGGAATTGAAACTGTTCTATAACCGACAACATGAATTATCGGCAATCAAGGGGTGTTTGTTATGGGGAGAGCATGTTATCGTTCCACCAAAATTACAGAAACAAATTTTAGAATTATTGCATAAGGGTCATCCAGGAATAATTAAGATGAAAATGTTAGCTGGAAGTTATGTATGGTGGCCTAATATAGATAAAGAAATCACAGAATAGGGAGGAACCTGTAAGAACTGTCAAGAATCAAGGCCCGCACCTCCAGCAGTGCAACCCCAGGAATGGGAATCCCCGAAATCCCCATGGGCTAGGATTCATATAGACTTTGGGGGACCATTCCACGGGCAAACCTTTATGATAGCTGTGGACATGTATTCCAAATGGCTAGAAATTATATTGATGCACTCACAACAACTGAGGCCACAATTAAAATCCTAAGGAAACTTTGCAACGCATAGCCTACCGAATGTCCTAATCTCCGATAATGGGCCCCAATTTACCTCCACCCAATTTGAGATGTTCCTAGCGGACTTGGGCATTTGTCATGCACGAACAACACCATTTTACCCCTTGGCGAACGGCCAAGCAGAGAGAATAATGAGAACCATGAAAGAGATGTCAGCAAGAATGGGGCCGGGAGACTGGCAAATGCGTATAGACACTTTTCTATTAATACAACATGTCACACCCAATGCAACCACACATAAAAGCCCCTCTGAGTTATTGATGGGGAGAAAACTACAAACTAGGCTAGATAGACTGCACCTCAACTACTCCAACGAGAAACCTCCTGACTCCACCAGCAGAGTCAGCAATTCAAAATAGGGGATGGAGTGTATGCACAAAATTACATGGAAGGTCCCCTCTGGATCCTGGGACAAATAGTAGCTATCACAAGCCCTAGATCTTACAAAGTGGAATTAGAGGACAAATGGCCACAAATGGTGGAGACATATCAACCAATTAAGGGGGAGAATAGGGAAACCCTACACAAAAAACAACCTTCCAATAGAGAATAATAAATTCCTCAAATTCCCATTACAGCGGACTCAAACCCAGAGAATCCACAGCCACACATATCTTGGGAAGCTGGAAACCGGCAGCAGGGCAACTGCAGATTCAACTGCGGAAGTAAACACACCCCATGGGGAGTTCCAGCAGGTTCCAGAAGTGGAACAAGAAGCAACAACAGACCCAATAAGTCTGACCGCTGCCTCACTCCCAAATGATTTGTTCAGGTCAGAGTGGATGAGTACAAGCCCCACCTACTTGCACAACTATGTGAAGTGATATCATTGTTCATTGGTCACAGTTCAAAATAAGAAGGGAGGGGTGTTGTGTTTTTAGTATAACTGAAGTTTTCACTCAGGTCCACAGTGTAGGCGGGAAAATCTCTTGAATGTGATTGGCTGGCTCATCTGATAGCCCCCTATAAAAGGGGAAATGTCAGATGGGTTAACTGAATAAACAAGTTGGACTGTTACCTTCGGCTGCATGTCTTCCTTCACCTACTACAGGACACCATGTTATTGTCCAGAAATGGGCAGAGCAGTGAGAATTTTTCAGGACAAAGTCATAATATTAGCAGGTAACCCAGAAATGAGAGACATAATCAGTGCAGGATTGTGAGAAAACCTCTGACCCCAAAAATAAAAATGGTGCAGGCAGATGATAAGGTTTCTGTGCATTGTGAGGATATTCTGAGATGGTGATGTTAGCAGCTCCAGACATAATGTACACATGGTGAACAATACTGGGAAAATCAGACTGATTTGCAGAAATGTTAGTGAACAAGCAATATATTCATTTCCAATTGAATTTTGAGGCTACGTGCTGGATGTTACCACAGACATCCATTCTTCTCTTCTGGGACTCCTATTACTCCATGATGCCAGGTACAGAATTTTTACTGTACTATATAATGAAAATTCTCAAAAAAAAAAAAAAAAGGGATAAGTGCAGAATTAAAATTTACATCTTGAAGGAGCATAAATACTATCAGTTTTATATTTGTGGAAAAAGTGAGGCCCTTAGACCTCTGCTGGGAAGCAGAGCAATGCAAGCTATGAAACTGATTGTAGTGAACTATTGTAATATGTTACATGCACAACCTACCAAGGCAATAAAACAGCATTGCAAAACCAATCCGATAGTTGACCACTTGATAAACTTAGTACCTCAAAAGCAATTATCCACATCAAATATTTATCAAATAATTATTTATTAGTAAACTGATGAACTGCTCATTTTGCCAAGGCAACTCTCAATAAATAAGATTACATACTGCATCATCAATCGGTTGCCCAGTGAGTAGGAAATGACCAGTTTATAAGCTAAAGGTATAATTGCACCAGAGAGCATCAGCATCAGGTTCTTAATCCATACCATGTCAATATCCATTGGTGCAATTATATCTTTGGCTTATAAGATTTGGCTTATAAACACACAGTATAGTTATGGGGCTACCTGGAAAATGGATATAAAGCTGTAACAATCTGGGATTTTTTTTTTCAAGGAAAAGGAAATTTGACACGGAAACATCAGAGGTAGATTCTCAATCAGATCTCTATGACAGGGGTTCTGTCAAGGTTCCAAATAACAGACCCAGTGCAATCAAAACTGATGCCTGGAGGTTCCTCAAAGTAAGAATTTCTTAGGAATGTCATATTGTCACAGCTGGTGAAAACCCAACTCTGAGATACCCAAGGTTTTCCCCACCCAAACTAAAACCCAAAGTCCTTGCCGCCAGGTCCCTTGTCCATCTTATGGTCCAATCAGGTCCCAGTCCCAGTTCAGTTGGATTCAGTCCATGCCTTCCCAGCACCTGTGAGAACAATCTTGCTTCCCAGGTGAAAGAATTTTATTATGGCTACACAACCCCAGCTATCTCTATTTCCCCCTCCCATTTCTACAGCTTCAACTGGCCTGGTTGAGCTAGCCTTGAAAATGCTCCATCTGGGCTGACAAGTTCTTTTGCCATGGGTGGAACTTCTGAAGTAGGATTTGGACAGTTGATAATCCAGATATATAATTGCACTAATGGACATTGACATGGTATGGATTAGGAGTCTGGTGCTGGGGTCCATTGTTGCAATTATACCTTTAGCTTATAAACTGGCCATTTCTTACCCATTGATGATACAGTATGTAATCTTAACTCAATATTTATTAAGAGTTGCCTTTGCAAGATGAACAGCTTATTAGTTTACTAATACACAATTATTTGATCAATATTTGATGTGGATAATTGGCTTTCACATATTAATTGGATAATGAGCCAACTATTGGATCAGTCTTGCAATGCCATTTCATTTGTCTTGGTAGGTTATGCATGCAATCATAAAACCAGCCTAGCACTCAAGGTATTTCTCCATAAATTATATCAAGAACTGGGAAACAATTCAGACATAAAAATAATTGCTCATGACCTCCTTATTGCTGGGGAAAGAGATATTGAAATAGAAACAATAATGGACCATGACAAAAAGTTATCTGTTTTTGGAGTGGTGCAGAGACTGAAACATATAACTGAATCCTAATGAGCTGAAGCTAGGACTGAAAAATGCTTTATATAAGACATCTTTTGACAGCAGAGGCAACAAGCTGATCCTGGGAAAATTGAAACAATCTGGAGATGCTGAGATCAGTAGATGTGAAAGGAATCAAAATATTCTCAGGAATAGTTAACTCCTGGCAAAGTTTTGCAGAGGTCTTGCAGCTCACTGTAAACTACTCTGACAGCTGACACCCAAGGAAATTGAGTGGCAATGATCAGAAAGTCATCAGTAAACATTTGACAAGGTTAAAGATATAACCTCCTTATATCAGATATTACAATCCTGGAGAACAATTTGTGTTACACATCAGAGACAGGCCTGGAAGCTGCTTTCTAACAGTGACAGAAACTTATTACAAATGCCAGCCAAGCATTATCTGAAACTGAAACTGGAATTATGCAGAGATTTAAAAAAATACTATCACCAGTATTATTTGGTATGGGAATGTTTCCATCAACTTACATTTGGCAATCAGCACAGACCCATTCAACCCATAAATCTATGGAAGCCATCATGATGAAACAACTGTTAAGTGCTTCCAAGAGCCTTCAAAGATGTTAATGAGATTACAACATTACTGTATGTTACGCACATTGAATAGCATCCAGGTAAATACCTTGCAATATATAAATACCTTGCAATATATTGGGAAGTGAAAAAAGCTTTGTAGAAGGAAACATAGATTCAGTAAAATGCTTAAGTGCCAACCACTTTCCCAATGGTATTTACAGACATATTAAATATTATTATTACAGTACATGAATATGAAGTTATGGAGGTAGTGACGGATATTGTCTTTCAGATCAGCCTGAAGCAAATATGAAGTGTCGGCTGAAGCACCATATTTCTCATGGGAGAAGAGGGTGTTCAAGATGGAATCCTGTTCAAGGGTAGCAGAGCAATTGTTCTTGATGATCTATGACTTGTCATAATAAAAAGAAAATACAACTTTCACCTGGGAATTGAAAACTATTTGTGACAGAATGGGACATTACATGTAGTATTATGAAATATTTGCAATCCATTGTGGAACTGATCACAAAAGGAACTCCTGCTTTCTCAAGAGGTACCAATGGCCCTGGGAAAAGATTTATTTATCTGACAAGAGAAAATATAGCTTATGTTGACTATTACTCTAAATTGGGAGAGATAAACTCACTGCCAAGTATCAAAATTAGAATAGTGATAAAGCTTAAGAGCCACTGGAATAGCTGTCATAGCATTCTCTATTAATATATTGCAATTTGTATCAGAGGAATTTAAGACTAGAAATAGTGGGCTCATTGAATGTCCACATTTGCCCTTCCCACAGCAATGGGAAAATGAAATTAGCTATCAAGGTTGTCAGGATAACATTGGAAAAGGCCAAGCAAATTGGGTCTAACCCTCATCATTTTGGATCATCAGAGTATCTTTTTGCAAGATTTGGGTTAGAATCTGGTTAGGCATTGTTACACACAAGAGATAAATTATTGTAAAGACCACAGCCAGTCTGCACTTATGACAAATAACAATCTATAAGAAGCTGAATATTCTGATCAGTTAGCTAATCCTTCTATCTATGTGAGGAAGAAAGTCAGTGTAGAGAAACTGATTAAGGGGTGGAGGGAATAACAGACTGATGTTGAATTTCCATGAGATTCCTTCAGGTGGTAACCCAGAGGAACAATCTCTGAGAAGAAGTGCAACCAATTAACTGCTGAGAAGTACCTGACAGAACAAGATGCTGCATAACAACTTTTGGAGTCCACTAGAATTATTGCATGGCCAGATCCATGCTCCTGAGAAGTTTCTGATTGCCATCTATAGTTAGCAAAGGTCAGCTCAGTTCTTCATAACCACTAGTAGAGATAACACAACAACAATTAGCACCAGGAAAGGATAAACTTCTCTGCTTTGTTATAAATCAGAATGTGGGCCAACTTGCGGTATCTGCTATCCCGCATCAGATGGGCGTCTCATGATAGGGAGCGAAGGAGAGAGAAACGACAGGAGACGAAGTTCCTCACGATGAGTGCGCCCCGAATGTCCGGGTACACGCTCTTTTATTATGCT